>JAWNNQ010000588.1:0-465000 GCA_035044765.1 Leucophenga montana | reverse complement strand
GTGCTATGACCGAACTCAATGGCGTATTTGAGTGAACTTTGGCCATAGCGCGGTAGGCATCATATGCGTAACAATCTGCTGCTGACGCTATTCTCATCCTTTCATTTATCTTTTTTCGTCCGCACACGCTCCATCAACAGGCACATGCGTCAGTTGTTTATTTAATTTACTGTGCAAATAATACCTCAAGGACGCATTTGTCCTCACGTTTACGCATCTGTTTTCATGGCTGCCGAACGCAAATTTTCCTATCGTTTCACCCAAAAAAAAAAAAATGCGCTTTCGTTGAATAGTAGTTAGAAGTGTTTGACTGTAATTATCATCTACAACATCTATTTCCTTTGCAAAATTTTAATTAAATTATACAAATGAATGGGTCTATACCTGTGTATGTACGAGTGAGCTAACTAAAGTTCGCTGTGTTGGTGATCTTTATTTTAAAAACACATGCATATTTCAGTAACATGTCTTTCATAGAAAGCATAATGATTTAGTTCTAATCGCCATGAACACTATTGCAGCAAGGGTGGGGCGGAGTGTGCGACCGCCCCAGGCACCCGCCTCAGAGGCCCTCATAATCAATAACAAACAATTAAATCGATATACTTTTAAAGTGACCTTGTGTACGTTGTAGGTCTAGTCGAGCACAACATTCGTGTGTGTTTTTTAATAATGATGAACGCCCGCCAAATAGCCCGCCAGAATCAGCACCGGCCTCAAAATGAGTTGCTACGCCACTGATTTTTATTGTAGTATTTCTTATTGTAATGTTTGTGAACGTGTTATTGTACCTTACATTGAGATAAATTTACTTTTTTTGCATTTGTAAAAAATGTTTGTGTTTAACTTTACAAAAAGTGTTACAGCAGAGGAGGGGGAAGTCAAAAATTGCAAAAAATTACTTGAACGGCCAATGTCAATATGTTAAAGGTTCTCGTACTTACAAATTTCAAGTAGATTATTTAAAATGGATATATAAAAACTTAAATTAAAGAAGAAAAATCTCTGCAAATAATTTGTTTCTTTGACTCTTTACGAATTTCAACGTTGCAAAGTTGTCCACAATGCATAAAAGGTGGCCAAAACTCCAAACTGTCATGGGTTTTATGTTTTTTGAGGTCGCTGATTACGAATCTGATATCAAAATTTCCGTTGGTGTCATAGAAATCTCTTTTAGTCCGTAAAATTGTTGTTTGCAAATGTAAACTCATTCAAATCACTAGATGAAAATTTGTCCAGAGATTGCTGTATAACTTTAAAAAACAAAATTTTGAAATCCTATTCTTAAGCAGTTATCGCAAAAATAAATAAATACATGTATATAAAGGTTCGCAGTTAGAATAGTACAAAATATCACACTCCAATGCATTTTACATACATTTTTAAACGCAATACACATCAATATATGGTAAACATAAAATGCGGTCAACTTTTACAGTATTTGTAACCATTTCTCAATCGATTAATTTTTTGCGATAATTTCATTGTTAAATTATGCATAGAATAGGCGTACTTTGTATTAAAATGATGGAGCAAGACGGAGTTATAGAAACATTTTTGCAACGGATTAATCATTGACGACATTAATCATAAACGAAACTAATTCAAAAAATGTACATTGGCTAACTTCATTATTCGGCCTGCTTTTTTAGATTTAGGACCACAATGCATTGACTGAAGTAAATGAAAATCTTCGCAGAATAATGAAATGTCTAATTGGTGAATGCGCCAGTCCTTAGAACTGTTTGCAAGTAATAGCAGTAATTCTAAGGAATTTTTTTGTTTTGGGAAGGACAAGCTTCCTGAAACACCACCGTCGATACAAGTGTGAATCTGCAGATCGAAGACTAACGAATATTATATAATATCAGCACCATTTTTTGTGCAGTGAAGATAATGAAGATGACAATCAAATGGTATATGTTTATGTTTCCCAGTCTTCTTAACGAAGTTTCGTTTACCCCTTATATAATATATTATAGTGAAATGTAGAATAGCGAAGGGTTTAATGCGTTGCAAACTATTCTGACTAACGCATTATGCAAATAATCAAGCGGCAGCACTATATGATGTCCTTTCAAATGTTAATTATGTTGGCAGTGTCGGTAAGTGTATAATTAGCTGAATTTCCACTTGGAAAATGTTAAACATGAAATACTTACGATGTATAATTCAATTTGCAACTTCTAACAAAATCATACTATGGCATTCAATCACATACATACATACATACATACATACATACATACATACATACATACATACATACATACATACATACATACATACATACATACATACATACATAGGTCCTTATATACATACATAGGTCCTTATATACATATAAGTATGAGTAGTTCAAAGCGAACTATGAAGGAAATTCAAGTAGTAAAATGTAAATTGAAATTTGAATAAAATTTCAGAGTTGGCTGCTTATTCTAATAAATTAATTTCAACTGCTGAGTATTAGTTAAATTTAATGTCATACTTTTGAATTTATATTCATTCATTAATATTGTGACATCACTTGCTAATTCAAGATTTAAAGATAATACTATAATGAATTTAATGACAAAACCAAAAAAAAACTTGAACTGCAAATTACAAAACTTTTGATATATGAATCAATATACAAATATAGGGTGGATGGTTCATTTTGTACAAGTGAATGAAGAATCACGCCTGATACTCATGCGTGGTTCCATAGACGAAGTCCTTAAATTTTTCCAGCCTTACAAACAATCACAAGAAAAAGTCGACTTTAGTTGGTATCAGCTATTACTTTTTGGCGGATCCTGGTAGAGGAAACTGGCGAACGTAATACATATAAAAACTTCGACCTAAAAGGTCTATTTTTTGTCCTATTGAGTTAGATGACATGCGCTAAGCCTATATGTTGAATGAATCTTAGTATTTTCTTAGGATCCAAACTTCTCAGTTGCTCCTTTCTCATAAAGTGATTACCTAGCATCAACAGTCTGCTTATAGCTACAGCTTAAAGAGTGGTCTCCTCTTCGTGATCACAGAATCTGCATTCGGTTGAGTTACGTATACCAAAACATATAAATGTTTCTTTAGTCTACAGTGGCCTGTTAGCACTCCTGTTAGCATTATTAGTTGGTTCCTACCTAGTTGGAGCATAGATTTCGATCTGCTCGAGTTGTAACCCCCTAGAAGTAACTTTGCTTATCCTAGTCCTTGGCTTGTAGCCCAGTGTTGTTCTTTTCGTATATCCATCTCCTTATCGATTACTTCCGATATAGTATGTCTCCCGATGCCACAATATGGCTCAGATACTATCAATAGCATTGCCGCTCCTTGTCTTTATTGTTATGACTTGGCACCCACAGCAGAGATACTCTGTTATGTTCACCGAGTTTTTCCAATACACCATTTGCTTCAAGCACTAGCTTTGTCCTAACTATTTACTTTGGAGTTAAGTGCCTTCAACGCAGCCAGGCTATCTGAGAGAATAGCAATATCACAGTTGTGATAGCCTCTGTCTAGGTTAAATCGCGCACATCTGATTATAGTACACATCTCTGCTTGGAAGATACAGCTGTGTTTTTCCAATGACTCCCAGTAGTGAGTCCTAGGGCCTACAACTCCTACGCCTGTACCATCTTCCGTCAAGGATTCATCCGTGTACCATTTGATGTTGTGTGGTTTTAGCTGACACCTAACAACATTTAGGGTTGCCAATAATATACACGATATACAAGGTAATCCTCGTACTGAGTGCGACTGATTTGAAAGAATGATTTTGCCTGCTATACTTAACGGAGAATAAAAACCTTATTACCATACCTGATTGTCACACATTAGCAAATCGAGCCCAAGACAACGACATCGAAATTCAAAGCAAGGAAAAGCGAAAATGTTATCGATCTAAGATCTTCAACTATAATAGCTTTTAAAGTATCAGTTGGTAGCAAGCTTTATAATAAGATAAGCAGATATTGATATGTTGTGAAGAAAACACTAAAGTTATGTCAAGTGAGGTGGAAAGCGCAGCACAAAGAAAATAGTATCTTTACTTCAAAAGCATTTTACTCCACGGCACACATTAATTAAAACAGCGCGCAAAATTCTTAAAGACCTAAAATAGCACCTAATTAAGTTTTAATACTGTGCCATATTTGTTTTAATTTCAAGGTTTCAGTGACGGGCAGCGCATAAACTAATGTCCTAAATATCCTGTATAAACAAACTTTTGTACAATATTGTGCGCTTCATTAATTCAGAACATTTAGCAAAGTACAAAAGAACAACGGAGAAAAAGGCAAACAAACTAACAAACATACAAAAAATTGGTCGAATTAGCAAAAGAATTGCCCACAACAATGTACACAAATGACGGCATTCAAAATGTTTCTATAGCACACATAAATTTATGAAGTTTATGCGGCATTCAACAGTGTGGCCTGGACATCAATTATATATATCCATGCCGCATTGTATAGACATAAATATGTATGTCAATCTAACATCCTTCTTTTTACATTCATTTTGTATGCTTTTCATTCAAATTACAGGGAAGGTCAACAGTCTCCAGAGGAATGGCATCGACTGTACGGAAAATGTTCCGGAAATGAAATTTATCACATTGTGCTCGGCGACAGTCGCTTCTTTGGTGAATACGAAGGCAAGAGCTTCACCTACGCCAGTTTTCATTCGCATCGAAAGTGAGTATATTAACAAATTTAATTTGCATAACGCATAACGTAGATACATTTGTATCTCCAACTGTAAGTAAGAGTTTATAATAGTTTTAAAAAAGTTAAGCGAAGTTATGTTTCTTTTTCTTTATTTATAGTCTATAAGAGTATTGTTGCTTATGAGTTGATTTGCTCATGCATGAATTCATGAATTATTGACATATTTAAATTGTACGCTCAAAAACTTATCATTTTGTACTTGCCCTAAATGCGTTTAGATATGGTGTGGCATTGGTAGGTGTGCGGCCTGCGGAGCTACCTGAATTCTATGAGGATACAATACTATTGAATCCGGGTCCACGTCATATTATGAAGAAGGATGACACGTGTTACTATATGAGCATTACAAAAGAGGAGAATTCAGCGTTTGTCGTTAATCAAAATCAGAATCAAAACCTGGAAACTGCGGCAACAACGTCGACAAGCAAAGATGGCGTCGGCACGAGCGGAGCCATTGTATCTGGTGGGTACACTTTGGGTTATTTTCACATACACACACAAGCGCTTCTCTGTCTCTTTCGCTCTTGTGCTATCTCTTTCGCATACTATCTTCTCTGAGACTGTCTCTATTTACTTTCTGTTTCTATATAACTACCTATATATCTATGGAACTAACTAACTAACTAACTAACTAACTAATGCTCACACACCTCTTATGTCTTGTTAGTATTTACCAGTTTGTCGAACACGCAAAACGAAATTATACTCAAACGAATGAACAACAAAACCACTAAGCGTTTGAATGAATGATTCTGATTTGATATAAATATCGTTCGTTTTTCAACATAGCAAAAGCAAAAACCGCAACTAATTTATACAATTTGTAAAACAAAATTCATCTTAATTTTTTTTTTTTTTGTTTTGTTCCTTTGAAAAACCGAAATCTTCTTTTCGTTGAATTTTATACAATATACTCGTATAAAAGTATACATGGTTCTCTTTATGGTTTTCTTAATTTGGATTCGTTCTTTTTGTTCAAAATTGTATCTGTGTTAAAAGCGCTTTCCATGTATTCTGCGTGCGTGTGCGTCAAATAAAATAATATATCTTTTCATACATGTATTCTAAAAGATACTCGTCTTTAGTTTCAAGTTCTTTGTTCAAGCGAATTGTGTTGTTATATTACTTTTCTTTTCGTTCTACTTAATGAATTAATTTTTCAAATGCCTACTTTATGTTCAGTTTAAGATTGCGTTCTGAGGCTGCTTAAATGCGTTCGTTGTTCTAACTCTTTCTCGCGCTCGCTGCTATATAATCTATCTATCTCTTTCTATCTATCTTTATCTGTTGTCCTAATTCTGTCTGTTGACAAAAAAAAAAAAAAAATATATAAGTATAATTTTTTGTTTGATTGAATTTTAAAGTTGCTTTCAGAGAAATCATGCTTCATGCTTCATCGAAATTTGAAATTTGTTTCATTCTCATCTTTGGAACTTATTAATGAAGAATTGAACATAAAACAGTATTTAATTAGCTCTTAAATTATATTAGATATGCAAAGAGTATAAATATCTGTTTGAGCGCAGCATAGTAAATCGGCAAATATCGACATATTGATTTTTCGTATTTCAAGCTGACGTATACAGCTTACAAGTAGTAACAATATAAAATGCCCTGTAGAATTTTTGTGAGTTTAGCGAATGCCTATAGCTTGTTAGAAGTCCTACAGGCCGTTTCTTCCAGTGACGCGAGCCCAATGGTGTCATGGTATTATATTGCTGCACAGCTGCAGATGAGGCGTTCCAGAATATCTGTGACTCCCGCTTCCTTGCATTTCCTACAACCGTTCGTATTGGTCAGTTGTATGAATCGCGTCGCATGACCTGCTGCTAGACAATGTCCTGTTAGAATACCTACCAACAATCTGCAGACTCTCCTATAGAGCTACAGGAAGTAGTGCGAGAGTTTTTTATTGCGCTCTTTGCTCATTATTTTAGATATTGTACAGCTAAAGCTGTTCTTCCACTAACTTTGGTCCAAGCATTCTTCTTCCAGTTTGCTATGTAGCGTATGTAGAGAGATTCCTGCAGCTGTTGTTACTTCCCGCGATAGCCCGACGCCCGCTTTTGCTAGAATTTCCGCCATTTCATTATAGTCTAGGGCCCGTCCAAGCATCCTTCTTCCAGTTTGCTATGTAGCGTATGTAGAGAGATTCCTGCAGCTGTTGTTACTTCTCGCGATAGCCCGACGCCCGCTTTTGCTAGAATTTCCGCCATTTCATTATAGTAGGGCCCGGTGGATGGGAATACAGAATATATGAATCTTTTTTAAGGTGCTGAACGCAACACTTGCATCACTGCTCGCCAGCACATTTCTGAAAGACTTGGAGGGCTCCTGCAGGGCTTTTATTGTAGCTTGGCTATCGACGAATATGTTTTTTTAGTCTTGCGAGGTGTGCATCTGTTGGGCTAATTCTGCTGATTTGCTTATTGCAAATACTTGGCGCTTGGCATATGCTGCAGTAATCGAGTAGTTTATACAAGAGCCTCAGTTCGAGCTCTGCCGATCCACCTTCTGACTCCATTTTGGAGTTGTCTGTAAATATTTGCATTGCACGCTGGTCTATTCCTTTGTGGCAGTCACCTGGTCCCAATGAAATTGGGTGTGGTTTGGGAGTCCGTATGGAATTAAATTTTTTTTTTTTTTTGTACAATGAGTAATGCAAATTTTGATTACTTACTTTTGATTCCATCGGCAAACAAGCAAAACTTTTCAAACCTAAAATATTTTGGCACTGTCCTCTTTGTCTCAATCGGAATGTGGAACATGGCTGTTACACTTTATGGGGATTAGCCTGTCTCCTGTAGGCTGTTGCACACATTTGCATAGACTTAATATACACGTTCACTCTATAGGTACAATAAGTGGAGACGGACCCATGTATGCTGAATAAGCTTGAGTATACCCATCAAAACATACATCTTCAACCCAATCTCCATACAGGACTTTTCTTGTTTATTCATTCAATTGAAACTTAATCATACTGTAAAATAGTAGGTGTACAAACAGAAAAAAAATGTAAACAGTAAAAAAAGGAATTCTGCTGAAAGAATAATAAGACTCTTATGTTAGTACAAAACAAACATAAGAGTAGCATTTTATTCTAATTTCACTTGAATCCTAGATAGTTTTAAGAATAGATAGTATGTAGTTTGTTGTAAATGAACTAAACACTTAAATTATTAGTCGAAAAGACTCTTTCGAAAAAAAAAAAAATAGTTTCAATTAAGGGCACGATTTTACATTAGAATACATAGCTATGGAAATTCAATAGATTAATTATAAACAGAAACACTTGAATTTCATTCACCATTTTTAAAATTTGCATTCCTTAATATCATGGCGCCTATCATGAATATCATGAATTTGAAAGCCTTCTTATATATTATATTGTTAGTTTTTCGTTGTATTTTTACAATTTTGCAGCATTGAATGTAATACCAAAATAAAAGTTACTACAAATAATCGTTGATCCAAGTTTGATATTTATATACATATATGCATATATGCCGCCCACCCATGCATTATCTATAGTTATACTAATTTTTGATAACTTAAAAATGTTCGCAGCTGGAAAAACTCGACATTTTTCAAGTTTCAAGAGAATTCCTTGCAATGTTATTTAAGAATGTGAGATTACTTGAATAGAAATTGCGTTGGTCAGAACAGAATTAAAGATACTTATATGGTTACGATTACGTTTATCTAAGCTCATCAGAAATTCTGTACTGTTCTGTAGGAACAGATTTAAACTCTACGAAATTCTTTCAGGCAGAAGTTCTAAAAATAGCGTTACATTTAGTGTAACCAACAAGGAAAGATGCTATAGACGGAGTGTCCGATAATTGATAATATACCGCACACATTTGCATCTGAAATTGTCACCACGTATTTTTTGTTTTAATTATTTTTATTTAAATTTTGTTCTGCACTAAATCAAAATCAAAATTAAATTTAAATCGTTTCGATTATGAAATATCTTTCGCCGACGCTTAGAAATCTGTGTTGAAATGTGACAACTGAAGAGAAATTAGAGAAATTGTTAATATACTAATTCCAGTTCATAAAGTTCTACTAAGTCAGCATAAAAACAAAACTAGATATATTTAGTTGTTATGTGTGTTTCGAGATCTTCGTAGTGAGGATGGATAGCAGTACAGTCACATACATATGTACGTATTTACACACACTCCCAGTCATTGATTAGATGCATCAACATTTCATTAAAAAACAATAGCGTCTAGTTAAAAACGTGCATGTCTCATTTGTTCAAGAAGTTTTGCAGTACTCGAACTACGATTTTAATTTAATTTCTATTGTCGGAACTTTCAATCGAAATTCATCACACCCTTGATTGTTCAAACTGTAGTCAGAATTATTATAATTTTTTTTTTTTTCAAGACATAACTGTACTTTCGATATTTTACGAAGTTTCAAAGCAATCACAATTGCTTTAAGTTGATCATTGGACTAAACGGAGTTAAAATTGCATAGTGCTGTGTGAAAAATTTGAAAATAATTTAATGTAATCCAACTTAAAATTAAAGCAAAAAAAAACATTCCATTCGGTGGAACCGAAGCTTTGTTACCATTCACACTAAGTCTGAAGGATCTAATTAGCATTCACATATTTCTGAAGTCAGTGGAAGAGTTAGACACTGCTATTGAAACTTTCACAAACTCAATTCATGCAGCTGGATCTCTTTTTACACTTCAACTAAATGTAAATGCAGCCAGACCAGCGTTTATTTCCACAGAACTAAGAAAGTAAGTAGAAGAAAAAGGAAGCTATGGAAAATTGTCCAAATAACTTGTAGTCCGTGTGGCAAAAGGAAGATTTAATAAGGCAGCATAGAAGATTATGGGAAATCAAAAACGAAGCGACAGCAAATTACTTAAGAAGTCTTGATCCATTTACAGCCGAGCTTGACTTTGGCCTTTGGAAGGAAACCAGATATTTGAATCGAGTTGAGTTGAGTTAAAAAATGTAATCCTCAAAAAATCACCACGATATGATAAAATTGATGCAAACACGATTAGAAACTTTAAAATGTATCATATTGTTCACATACATATTTAATGCCATGCTTAGACTAAACTTCTTCCCGTGTCAGTGGAAATGCGCTGATATAATTATGATTCCAAAACAAAATAAGCCGGCAGGCTGCACGTCGTCGTACCGTCCCATTAGTTTGCTGGTGAAGTTCTCTAAAGTATTAGAAAAAATACTTTTCAGATGAATTGTGCTGTGCTAATGAGCAGATGTCTTTTGAGAAGTTAAACAATTTTACGATAGAGTCTGACATTCGGGAGTGCTATTTAAAATTAAGAAATGGCACCTGCAGCATATTTTTTAAAAATCGGCTCTACAAGGCAGTTCTGAAACCTGTATGCACATATGACATGCAATTATGTGCAACGGCAAGCAATTCAAGCATTGAAATCCTGCAAGGGTATCAGTCTATTACATTAATGGCCAGTTTCACGGCTTGCCTATATCTTTATAGGTCATTTTTTGTTTTACTATATCCTAGTTTTCAATGTCACGACTGTTATTAAGAATATAAATGTATTGCCTAGTTCGACCAACCAAAATATATATTTCAAAGATAGCTGCCAACTTGACTTCACAATTTCGATAACAAACCAAGGCAAAATTAAAACAAACAAAATTAAATTTTTTATTAAAATTTGGAAGGCTCGTATTTTTCTACAGCGGCAGCGCTCAGTCTCATCCAATTTTTTTCTTCCAACTTATAATTTTTATGCGTATACATTTGTACAAATTAACGGACTGTCCACCTGTTCAGCATGTAGCCCCTGTCCGATAAATAAGACAAAACTAACGATAACAGACAAAATGTGACCGATAACAGACCGAAAATCGATTTATGCTGCACAATTGTGAAATCGTGAAATACACTACTCAATATTATTTTCCCAGTAGAATATATTCGCAATTCGTATTCTCTAATGTATTTCTAAGGCCTGAAAATGGCCCTAAGAACTATAACAGATGATCCCTGGTACATGAGCAATAACGAAATTCACAAGGAACTAAATAGATGCTGCTCTGAACTAAATAAGCAAATTGCACAAACATAATAATAACTTAGCAATAGATCAATTAGACAATAGTAGGGACTTTAGGCGTCTAAAAGAGTTTCACGTTTTGGAATAAGTATAAGTAAACTATATTTGTTGAGCCCATTGGAACTCAATCAATGCAGTTAAATATTAATCAATTTGTTTTTTGTCAAAAGACAGATCGAAAATTTAAATTAAATTAAATAAATAAAAAATTTTAATAGAAGTGAAGTTGCATCTATTCTTTTGACTAGGAGTGTATGTGTGCGCGGTATAAAAATACTTACAAATTATTTTAATTGCGTCTTTCAGTAATTCACAATGCATATATTAAAGGGTCGCATTTGCTTCATTATCGCAATTTTTTTTTTTTTTTTATTATTTTAGAGTGTGTTTAGAAATTAATAGAATCAATAATTCTCAATATACTATGTGCTATTTAACATACTTACAATAATTCACAAATACTATTTAAATAAAAAAAAAATATGTTTATATATATAAATATATATATATAAATGTGTATAGCCAATACAACAACAACTACTTCAACAACAACAACAACAACAACAACAACTCTACAACAACCAACAAGAACAATAAGCACGACTATCACATCATCATCATTATTATCAGCAACAACAACAACAACAACTATAGGCAATCCGGCACCAGTGCCATCGGTTTGCGTACGAGTGCCGCATAGTCCAAACTATGAATCCGGCGCTGGCACGCCCATTGCCGAACGGCATACTCAAATGCTGCCACAACCGTTATCGTTACCGTTACAATTACAATTACCGTTACCGTTATCGTCACCGCAACCGCAATTGCATCCGTATACGTATCCTCAAATGCAAAAATGCAACAGTGATTTTACAACACTATTTGTGCGTGAGTGTGACATGAAATTAAACGTCTTGTCAAACACCCTTCGAAACCATTTTATCCTTTATTACTATTCTACCTACTAGTCTACTCTTTTTTATATATTTCATGCTAAACTCTTTTCTTTATTTCTTAGTCTAGCACACCCACACACGTACACACACACACAAACACACACACACACACACACACACACATACACACTCGTAGGTGTACATCCACAGTCCTCTAAAACACTAAAACTCCAAATCTCTAAACCACTCAATCCTCTTTTATTCACTAATAGAATCGCACATTCATTTCGAGTTTCTTCATGTATTGTAGAATAATATATTTTTAGTCTGTACTTCGTAGCCCCATACAACCATTACACACGTATACTTCATATTCCGTATTTTTCACTTTATTTCACGCCTTTTGCATCACATGTCAGCGTTTTTGTCCCTCGCCTAATTGTGTCTCTGTACATATGAAGGTATATATTCATTACATTTTGTTTCCCTTCTCTCTTAACTTATCTTTCAACACGTTTGCTTGCATGTCTGTCCATGTTTCTCACTTCCGGTTTTGGCATGTTCACGTATTATGGCCGTCGTACGTTAGTCAGCCGGATATGTTTGCTTCCATTAGCTAATTTATTTCTGTCAAACACGCGACAATTGTGCCAGTTATTATTAAATGTTTCTTCTTTTTAGTTTTAGATTACAATTTTGTGTTTATCAACAGTTTCTATCCGCGATATTGTGGATTATATTGAAAAGTTGTCTTGGAGAACATCAAATTTAATAATCAAATATACGTAATACAAGCAGTTTCCCCTGTACAGTACTGGTGTGGCACCCAATAGCACCTTTTTGTTCACGAACAGAAGCGGCTGATGCGTTCAACACTCAAAAGAAATTTATTTATTATTGTTGATTTGATTTAAAGCTTTTAACTTACAGTAAATACACACTGTAAGTTAAAAGCTTTAAACAATTGTATATTATATTTAAATTTTGGAACTCATTTTTGACCCACTTCAACTTATTTAATTGAGCTGAAGTTGAACTAACACTTGTGAAGCCGATGACGTCGAAGTCATAGCGAAATGGGCGAAGTCATTCCATACCGTGACTATAGGGCGAGCGCGTGCAACAAGGGAAAACATCAGTAGAACCCTAATTTTAATACTTTTACAACGCACGTAAATATTTCATTACGTGATTTAATTAGTTTATTTTATTTAAATAAATTTGTAAGTTTTACTTACAAAATCAGGGTTACCCCTGAATGTGGAGAGAATACGCTCGTTAGTTTATACGAGCGTAGACGTACTCAGCACGTTTTGACGTACGAGCAATATTTGTGTTTTTTTGTGTGGATTGAAAAAATCAACTCGGACAAAGAATTTAATAAAACCGCGAACATTTTCGTGCGATTATTTTTCATAATTTACGACGTGAACTGCTAAAGCAGAATATTTGGTACAACGAGTTCAATCGTGCTCGCCACTCTCTCCGAGACAAATTCCGTGAAGGTCGTCCAAAATCGGTTGTTGTGTCAGAGAACATCAAATGACATATCGTCATGTGACATATCGTAAGATAGAGGCGTTCTTGGGCATTAGTATGTGAAGCATAAATAATATTTTGCATGTCGATTAGTGCAAGGAAATGTAACAACACATCTACACAAGCGACGAATCATGAATCTATGAGCCCGAAACAAAACAACAATCGACTGTTTGGGTGTTCCAAAAGAGTCCAAACCCAGCACAAGATATTCGCGCGCGAAGCAGTTCGAAGCAAATGGGTGCCTGTTTCTTCGGCATAAATGGTAATGTGGCTACAGTGGCGTTAGAGCAATGTATTACTCTCAATTCTGTATACAACCTTGTTTTTGTCACAAGTCTTCGAAGAAATATGGAATACAAACCGCTGAAGAAGAACCATTCTGTAACAAGACAATACGAGCTCTAAACACATCTCACACATCGATGGATCATCCGCCGTACAGTACTGATGTGGCACGCAATAGCACCTTATTGTTCCTGAACATCAAAAAAAAAAAGTGTACATTGTACATTTTGTACGCCAGAAGAAACGGTTCATGCGTTCAAAACTTATTTTTTGGAGCTACCTTTTTCGGAGTGGAAAAAATTGGTTCACTCGCATGCAAAAGTGTATGAATTAACTTAACCTTTTGACATATATGCATCAAATAGTGCAGTGGTACTACTCACAATACTTCGACTGTGCGTATACGCTAAGTCATAAAAGAGGCAGAGTTTTGCAGTTCCCTGACTCATACCAATATGACTCATACCAATATATGCATCACAAAAGTCAGAGTGGTGACGTTGTTATTGAATTTGAGTATTAATTAAGATTAAGTCATGGAATGAATAAGTGTTGATGTGTTGTGAATGAAGTTTGCGTACACCGCTGCAGTTCCCCACAGCATGTGTGTGTTCCGTGTTATAAACTCATACATATGTATGCATGTATGAACATACTAATGTAGTATAAAGTATATGTTGTCCGTGACATCAAGAATGTTGTTTATTACTCTCGCACATTAACTGTCATGTCAGTTCAGTACTAGTTGATAGCGCTGAGAGCGTCAAGTATGACCAACATGTTGGGCTCAACATTAGACTGGTCCGTATAAGCGTGTTCGCTTTCTTTTCTGTTCCTTTAATGCTGAGAGCGTTAAGTATGACCAACATGTTGGGCTCAACATGTTGCGCTCGACAAAATAGGCTCGAAGAAATATTGAATTCCCTTCTTTTAAAATTGTACTCGCCAATAAGTTGGCTCGTCCGTTTGTTGCATATTTATATTTTTGACAAATTGAGAGAACTGAGATAAGTCAGGTCTTTGTCGTTGGCCAAGGCCGTTACCTGTTTTTTACCTAACTTAAATAATATAATATAAATTATGTGACGATAGTTTTTTATACCCTGCACCCGTAGGGTAAAATTGCATATTAATTTTGTGGAAATGTATGTAACAGGCAAAAGGAGGCGTGGCAAATCCCATGAAGTGTACATATTCTTGATCAGCATTGGAAGACGAGTCGATATTGACATGTTCGTCTGTCCGTCCGTCTGCATGTATGAGTCAACAGATCTCAGGAACTATTAGAGCTAGAGACTTCAAACTTAGACAGTTAGATTCTCCTTGACCACGCAGATATCTTAAATTAGTCGTGAATACACGACTGCTCCCCTCTTACTTGTTTTAATTAGCAAATGTGAGGTTTATATGTTTATATTTTGTTACGAATCTTTACAAGAAGTACACTAGTATAAAGATTTTTTAATTTAAAGTATAAACGTAAGAATATACAAACGAGTATATATATAGAGAGGCTAGTAAAATCGATTATTAATACTGAAACATACTATTCACTGTATTGTACCTGTTTGAAATACAATTTTGCTTTTAATTACAACCAATTCTTATTCAACTCAATTAATTGTTGAATAAGTGAATAGTTTCGTGGTGTAATACAACTACACAAAAACTTTTACAATGTAAATGTAGTAATAAGTCGAATTATTTTCAAGAACTTAATTTGAATTCGACAGTTTATCTTGTGTATACAAATATCTGTAAATCCAATTTAACTTTAAATTAGACTTAGCTACTATGTTGTCTAATTACACATCATTCAACTTAGCGAAGTACTCGTATCTTCAGTTCTAAAAATCAGTAAGACAAATTCATTAAGTAAAAGTTTTGTCGTTGATTTCAATTAACGAAAATCCTTTCAACAGTTTTTGGAACCGCTAATGGTTTTTCTACCGCGAAATAAATCGCAGTTTCACTAAATAACTAAATAGTTGAAAACTTTTTCAATTCCTCGCGTGTCATTTACAAGTTTTCTCTATTCAAACATTTTTAGTGAAAATTTACGTTTGAATTCGCTCGAAAGTCACATGAAATGTCTTAATTGGCGAAATCTGCATTGGATTGCAGTTGATGTGGCAGAATTCGCCCTTTTTTCGACGTCCGCTGTTGGCATTTTGCAAGAAACTTTTTCGTTGCAGTTGAGCAAATTTTCTAAAACGCATTTTTTTCGCTGATGATATCGTAAAGAAAACAACTTCATTAAAAAGGATTATATGCAATTTTTATACACCAATTTAAGCTATACCAAATTTTGCATTTCTATCCAAATTATTAACAAAAACCAAAAAAATGAGGGACAGGTTTGTACTATTGGTTTGGGCTACTGCTTAAAGTGGGGTTGGTACGTTCACTTTATATACTTTATCTGAAGTGGGTGTAGATGAGTCGAAATGTCTTCAACGCTATATATATTATAGTCTCCGAGATCTCTTCGTTTAAACAGACAGTCAGATAGACGAGCAAGTCTGTTGATAAAAAATGTATATTCTATATGGGGGCTGCTGCGTCTTCTTTTGACTGTTAAATATACTTAATATACTATTTTACTCTATGATTTCAGGATATAAAAAGAAAGCAAAAAAATATACTCTAAACCTAGTTTGTTCTTCTACTCTACTTGTATTGGTATTGTATTACGTCACTACTCTAATATTGCGAGTCCTACCCACCATAAGTGTTGTTAGGTGTCAGCTGATATTCCCAATGGAAAGTTTGACATTTTTGACTGTAACCTTATTCACCTCGATTTGTCATTTGAGCACGATTTCTACTGTTCACAGCGACTTGAAAGATGTATTTCAGCAAAAGCATGGAAATGAAATTTTTCGAGCGATAATTTAATACGATTTTCGATATGGATTATCGAGACAAGAGTGCATCGTTTAACTTACTTTCACTTTTGGCTATGAAAAACCATTCGTTCTAAAAATCATATAAGCCTCATTGTTAAGAACGAATTTCGTGTAGTTCATCCAAAATCAGCACTAGGGGTGGAAAACATTGATGCTCTGCAAAAACTGATAATGCAAGATCGTCATGTGACATAGTGTGAGATTGGGGCAGCATTACGTTCACCAGCAATCATAAAATATTACATGATCATTTTGTCCCAAAACGAATTTTGTTGCTAAAAAGATACTCGTATAAACAAATGCTCAAAAAATACATTGACGTGTATAACATTGTGACAGGTGAAGAATCATGGATCTATGCATATGAGCCTCATACTAAACAGTATGGGTGTTTCTGTATGTGTGTATCCGCTCGAAGCACTTTGAAACAAATGGTCGGTTATTAATTTTTTTTCTTTTTTTTCTATTATAAGGCTTAAGCTCAATACTCAGATCGATGAAAATTATTGATACCGATAAACTAAACAAATACTTTTAAAACTGCAAAGAAAAAATTTTTTATTCGACACCTAATCTACTTCTGAAAAATACTGAAACTGCCGTCTTCTACCATTGAGCGAGTCAACCATAGCATGGAGTTGGTAAACGGAAGAGATGTGAATGAGTCATTAAAGAGACAGATTCACATTAAGGATGCCAACAACGCATGGTGCAGAACTGTTAAAGCAAATGTAGAGGCAATCGCTGAACACAACATGTTTCCAGTTCATTAGTTCGATTTTAAACATCAGCACGGAACTTCACTACAGTGTCACCGTATAGTCTCCAAGCTAATTGACGAAATATTGGTGCGAAAGTTGGTTTGGAGACTTTTAATAATCATCAGCAACTCAAGTTCGAATTTGACCGCAATTTATACACTAAACGGTATAGCTTCCACACACAAATACTTTGCATTTATTTTGTTTTATCGAACATGTTTGAATTAAAGCAATTATTTTTAAAATAACAAATAACAATTGAAATTGGTTAACTACATACACAGAATGTGAATCTTCTTAATAATAGCACAGATATTGTATAAACTGTATGATTATATCAGCAACTATATGAAGCATCGATAGCTCAACTGACCATATATTCCAGATGACTTGGGTTCAACCGCCCCTCGATCTAATTATTTTACGCGCATAAAAACTAACAACAAACTTCAAAAAAATACAAAATTTGTGCCAAATAAATATATGAATAAATTTAAATATATTAAAATTGAAGTATCTCTTCAAAAATTTAAAAATGAAAGTAAACTCCAGCGTTGCCGTGCAAAAAATACCAGTTTGAAGAGTATTAACGCTTTGGTTCCATCGAAGTCAACGGGTTTCCTCGTTTTAGTATGTTTCTTACAATTTGAACAATAAAGTACCGAAGTACCTGTAATTTCTTTTTGAATCTAGTGTATCGAACATATTCCAAATGGAACCAGATAACCCCCTTACGAATGGTTTATTTTTATAAATTGTGCTAGGGGTCACCTTAATCAACTTATTGCTGTACATATTGTATTAAGGATTTTATAAGCGTTCTTATAATCAGAAATTTACCCAATTTAATTGAACGTCTGTGATGGGTATGATAAATTTGGTTTTATGGACAATATTATTTATTTTTTTTTTTTGTCTATTTTATTCAAATGGTTAACTTAAATGAAACTCAGTGTTTGGCTGGCTGTCGCTTGTTTTTCTTATTGCTTGCTACTTTTACATTTTTTAATTTAGATGCGCTTTTCCGCCTTTTTTTACTCCTAACAATAGAAAACCCGATATTGACATAACATATATTTTTTGAGGCAATGCTTGATAATGAACGTTGGCGATAATCCAGTGTATATTGTTAACTATTTAGATAAAATTGCATAGGATTGCATGCTGTAAGCTAAAAAATTTTGCTAAATTTTTGTCACTTAATATCAATTTCATGTTGATAATGGATGATAACGACAACGACACAATGGGTGAAACAGCAACCGATAACCCAACATCTGTGATAATATCGGATTCCAAACAGAATCTCAAAGATACAACAGTGACATCGACGAATGCAGCGCAAACGGCAATCGGAATGACGACTACAACCGTAACAACAACAACGATACCCATTTCAATGGGTGGCAGTGGTGGCGGCCATGGCGGCTGTGGGGGCAGTATTTATGGTACAAATCTAACAGTGGGCGGTGGAGGAGGTGGTGGTCTTAATATTCCAACGTCCTTGCTCAGCACAACAGGAAATCATTTGGATGTACCACAAGCAAACAATCCGAATTTACTCAGTCCAGATGTGCTCAATCAACGAAGAGGTAAGTTCAAAATGCAGAAAATACATTTTTAATCTGTACGAAATGTGCTCGATATTATATTTTTCTTTATACCCTGTAGAAAATACATATGTATGTAATAGTGTATATTGGGTTAGTAGATAAGAATTGATTGTTCTGGCCCAGTAGCCTCCGGTGGCCACCGGAGCCACTGCGATCGAACTATCAATGCCTATCTACTTGGGTTTGTAGAGCTGCCACAATAAATGTAACATCAGCGCGCCAAGATAATTCGATATATCCGGGTCCGTCCGTCTGTATGGCTATCTGAGAGATAAGTTCTCCGTCCAGAGAAGACTTAGACAATCTATACCCACGGTATAGGATCTCTAGGTGCCGTACTACTACAAGAGTAATTTAAAATTTCATTACTCACAACCATTTTACCGCAGTGGTAAAAACAAAACAAATTCAGTTGTACATTTTTTCTATATACTTATATAACAATTTTTTAGATTTGCCTCAAAAATTTATTTGCATACTTTGTAATATAGTTTGTAGAATGCAAAATTTGGAAGCTAATCATGGTCCACTACGAAAAAAATATAGCATTACGACTATAGCTCTTACTTCTAATTACAGGAAGTCGGCGACCTTCGATTCTGCCCGTACCGGATATGTTCACCTCTTCATCATTTAGTATTTCGGGCAACGATGATGGCGATGAGGGTGATGAAAGCGAAGATGAAATTGATGATGATGTACCTTGGCGTGCACCATCCGAAAAAATTGCGTAAGTCAATATTTAAAATATGTATTACAATTATTTCTACTGATTTTTGTGTATATACCATATAATGTATTTATTTACCAACGAGCACATTTTAGCTGTATTCCCTCCAAGAAACCGAAAATATTCCATTTGTTTATTTACTATCTCTTCCCAAATCTGAAGTTTTTACCTGAAAAAAAAAACTATATTTCCTCCTAATTGGTTTTCAATGTTGCGTGTGATCAAATGTCCTTAGCGAAATCTTAATGAAAAACCTTTATGTCGTCACTTTATGTATATATATATTTTTTTTTAGATTATGTTTAATGTAGTTCTCTTTGTTTCGATGCGGTGTAAATATTCGATTTGCAAACATTCAAAATATGTGTATAACGAATAAAACCACTTTATAAAACAAAGTATAAATACTTTAAAATACCCACTCGAATGAAATGTCCAAAAACTGCTAGTATCTGGAATTATTATCGTATATGCATGCGACATATGTGACAGCAGATGTCACAAATCGTTCAATATTTCGAAAAGCAATCAAAATCGTAGAAAATGAGTACACAATACTGTTATAGGGCCTTTCTACAAACCAACATTTTTCCAATTCTCGAATGAATGTTGAAAAAATGAAGAAGGCTGCCTGTAAATTTTACCATAAGAGTCAATTTTCTATACATTCGCTCTGTACGAACTATGCATTTTTCGACCGATTTATTATCAATATCGCATTATATTTATTATCATCACCACAAACAGCTGATGTTTAAACAAAGCGAAAGTCATTTTACCACTCACAACGAACATTTGTTTGTCCAAAGAGGGATATGTTGAGAATGTGTATGTTGAGAACGTTGTGTCCAATGGAAAGTCCTTATTAAAAACAATCTGGTACCAGCATAAACTGTAGCATATGTAACATTCGTTGGTCCAGTTCATTTTATATTGGTTGTTCTGGTGCATAAAGAAAAAAGCAGACAATTGAATATAGAAGTTTTTAAAAATTATTTATTAACAAGTAAGAACGTTAACTTTGGAAGCCTGTGAAAGATTTTATGCTTCTATCTAAAACTAATTCAGAGCAGTTCAAAATAAGTAAGGGAAGTGCTAATTTCGATTAATATCAAACTAAAAAACGCAACTTTTCACTTTTTTTTGTTAAAATCCATAGGTGCCTGACTCACCTGACTGCTTTTTTCACTGATTCATTTATTAATCATCACCGCACAGACGAAACCGAACGTCTTTAAACTGGATTGTATGAAAGGTTCTATTTATATTTCGGGAATAGCAAATAATAACAAACATTTTTAAATGAAAATGGCTTTATTGTTTTTCAAAATATTTCCCTTGATGATTAATACACTTTTGCATTCGTTGAAACCATTTGTCATAGCAGTTTTTCCATTCCTCTTGAGACACCTCCAAAACATGGTTTTTGAACGCTTCAACTGCTTCTTCGGCGTTCGTAAATCGTTGACCACGCAGTTTACCTTTGATACTCGGGAACAAGAAGAAGTCATTGGGTGCCAAATCAGGACTGTACGGAGGATGAGTCATTAATTCGATGTTTTGACTGCTCAAAAATGCACGAGATGTGTGAGAGCTCGCAATGTCATGATGGAGAATGATTCGTCTTTGTAGGTTGGTTTTACGAATTTCTCCGAAGACTTCCGGCAAACAAATGGACGTGTACCACTCAGAATTGACCATCCTACATTGCTCAAGCGGAACAGTGGCCACATGACCCATTCGGCCGAAGAAACAGGCGATCATTTGCTTCGCTGTGCTTCTTCCACGAACAACTTTTGTTGGATTTGGCTCGTCTTGGTATACCCACACGGTCGATTGCGGTTTTATTTCCGGCTCATACGCATATATCCATGATTCGTCACCTGTCACGATTTTATACACGTCTTTTGAAGCACCACGGTCGAACTTTTTAATCATTTCCTTACACCAATCGACGCGAGCCTTTTTTTGAGCGATTGATAAATTATGGGGTATCCAACGAGAGCAAGTTTTTTTTACAGCTAAGTGTTCATGCAAAATCGAATGTATTGAAATGGAACTAATGTGCAAGGATGCCTCTATCTCACGATATATCACATGACGATCGTGTATTATCAGTTCACGCACTGCATCGATGTTTTTGGGCACAACAACCGATTTTGGACGACCTTCACGGAATTAGTCGGCGACCGAACTACGACCACGAATGAATTTACTATACCAGCGATATACTGTGGTTTTTGATGGTTCTTTATCGCCATACAAAGAACTGAGTTCATTGACACATTCCTGTTGAGATAATCCACGTCGAAAATTGTGAAAAATAATCCAACGAAAACCATTCTCTTGAAATTTCGACTTTTTAGCGAAATTGGTATTCTTAACTCACTTTAAACAAAACAAATAGCAATTGTACATCAAAACTTTGTGAGTACGTTTATGCCAAAAAATGTCAAACTTTATTATGGTGTTGCCAGATTTTAGCTTTTGACATTAGTGTTGCCAGTTCCCGAAATATATATAGCAGCTCTCGTATACTCTAAATAATTAAAAATGTGTTTCGCCGATTTTAGAAAATTTCATGGCAACATGGAAACAATTTTTTTTCATCCGATCGTCTTCAAACTCGGTTTGTATACTATACACAACAAATAATTATATATGTGTTTCAACTATTTGTATATAGACCCAACTTTTTACCCGAAATTCTTTAAACACGATTTGTATATTGAAAATGTCAAAAGTGGCTAACTGAATTCCGGATTCTGAAGAAATGCCGGCGTCAATTTTTACATATATTTAATACAATTTGATAAAAACTGAGCTAGTCTTCACACATAAATCCAAATGTGAACGGTGGGTTTGTAGAGATACTAATTCAAAAAGTGTACGTGGTATACCAACTTGAGGATCCTGCAAGAATGACATGTGATACTTTGTTTGTACATAAAATGGAATTTTTCAAAATATTTTATTGCCATATTTCCGATTCTAAAAATTCCGTTTCAAAGCTCATCCTCGTAGACTTTATCGTTCACATAGTCCCAACAGACCCAGTTTCGTTAAATCGTTTCACAATGTTACGCACAGTTGTCTGTCTGATGTGGTGACCAAATTTTTGGTGTACAGATCTTAATGTTTTTACCATCAATTTGGAATTTAATATAGTACAATGATTGATGATTTCGATGCGTTGTTAAAATAAAAAAGTCAACAATGCAGGTTTGAATCGATAACAATGTACCACACATCCAAATGGAACACCCCTTACAACGAGAACAAAATAAGCAGTTCCGACGAATGCTAACTGCTATTTTGCAAATGCAAAACTATTAGTGCAAATAGCTTTCGTGAATGTTACAAGTGCTAAAAATGTTACTGGTGGAACCAGACGATGTTATTATTTATAAGATATGTCATCCTTTAAATTCAATACTTATATTTTGGTTTAACAACTAATCAAACAAGACCGCAGTTGATTTTATAAGAGTGAATACAATGTAAATTTACGAAGCTCTAAGGCAAAACAATTCCCATAAGTTGTATTATGGTTCCAGATTTTGGTTCTGAAAACACAGTTTACGTTTACTACGAATACCGTTAGACTTGAATGCTTACATTTTCTAATAATGAAAAAATAAATATAGTTTACAATTATAATTGATTATTATCGAACACGTAGTTGTCTGGGTGGTCATTTTCCGCAATCGCGCACCTATTCCCTCATCATGAGTTCATCGGAGGATTCAAATCTGCGCAACTGCGCCTGTTGCACTGCACCTCCGATGCCGATGCCGATGCCAATGCCGATGCCGATGGTGGCAGGCAGCAGTGGCGGCGGCAGCGCCATTTCTCGCCGTTACCGCTCCATGAAGAAAAGTTACAGCTGCGACAGTGAATGTACACGTCCAAGTGGACGTGGTGGAGGTCGCATTAGCCATCAAACGTCCTACAACTATGACCAACAAAATAATACAAACCAACACGATTATTATCAACATCACTACCACTATTGCAATGCCTTAATGGGGCAGTCAATGGGCTCTTGCTGCGACGGCGATGGTTCCGGTGCACTGACCTTGGTTTCACACAGCAATAGCAACCAAAATCGGAATGGGGATGGGAATGGAAACTGTTGCTGCTACTACTACTCTGGTTTCTCAACGGGTACAACAACTACAACAAGTACTTCTGCTGCCGCTGGTGCTGCTGCGGCAACCTTAACCAATCCAACTGCATTAGATGTTTTGGCAGTCCAGCAGAGAAAACTTCAGACTGCGGTGTCCAATGCCATCTCCTTCTCCTCATGGTCGGACAGCACTGGTGGTTTGACGACGGCGGTGCCACGGCAGCAAAAGTTAGCATGCCCCATTTGGGTGGCCGAATACTCACGGTAAGTCGACGTCTGGCTTGAGAATCTGCGACCCGACTTTGTTGCTTCCATCTCATTTGTTCCAATTGCCTTTTGCGGTTATGGTTATTCATAATAAACACAAAAAAAAATAAAAAAATAATTTAAATAACATAAATAAATATAGAGAAAAAAAGCTCGTTCATTTGTTCGTTCCGTTTCGTTATATTAAGCATTAAACGCTTCTTCTGCTATACCTTCAGTAAGTCTTCATCAATGTAGCTCACCGGTGCGACATTTAGTTTGCATAACGTGCAGCATTACAAGGACAGGCAAGAACTATACAAAAGGCAGGCCATTGCCGCAGGACACGCTATAATGACTGCTGTATTGTACAATACAAACATTTGTTAACTCGAGAGTTGCGTAAACTAATAAGTAGCGCAAAGTAAAGTGGTCCAGGAAATCCAACTACCCTCACTTCAGCTCACTCGTTAAACGGACAGTCAGACAAACTAAAGTCACAGTCAAACAAACTTTTGAACTTTCAACATACAACGCCGCTTGGCTTCCGAATAGAGCAAGGCAGTTTAGTTCTCGTTGTGTTTTTATATGTGCTTTGAAAAACATTCTTTTTCTCTTTCTTTTTTATTTACATTCCCTTCACACATAGTGTGAATGGGTTTAAGAGTTTGACACAAATGTTGTAACGTATTGAAGGATCTGCCGGAAACCCTACAATGTATACAGATGTATTCTTGATCCTCTCAACACGATGTATTAATCGAGAACGACAAATCAACTATTGGACAGTGCATATCTATGAATATATAAGTGTAGCGTCTCTCCATAAAAAGCCATCCTTTCAAGCCGATATTAGCTTTAATAAGAGTGTTTCAAACAAAAACAGTTAACTGCGCGTTGGGTTTGTATGGGCGCCATTCCGAAAAGTGGAAGCTACATATCAATATGAATACACTATATACTTGGAACTAAAATATGCTTAAATACCTGCTTCTAGTCAAATATCTAAAAATGTAGTAAAGAAAAAAAAAATTTAAACTATCAGAGCAAAAGACAGACAGATGGGTTCACAATATCTCCTTAAATACGTTACAAACTATCTAATAAACTGATAATACCGTTTCACACTATGTGTAAATGGCATTACATATTGTTTCTTTTCTCCTCATATAACATGTTGTGTGAAGTTAAAGTGTTTTCCAGTTTTTATTTTTTACTATATTTTATTATTTTTGGCTGCGTTTGCATTTGGTAAAATAATGTTTACTAAACTCTCTTTCACATAAAACTTTGTCGATGTTGTCATTCATAGATTTCTTGTTTATCACATATGTTTCTTATGAAAAAAAAGGGCCAAATACACCTTCAGACATTTGATCAAATGTTTGAAGGTGACGGAAAATCGACGGGTGTATTTGGCCATTTGACTGCTTGATGAAATGTGTGAAGAGAATTAAAAAAAATGATCGATGTGATTTTTATTTTTTCGTTCTGAACAGCCGTATGTGATTTTGACGTATGAAATTTCAAATCCAGATTTGACGAAATGGATTTGAGTGAGGTGTGTGTGTGTACACATCACATTACAACGTCACAAATTTGATCAAATGTGTGAATGGTGCATTTGGCCCTTTACAGCAATTTTGTATTTCATTTCATACAACACAACTGTCGATTTAATGATGCCTTATGTGGTACTTAAAGTTAGTTACATGTTACAGTTTGGTTCAAAATATCTCAGAAGTTTACCAAAACAAAAATGTTATTTAAAAAAAACTTAAAACACGTAAAAAAATGTCTGCAGTTTTAAGTATTTTATGCAAAAGTTATCAATAAAACAAAATAGGTCTGCACTTTTAACTAGAACAACTTTTTTATTTATTTTGACGTGTTGAACTCGAATCCATAGTCAGAATTGGTCCACCCTGCACATAAAACATTCTGAAATTCGGAAAAATCTGCTGTATGGAGCTGGTCGAGTGGTCGAACATATAGCTTTCCGTGTGGTTTTCATGATTTCACTCCACCAAATATAACTTTTCGAATATAAAGTTGTTGTTTTCTTTTTCTCAATTCCACAACAGATACAAACTGTATATTAGTCAAAAAATAATTTATATTCTATATAATATTTTTACACAACTGAATTATTAGTGCCGTATGAGCAGACGTTGAAGGTCACACTTTAAAAATCATGGTTTAAAATGTACAAAATAATAATATACGTATTTATATTGTTCGCATTAAATTTAATATAAAATTATATTCTATGGCCAAACTAAAATAAGATTAAATTATTTTGCTTGATTTTGATGTTGAAAATATATTCCCAACCACATCCACCAAGCAATTGCATTGAAATCCAAACTCAGTGTTTAGTTTTATACTAAATTGAAACGCTTGTATTTTTGCACCTTGTTCGTTTTTCGTTTTTCGTTTTTCGTTGAAATTTTGTATATGTATTCGTATTTGCAATATTTGAAAACCGCTTTAGCAATTGGCTTTTGAAAATTTAATGCTGGTTTTTGCTACTTTAAAAAGAATATATAAAATATTGAACGCCACAAATGTCAAATGTTAAATGTCAAAATGGCGTCGCAGTATTCATTCTCACATCACTAAGCACCGCAATCGATTTACATTTACAGCATCGTCAAAGGCTTTCCGCCGGTATCACCATTCATCGGTGTCAGTCCGACGCTCTGCTATCTGCTCAAGGAAAAGAAGCCGCTATGTTGTCTGCAATTGGCGCAGGTAAATCCTTACAGTTTACAGATACTTATGCAGATAGCGAACGGAACGCGGAAGTGAAATGCAACATTTGCAACACATACCCTTTATTTGGTTTTATATTTCATACAATTTTCTAGGTTTGCGAGCACTGTAGCTATCGCAATGCCAAGGAATATCAGTGGCAGAACAAAACAATTATTCTAGCGGCAGATTATGCATCAAATGGCATCTACAATTTCATTATACCGCTGCGTGCGCATTTCCGTTCGAAGACATCGTTGAATCCGATTATATTACTATTGGAACGACGACCCGATGTGGCGTTTCTGGATGCGCTGTCCTATTTTCCATTAGTAAGTATAAAAGTTTGTTTGTTTGTTTTTTTCAAAAATGCTGTAATACTATTTTTAACTC
Source organism: Leucophenga montana (assembly GCA_035044765.1). NCBI lineage: Eukaryota > Metazoa > Arthropoda > Insecta > Diptera > Drosophilidae > Leucophenga > Leucophenga montana. The sequence goes on along the minus strand of JAWNNQ010000588.1, from coordinate 437,931 downwards.
TCACAAATTGTATAGAATTGAGTGTTATAAATATGATTTAGTTGGAAATAAGGGAACAGTTCAGAGAACACTACCACTTATTTGCAAACTAGACAAGAGAAATAATAACTTAAGGCCCTACGCGCATTCAGCTATCCATGCACCAGCGGCGCCCAATGTATATTTTCGACGGAATTTCTCAAAATGATATTAAACCACCCATACATACTTATTTACTGAAGTAGTGTTTGCCATGCCATAACTTTTACAATAGCTACCATGCAGAAATGCTTAGATTAAACAGAATCTCGGTACTAGCGATACCATCGGTTGGATAATATGTTAAGCAGAAAGGTGTATTACGAACACATAAGAGTAAGGACACCCTGCCAACTGTATCCAAAAATATTGGACTGCTTCGGAACCTCCTACAACGACTTCAGCAGAAGCTGCATTGACGATGAAGCGGCATCTTCTGAGCATCATTTCTAAAATAAAACAAGTATGAAGAATATTTAAGATTCAGTTCCACTGAAGTCAACGTTTTCCATTGTCTCCAATCCAATTCGTAAAATCATTCTTAGGAAAGTTGGGGTCTGAATTAAAAAAAAATGCATTTACGTGTGTTGTGGACGCCCGCTAAACACATTTTTTTAATATTTTCTAAATTTGAATTTTCTTGTTTTAAGTGTGAGTAGTTTTTAAGCTTTGATGCCAACAAATTATTAAAATCTTTAGTCACATTATCTTCTGCTGAAGAGTGACTGACTGTTAAAACTGTTAAAACATAACAAAGATCTTCACGCTGCCTCTGCCAACAAACATATTTTAAAGTATCTAGCTTTTGTAATTTACTAGATACAAGGTATCATTTAGTCGGACATATCGACTATAGCACTTGTACTTGTTATTGTTTTTTTAGGTCTATTGGATGCTGGGCTCAATAGATTGTCTGGACGATTTGCTGCGCGCGGGCATTACGCTCGCCGAAAGTGTTGTTGTGGTAAACAAGGAGCTATCAAATTCTGCAGAGGAGGACTCACTGTCTGATTGTAATACCATTGTTGCTGTACAGAATATGTTTAAGTAAGTTTTAATAAGAATAATGCCTACCTAAATGAAGCAACAACAACAGCAAATATATAAACTATTTAATATACATATATATATACATATATTTCAATAGATTCTTTCCGAGCATCAAAAGCATTACAGAATTATCGCAGAGCTCCAATATGCGTTTTATGCAGTTTCGTGCACATGACAAATATGCGCTGCACCTAAGCAAAATGGAAAAGGTAAGACTCGCTCTTGAAACTGTCACCGAAGTCAATTTACCGGCTTCCATTTCACAACAACAACAGCGCGAGAAGGAGCGCGGTTCACACATTTCGTACATGTTTCGATTGCCATTTGCCGCCGGTGCCGTTTTCAGTGCATCCATGTTGGATACGTTGCTCTATCAGGCGTTCGTCAAGGATTATGTCATCACTTTTGTGCGTTTGCTTTTGGGCATTGATCAGGCACCGGGTAGTGGTTTTCTCACATCGGTAAGTAGATTATTCGATAGTCACGCATCATACTCAACTTTGTCATTCATTATGCACAGATGCGCATCACCAAGGACGACATGTGGATACGTACGTACGGACGATTGTATCAGAAACTCTGTTCGACCACGTGCGAAATACCAATTGGCATATATCGTACTCAAGATACATCGAACACGGACACAACACATGTGAGTAATTCGCCCGTTGAGAGGTGGGGACCATTTTCAGCCTTCGGAAAGCATTGTGTGCGCCTGCGTCCATCGGTGAGTCCAAACAAATACAAGTGAACACAGAATTTTTCCTTTATTGTTACGTCCTTTACACTTAACACTTTACACTCACACACACCAACACCAACACCAACACACACAGCCATAGACACGCAAACCTACGTAGGGCATTGAACATATATGCAGTCCTATACAAAATCAGAGTCAGCGTCAGAGTCAGAGTATATAACTCGATTCGAGAACAATGCAAAAATTTACATACAACCAATCAACAAACACAGCGCAACCTTAACAGCAACAGCAGAAATTGTTTGTGTACGTCAAAATTGTTTTACAGAAAATGAGGCTTATTGTCCTTGTTCACAGCAAGGCTTACAAACACCCACAAACACAACATAAACTAATTGCAAAATGGCAAACTTCACTACTACTACAAATTTAAAACACCGTCACAGATTTCGCTCTCGATTTATTATACTTCATTCCTCTTAATTAAAAATAAATAAGTACTTTTTAATAAGAAAAATATAGAAACACTTTTTACTCGGAAATTGTTCATACACAAAAAAATGATGCGCATTTAGACACATAAATTATATTTCATTTTCTTTTATTGTTTCATTTTTTAAACTTAGTATTTAAGTTTAATTTAATTTAGTACATTGTATTGCTTTCGTTTTGTTTGATTTTTTTTTTTTTTTTTTAATGTACCCAATTAAAAGTCTATTTTCATGAATACAGAAATACAAAACTTTTTGTGAATTTATCTGATTCTAAATCAATAGCATAAAATGATTGTTTACTAGAATGACTCTCAGAACTGTTTCGATTTATAGTTTTGGAAAAATTTTGCTATTTGTTTTCACATGGCATTGAACATTGAATTTATATTAACAAACTCAACGGCAAGTGAATTCAACTTCAACAAAATATTTGTGAAAATCAAAAACGAAATCGACCCACATACCATTTATTATATTTATTATAGAAGTACTTTAATTTGAAAAGAATTTATTGTACAGGATCTGTTCCATGGTACATTTGTATCGACCGCTATAAATTTTTAGGTTAAAATATGGCAACCTGTGATTCCAGTTGTAGAAAAAGAAATAAATATTTGTATAATTATTTGAAAAGATGCTATGCATCATTTGAAAGGCCATGATATATCCTTCGTTTTGCCGCTTATTATATTTCTTGGCTAAACGTGAACTGGCTTTCCAATGTTCCAATGAAAAGATTTACACACCAAATATTTAAAATTTTCATTAGAATGCTCGAACTAATTTTGGAGTATGGCCCATTTCTTGTCAGCCATTTCAAAAAACATGGAAACAAGGCAAATAGATAGCAGCAAATAAAACAGTAAATAAAAAATAAATCTAAAAAAGTAATATCGGCTGATTTACCTCATTTTTTTATTTTTGATATACCATCTGCGCAAAATTGACCCGGACTGGTTAAAAAAACCGCATTTTTATGCATTTTAATACAAATCTTTATTATCGCCTTCAAAATAGGCTTCTTTTAAATCAATACAAGCATGCCAAAGGATAATCCAATTTTCCATACACTTGTTATACGGCTCTGCCGGGATAGCCTTTAGTTCGTTCAGCGAATCTTTTTTATGTACTCAATCGCGTTTCACGGAGCGAATATTTAAGTTTCGGAAACAGAAAAAAGTCACAGTGCATTGTCGTGGGTAAAAATCCATGAATTGTCTGCCCACAATTTCGGCCGTTTACGACGAATTACTTCACGTAGACGCTTCAAAAGTGCCAAGTAGTATTTCTTATTGACCGTTTGACCCTCTGGAACGAATTCATGGTAAGCCACACCACGGCAATCGAAGAAAACAATCAGCATCACCTTAATTTTCGACAGACTTTGACGTTGTTTTTTCGGTTTCGGCTCATTTTTGGTGCGCCATTCGCTAGATGGTTGGCCAGTCTCGACGTCATATTCATAAACCCACGTCTCGTTATCAGTAATGATGCGCTGTTGAATGTAGGGTCATCAGCTACGTTGGCAAGCATCTCTTTTGCGACCTCTACTCGACGTTGTTTTTGCAAAAATTGAAGATCTTTTGGTACTAGTCTGGCGGCCACGCGTTTCATATACAAAACATCAACCAAAATGTGTTGAGTCTATCCAGAGAGAGAGATTTTGAGTGTATCTGTTTTCTTTCTAATGCCAACACGACGATTTTCGAGTAGAATTTCCATCACTTTTTCGATGTTTTTGTCGTTAACAGAGGTGGATGGACGACTTGCATGAGTCAAGTTTACTACGATTTCACGACCCTCACTGAATGCTTTATGCCACTCAAATACTTGCGTTCTCGATAGAGTAGAGTCTTCAAAAAACTTTTGTAACAGTTTGAGTGATTCCGTTGCCGTTATTCCATTAGACTAATTATCGCATTCCGCTCAAACTTGGCATACATATCAATGACAGTGACAGTCAACTTAAGAAGAAGAAAAATTACTGATTCGGTTTACCGGTTCGATTTTAATCCACCAGTCCGGGTATGGTATAGCCGTATTGTAGGTTATGTGGGCATGGCAACCAATTTTTTTTTTAATACAATTCATATTCGTGCATATCTAGAAAATCTAAAAGTTCAAGTTTGAAGGCCCTACTTTTAATAGTTTTCGAGATCTCGCTGTTCATACATACAGACGGACAGACATTGCTAGATCAACGCTGCTTGCGACACAGATCAAGAATATATGTATATACTTTATGAGGTCTGCCACGCCTCCTGCTCCCTGTTACATACATATGCACATACTTAGTATACACTTGCCATCGACAAATGTCTAAAAAGTCTTAAAAATCAAATAGCGTGAAAATTTACACCAAAATTTGCACAGATCCAAAGCACTAAAAACGTTTTTGATAAAATTCGTAGACGATAAAAGCATAGTACGAGGGTTGCCTTGCATATTGTGCGACTAATAATAAAAAATCATTAATTTATCATTGCAAATGGATTTGGTTTTCAAAATACCCTCCATATGAAGTAGAATATACTTTTGCATACGTTTAAACAAATATTCAAAGCACTTTTTCCACTCAGAAGTGTGTATCTAAACAACGAACTGTTTAAAGGCATCAATAGCTTCTTCAGGCGTCAAAAAACTTTGGGCTCGTAATTTATTTTTGATATGCGGCAACAAAATAAAGTCAAAATAGCAAATGTAGTAAGTCGAATGATCTATTTATACGGCGTTTCGAGTGCTCACTAACTCTCTTGTGTGAATCGATTTGTAAGAGCTTGCATTGTTCTGGTAGAAAAAAAATCCCTCTTCGATTCTTCGAAATAACGATAAATAAACGATCTGCGTAAATGGTTACACTTTCTTATAGAAATATCAACAGTTAGGATTGCCAAGGCGCACAATGTGCAAGGCAGGTTTCGTACAAATTTCATATTAATACATTGATTGTCACTGATGATGATGGAAGTCTGTCTTGTCTGTAAATCAAATTTATTACTTTGATTAATTTTTTTAATTTTATTTAATGTTTTTCTTTTTTAAATTTTTTTATTTTCACACACGCGCTTATTGTAATTTAGCTTTGGCAAAAGATTCTTTCAACTATAATATATATATTTTTTAAATATATACATATTTCAAATTATTTTGTAACGGCTACGCTTAAATTTATTTGCATAATTCTATCCTAACAAGTTTAATGAACATTTTAAATCATAGCGATTCTGAACTTTAAAACTAATTCAGTTTTAGCAAACTTATATTGCAGCTCTATCTCTCTCTCTTTATCTAACAATACTTTTCCAATATTATTGCATACATATTAATTGCATACTACAATACTATATAAAATATAATAATGTACATGAGAATTATTTACTCTGTGCCTTCCTAATAAAATTTTCAACTTTCAACCAACAATAGAATATGTACTTCATTTAGTTTTCTTTTTTTTTTTCTATCAAATGTTCCTACTAATTTAGTCAATTAAGCAGGCTAATTTGAAATTTATATACATACTATATACCTATATAATTTTTTAAGATTTGTTTGTACATAGAGCAAGTTATTTATTTAAGCCTTATCAATGCAACTGAAATTTTTAGCGACACACTTTTACACACACATATTTAGAATACATATTAAGTATCTACATATATCTTGATACATAGAACAGATTTTATTGCTTAAATCCGTTTAAACCCTGCAATATACAAATCATACACAGAGTAGGGTTGTTGATATCGTATCTATATATATTGATATATCGATATTTTTACGAGATGATATGATATTTTATATATGGGCGATACTATTATTATCAAAAATTCATGATACTTTTTTTAGCGATATTATAGATATTGATATTTTATGAAACTTAGTATGATCGACAATATCGATATATTTAGTGGAGAGTTTTTATACCATTCACACATAGTGTAAATAGTAAGTTTGTACCGCATGAAAGGAGGCTTCGCAGACCTCATAAAGTATATACATATATTCTTGATCAGCTCGACGAGACAAGTCGATCTAGAAATGTCCGTCTGTCTGTCTGAATGTTCTTGCGCATTTAATGGGCACCAAAATTAGCACAGACACTTCTTTTATTTGCAGTATAATAGAGTATCAAGTTTGACCCGTCACGCTATCATTTTCGGTTAGCCCCAATACAAACCCACCGCACACTTTTCATTTTTTGTATGAAAAACTTTATAATTGTAGTCAATATCAACTTAACAATTGATATGGTAACTTCTAGTGAACTGACGCTTCACATATACATTAATGGGTGGCACTCGCCCACTTTTTGGGGTATCCCCCATACAAACCTACTGCCCACTTTTCACTTTTTGTATGAAAAACTTCTTTATTAAAGTCAATATTAGGTTGAAATGCGATGTGGTGCTTTTTTATGGACAGACTAGCTTAACATACATAGACTAGTGGGTGTGTCCCCTCCACTTTTTGGGGTAGTCCCATACAAATACACCGCCCACATTTAGTGGATAACAGCTTTATACACATATACAAATGTATGGGACACCTTTTGTGGTGTCCCATACAAACCCACAGCTCACTTTTATGCATTTGTATGGAAAACGTCAATTTGAACTTGAAATTCGATATGGTGGCATCTTATAGATGGTCCCTTCAATCACATTTATCCACTGTTTGGGTTAGGCTCGATTTAACCCTCGATATATGTTTCGATATTATCGATATAGGTACTTTCAACCCAAATATCGTATATCAATATCGCCAATTTGAATATCATGAAATGCTGGAGAATGGTTTATGCTACTGATATTTTAAAAAATATCAACAGACCTACATATCAATACCGCCAATATCAATACCAGAATATTTACGATATCGGTATTTTTAAAAATATCAACAATCATAATACAGATTAAAGCCTTGCACGAGTGTTTTTTGGAAGTATTAAATGAATGCATTCGAATACATTCGTTCAATGCACACTAATAAACTATGCATAAGACCTTCTCATGTCCGTCTGATGCCGGAGTTTATTATTGGTTCGTGCAAAATGCACGACAACAGTTGATTCAATAAGCAAATGTAACTGTGTAAGGCTTTAATACAAAGTTTTTTTTGACAATAGCCCTCATATATTCGCAAACAAAACCAAAAACATGAGCAGACCTATATATTAATTGTTCTTTTTGTGAGTATATTTAATCAAAGACAAGACTAGAACATTTAAACATAAAATCATTAACAAGAACACGCAAAACTAAATGAAAAAATTCCAGTAATATTAGTCATATGATATATCCTATCCCTTTACTGAAAAACACAATGAGATTTGATTAACATTTGTATTTGTATTGGACTCGTATTGAAAAATTATATGAAATCGAATGAAACGATAAAGCACACGCACGCAGTGAGTCTTTCCAAGCCAGAATGGCCAATAAAAATTTGTTTATTTACCAAACCAAAGAATTAAAACTAAAACCAAAAAAAAACAAAAAAAAAAAACAAAAATAAATTAAATTAAATATAATAACCTTAAAAAAACACACACACATAAAGCTCGCTCATTCATACATATTTTCATTATTAGAAATGCTTGCTACTCGTTGTAAATTAAAATAAAATTTGTTAATTAAATTTTATACAAATGTCAATCAGTTCAATTGCTTTTGATATCATTTGGTTTTATTTTCATTTTTTGTTTCCGACTTACATCTTATCTAGACGCATGCTGGCTCATGTTCCGGAAATATCCTAATGCATACTATACGTTTATATTAGCTACCCATAGGAATAATTTAAATAAAATAACTTATTGTACAATTTGCATGCACACTCAAATAAAAAAATGTTGTGGTTAATATTTGCTTTAATTAGCGTTGCCTGTTTAATGCAGTTTTCATTAATCACAAATATTTTCTTGTTAGTATTTTGATTTAGCTAACGAAATGATGAGTTTACCTTGTTCTGACTTTTTATAGTTTTCCTACATAATTTTATAACACCGTAAATAAGTCGCCAGATACCCCATTAAGTAGCTGGCAGTATGCAAGTGGCCAATCCAGTGGTTTGCTAGTCACCAATTACGCTCTGCATTACTGAGCACTAGCGTATTTAATAGTGCTCGGTAATTTAGCAGGTAGCCCGTTTAAGCATTAAAATGAAAAAATACTTTTCTCTTTACGGTGACAGCCAAAGAGAAGAGTAATCTGCCTGTGATTCAGCAGATCGTTGATTTGCGTGCCTGTTAGCTGATGTAGCTAAGACTTTGTGCTCAGCACCACAAAACTAAAAGCAAAGCTCTAATATCATTCCAATGAAATTTTAAATCGTATTCTAAAACGTAAACGGGGGGCGGGGGGGGGGGGGGGTTGGTGAAGGGTTGTTAAATACAATACACGCCCACTAGTAGATGTGCATGAATCGACCATCTATAAGATGCCACTATATCGAATTTCAAGTTGATAGTGACATTTTTCATACAAATGCATAAAAGTGAGCTGTGGGACTACGACAAAATGTGGGCGGAACTCGCCCTCTACTTAAAAATTGAAAGTGAAGTGCACTGGAACTCTGTATTTTATACTTTTTTGGGTCCGTCTCACGTATTAGTGTCTAACAACAATCGCTCCGCATGCCTTCATCCCGGAAACCTTTTCAATTTCACTTAATTAAGTTTAAATCTTGGTTCAGTAGTTTTACTTACATGTGACTAGTTTTGCCAAAATTGTGCGGGAAGAAGTCCAGCTGGGAAATAAAGTCAATTTTTAAGCACATGCTTACACACATGTTTATCTCAAAAAGAAGACCGAAAGATAGAAAAACAACGGACAATGGGTTGAATTCAGCGCGCGAAAAAAACACTTTCTTCTACCTCAGTCCAAAAAAATACCTTAATTTGGAAACCTCGCTAATTATCTAGCTAATTGCAAAAACAATTACTATCTATCTTACTGTAGAATTTGCTATGAATATCTATAAAATGGCATCAGTGGTGTGGTGTGGTGCAGTGGGTATTTCATTAATTTCAGTCTACATAAGGAAAACAGAGTTCCCCGAAGTCGTGTACTCACGATTGCTGTAGCACTTTTATAGGGCATGATATAAAAACCCAACCCTTCTACCACACCACACCCTACAATACACTTCGTTTGAGATATTCGAGGAATCTAACATTTGATATAAAATCAAATCGCAAAATTCTTCTGAAACTTATTAAACGGACCATATTGACGAAAGCGATTGCGTTCAAATTATTCGGATCGAAATCTAGAAAATGGGGGTATATTACATTTTAACAAACATTTATATTTAGATGTAGTGTCATCGTACTAAATAGTTGCATCCTTCTGAGTACCTCTTTACATAATTTTAATTGTGAAAAGGTATTAAATATCGCCAAAGTTATGCATGATCATCGAGATTTACTTGGTTTGCTTTGTAGCAGAGTAAAAGCGTAAAGCGTGATAGACTTCATAAAGTATTTATTTTTTAGCCATATCCGTCAACAATCCAATCCTATGAGTGGTAGCCCCATACAAAACCAGCCTACATTTTTCGTGTCTTGCATAGTAAACAGTTATTTTGTTACTTAATCTAGAAACACCAATACATCTTACATTAATCCTAATAAAAAATCCTACATTGGGTACTTATAGAATAAAGGCCTCATACATTTTTATAATTTAAAACTGTTTGTGTAACAGTCAGAACGAGGCGTCCAATAAAATATATATGTATATATTCTTGTTCAGTATCAAAAGTCTATTTGGATGCAGCTGTATCCTTCTTTCCATCTTTCATATGTGCGAACACCGAAATTTTTAGCTTCGCCTGTTACATTCGCACATCAAGTTTAGATAAAATATGCATTACACGACCACATTACGAATTTTTGTTTCATGAGTGCCAGCACTCAGACTCTTTTTAGGGTAGCCCCAAACCAACCAACCAACCGCCTACTTTTGTGACAGAAGACATCGCCACCTATTGGTTGGACGATAAGAATTTTGTAAGCATGCTATTGCCGTTGGAGGGCGTAAGCAATAGAGTTGAGCGATAAATAACCTGGGATTTAATCACGGCGACTGAAAACTCACTGATATTAGGATTGACCTAAAATAGCATAAAAAAATAAGGAGAGATTTGTATATAGTCTCAAACATTGTGCTACCGTAAAAAAAAGAATTATTTCAGATATTCAGATTTAAGAAGACTATGATTAAAAGTGCTGGTTTAATTAATAAAAAAACAATAAAGTGTGTGTTTTTTTTTTACTTTTTATTTTAACAGTGAACAGTAGCAGTTGAAAATCACGGTGATTTCAAAGTAGCAGTCACGATAGACGCTGCTATTCAAAAATCACTGACTATCGCATTTCTAGTAAGCAATGACTTTATTAACACCATCTAGTTACAATATTATACTTATTGTTGCTATATAAAATATGAAAGGATATTAGCTGGGTACTTCACTTGAACTAAGGATTGCAAACGAGTCGATCCAGTCATATATGTTATCCGTTGTTGCGCATTTTTAAGCGATCAATTTTTAATATATCCAGCACCCAGACTTATTTTTATATTCACATGCCACGCCCTCTTTTTAGGATAGCCCAATACAAACCACCCGCCCACTTTTGACTGTTTGTATGAAACATTTTTTCACGACAGTCAATATTAACTTAGAAATAAACATGGTGGATTCTTATGGATGCAAACTTTTTGGTAGCCCCCCATACAAACAACCCTCCTAGTTTTGACTTTTTCTATGAAAGTCTAATTTATTTAGGTTAATATCAGCTTGAAATTTGATAGGGTGGCTTCTTAAGCACAACTGCTTCACATAAATACACTAATTGGCGTGACCTGCCCACTTTTAGGGTAACTCCGATGCAAACCCAATGCACACTTTTGTGCTTTTGTATGCCAAACTTCTTCATTTATGTCAATATCAGTTTGAAATTTGTTATGGACAGCCTCTTTAGAAAAATATACTAATGGGCGTATTCTGCCCGCTTTTTGGAGTAAGCTCTTTACAAGACGAGTTTAAATTTCGTGTGAATGGTATTAGGGTTTCGGTTCAACCGAAGTATTATAAAAGCAAATAGAATTCTTAAAGAAAATAACAGAAATACCTTTTTTTAGATTAAGTTTATAAGTTTACTGCATTTTAGTAGCGCTTAAAAATTTTTTGAAAATTTAAACTTTTCAGCTGCATGCCCCTTAATATTTGCCCATTTATATTTATTGGCTTCTCTGCACATTCGATTTGAATTTATCGTTTTTATATTATTTCATAATTTTTGTTCAATGGAAAAAATCTAAATGTTGAAAACATTAAACAAGTAAATACTCGAACAAAACAAAAACATTTTTGTTGCAAACTACAAAACACTTTTTACCACATATTTTTCAAGCATGTAAACAAAATATGTATTAAATTTTATGTAAAATTCACAAATAAGAAGAAACAATATGTGAAATTTCGTTTTACATAAAATATGTTTTAAAAACATTTTAACAAACTGAGTACTCATGCAATTAAATTTCAGACAGCTTCTCTTAAAAGAAAGCAACTGTTGTGTGATGGCACAAAAATCGAGAATATGTTTTGTATTAAGATTTAAATCCAGTTAATACAAATAATACAAAAGTAAAATCCCACTCGCACTAACATAAGTCGAATAAAACACGAATGACATTCATGCATGACATGCCAAAATATGACAACACTTAAAAAAACGGATGGCATTTTTTGACACTTAAAAATTTGATTTTATGAAAATTATAAATCACTGAAATAGTAGATTCTTTGTTAAGAATCTGATACTTTTTTATATTACGTTCTGAATCACCCTGTTTTAATATAATCAAAATCTGTCCGAAAATGAATTGCGTGAGTACCCATAACATTTAATTAAAACAATTTTTCTTTTTGTTTTCATCTATGAATTATGATATAAATTGAATGAATTTAATAATAATTTCAATCAATAAATCACTTTTTTATTTGTTTTAACTAAAAACTACAACAACAACAAATAAAATGCTTCGTGTTTATACACAACTACAACAACAACAATAATAAAATTATATTCATCATCGATAACAACAACAACAACAACAACAACAACAAATATATGAATAAATATATTGCAAATTTAGTATGATGAGGAAACTGGTACACCTGATTCAACCAAGGATAGCACGGACATGCTACGCAGTGTCACATATCGTCCGCCCTCCGCTGGCGGTGGTGGTACTGGTGCGGCACATTCGCATCATCATCGTCACAAGTCCACCACCTGCATGGGCGGCTGTTCCGACCGTAAGGGATCATCAGTAAGTAGTTTGCAATAACATCAACGATGCAGAAAAAAAAATATGTAAAAATATGTAAATATGTTGTTGGATATACATAAGTAGTAACTATTACTTATATTTATAAAGTTCTTAAGCCCCTGATAATTATTCTTGTATATCCAATACAACTTCTTTTAGTTCCTATTAAAATAATAGCTCGCTTTCAGCATTATTCCCAATATGATACACGTATCATGACTGCTAATAATTTTGAACATAAAACATATAAACTTTACACATAAGTTGATCAGAAATGAATATTTCAGTCTTTAATGTATCGTAGTAAAATAAATATTGAAGTTCGAATTAAGTATATTGCTGACAGAGTATGTTAAACTAATGTCTACTATAGTACTTCTTTTGGTCCTCGAAAGTTTATATTTTAAACTGGACAAGCGTACAGTCAAATATCGATTTATTATATACCAAAAAGTAAAAACAGAAAATTTGTTAGCAAGGTTTAACTTCTCCCGTAAGAGTTTTTGAGATATCAATTTAAAATACATATATCCATAATTACAGTTCGCTGATTTTAGTTACAACTTCCAACTATTAACTTAATTTAACTGTCTGGTTAACTTTCTCTATCTGGTTTTAAATGATTAGAAATGATCGCGCAACATAACGGTAATTTTCGCATTTGAGCAACGTCAATGCACATACAGTTCAGAGATTATACATATCTGCACTCAAAAAAATAGGATATGTGCTTCCATTCAGCGAATCAAACTGTAATCGTTACCGCAAACTTAACCTAAAGTAATCTACTACATTTTGCAGCCTTTATTGAAAAAGTAACTGAAATTTATACAAACCGATAACCGTTATTAACAACAACAATAACTGAAATGTAACCGAATAGTTTATACCAGTATTAATTCCGTTATAGAGTGGCTGGTATAAACTGAAACTAACTTGCATAAACAATATTAATTAAGTTGCTTATGATATAAACTCAAAGTGTTTCCTTGTTATACTTTATATAGTTGTTAGCAAGTGATTAAAGTCGCTTCTTTGTACTATTCTAGACGTGTAATGCTCAAAAAAAAAAAAAATTGTGCACTTCAAAAGACACAGTGCATTTGTTTGCGAATAAAATGAAATCCCTCAAGTCAAGCATCATGCAGCATTTGTATGGTTTTTCTTCAAACTGGACACAGTTACCAAAGCCAAGAAGGAATACGTCAAATTGTGACTATGCAAAACTAAAATTAATTGCTTAAAACATTTTTGAGCTCCAAACGAAATAAATTGTGGAGGAGAGAAGTTTCTAGAGAATGTTGTTTTAGTTGTTTTAGCCATCCTGTAAATAAAGCCACAAAACTTGAATATGTAAGCTTCGCAATTTCATCTTCACACATTCTATATTAAATGAATGCGCCAACCCCCTGTTCCTGGAAACAAATTTGGAGTATCAAATCACTATGAAGTAATGTCCTATTCTTATAAAATAAATTCTCTATTTTATTTTTATACCATTCACACATTGTATGAAATTGTATTATCACTTTGTCTGAAACTTTGTAAAGCATTAAGCGAGGCATCGCAGACCACATAAAATATACACATATATTTTTGATCAGCTCGACGAGACTAGCTACATATGTCCGACTGTATGTCCTTCTGAATGTTCTTACGTATTTTTTGGGGAGCAATTTTTATGGTATCCAGTTGTAAATTCTTTAAATAGAGTATCAAGATTGTCCCGCTACGCCCACTTTTTGGGATAGTCCCATACAAAGCTGCCGCCCACTTTTGACTATTTTATGAAAAACTTTTTTATTGTAGTCAATATCAAATTAATGTTGACATTAATGAAGAAGTTTTTCATACAAAAACACAAAAGTGGGCGGCTGGTGTGTTTGGGCGCTACTCCAAAAATGGTTGGAGCACGCCCATTAATGTACATATAAAGCGTCCGTCCAATAAAAGCTACTATATATATTATTTGTTATATATTATATATATTATTATTAATATATTATTATATTAACTAAAAAAGTTTTCATATAAAAAGTCAATAGTGGCCGAAGGTTTTGTTAGATCAACTCGTCTCGTCGAACTAATGAAGAGTATATATATAGTTTATGGAGTCTACGATGCATCCTTTAATGCATTACACACTTTCAGATCAACGTATAATATTTCACACTATGTCTGAATGGTATAAAAAATGTTTAAATGGAAAAAATGCCTGTAGGGTAGGCAGGCGCCAACGTTTAGCTGTGAAATCTTTGTAGATCGCATTGAGACATATCGCCAATGTAAGAATGCATTTGATATGTTAAACCTTTGGCTATATTTCACTCAAAAACACTTCTTATGTAGCTCGCATCGTTGCCGTGCCAGAAACCGAATTAGTTACAATACAATAAATATATGTTGTCTGTGACAGCTTATCATAGTAACACGTCGATATTACCGACCGCAGTCGATTTGAAATAACCGATTGGAAATTACGAATTCTTAAATAATTTGAAGCGATGGCCGTTCGGTCCCAGACTACTCTACACCGAAACTTATTTTGGTCAAACGAATTACTATCGATACTTTCAAAATTTATAAACTATTATAAAACTGTTAATCAGAATGGTGACACCGTTATTGAAATTATAACCGATATAAATTTTGTTCTGATTTGATTCGCTGAATAGATTTTAAAAAATGTTGTATAAAAATTTCTGACCGTACGTATAATCTTTTGGGATCAATATTGTTTGCTGTCAAGCCAATACTACAGAAATTAATAGATGTGAACGTTTAAAAAACAACTTAAAACAATGTACGAATCAGGTATTTACCTAGTTTATTCGAGTTGTAGACTATCAATTTTTTTGGTTTTTCTTTGGAAACCAGAGTTAGCATGCTATTTTGAATTTTGGAACTTATGACCATCCGATACAACATAAATTAAAAGGTTAAAGGTTATTAAAATTTTGTTCGATTGTCCGATTGTTAATTTATTGACTTAAGCTATGTTCAAACGGTCAGATTCAAGACTTTGCATTCAAAATAGCATCGAAGATACAACTGAAAGTAACCGCAACTCAACGAAATTGTTAAAGTTGCCAAATATCTGTAAACAAGATATACAAGGTATGCGTGGTTTATCCAAACGAATGAAATTTTAAATTAAAGTCTCTCAATTAAAGTCTCTGTTAGCTAACTGAATAGTAAATGTATCATCTAGTGTAAGGTGTCAGTTAAACAATTTCAATTTCTTATAAGTCCGTTAACTGGGAGGGCAGTGTATGAATTTCAAAATTATTAGAAAATATTGATACCTAAGCTGAACAAAACTTCAAAATACAAATGAAATGATGTATGAACGAATGAAGATTTTATCGAAAATAAAAGACTGATAGCAAAAGAATAAATTTTAACAGGGCATTGGTAAATAGATCATTACTGTCTTAACTCGTTAAGTTATGATATGATAAACATATAATTAATCATAATAGGGCATCTGTCATACATCATTATGTTAAAATATTCAGCACCTGTGTATTTGATTAAATTTCTGTACTTACAATACTTATAACTAACAATAATGGAAAGGTAGGTGGTACTCTCAATTACAACTCTAACCTTCTGAGCTACATGCAATGTTTATAAACTGAAAGCACTAACTAAGAACTTACGGATAGAACTGAATGTAACGAACGAACAAACAAAAAAAAAAACACACACACACACACACACAAAAAAAGGAAACTTGTTTATATGAGCTTGTGCGCGCATGGAGTTTGCCTTGGTGCATGTTGATTATTGGACAATGTAGAGCAAATGCATCAGTCCAAGCAAAGAATATAATAATACAAATAATAATTAAACATATGTAGATCAATCAATCATTGCACTAACAACAATCAATCATTGGGCCTAATAGAGTTTAGTGTACATATTATATAGCAAGCAGCAACAAAATTTGCGATCAGAAGTGTACTATGAAAATGTTTTCGTCTAGCAAAGATCAATTTTCATTGGGAAAAACTTAGTTTTAAGACGAAATTTATTTTCAGAGCACACTCCCCAAATATACAATAGAAAGTAATATAACGCGTATTTCATCGTAATTCACTAAAAACATTTGCAACTAATCATTGAACAGCCATCCGTTGTCTTTCAGTACTCGATAAATTTAGCGGATGAGGCACGCGACAATCATGCACAGCAAATTGAACGGGCCGAGATTGCAAATCTGGTGCGCAGTCGCATGGAATCGCTCAACTTGCCGACGAACGACTATGATGATGTCAGTGAGAAGCGTAATCATCTATCGTATGTGATAATCAATCCAAGCTGTGATCTTAAACTGGAAGAGGGTGATGTTATGTGAGTAAACCGATACAGATGCAATAGTTCTACTTAAATCATATATTCTTATGATTATAGCTATCTTGTGCGTCCGTCGCCATTTTCGGCACAAAAAACCTTTGAGCGTCACAATTCACGTCGCAAATCGAACATATCCTTCTGCTCGAACATCAATCTCGGCGCTGCCAATATGCCACAGAGCGCCGCCGTCGGTGCGGGTTCACGCCGCGGATCTGGCCTGGCCGGTCTCAATCCAATGCAAATGCAAAGCGTTCAGACATTGGCCGGGTATGGTTCGCAACGCTGTACGCCGCCCATACAGCAAATTAAATCGAATTCTCTTTCTCTACCCGACAGTCCGACGGTGGTTGGCTCACAGCGCGGCAGGAGTAACTCATTGCGGGTTGGATACTTTAATTTTTCTAACAATCTTTACTATCTCTTTGTTTCACTTGTTCTCGCATTTTATTCTACGTGTTCAATTTCTACTTGGTTTATTCAATTTTATATTTAACCTCCTTAAAACAAGATATATACGAGTACATACCACATACAAACACCCTTTATGTTCTTTTTTATTTTTTTTTTTTTTGTGTGCACAACTTAACCCTCTTTTAAAGATCTATAGATACAACACACATAAAAACAGACAAATACGCACGTTTTGCAGTGTTGTGATATCGAGCTATCGATAAATACCAATTTTACTGCCATATTATTATAAGTTCTATTCTTACCAATTGGCTGTTTGAATTCCCACAACAAAATCGGCTTAGAAATATTGTATAGAATTTTTATAAAAGCAAACCCTATATTTACTTACTTACTAAAGTGGCTTGACCGATAGACGGTTGTACTATCGGTCAAGCCTGCATGTAGGAAAGCACACAATTTTTTGGAAATCCGAAGCAACTTCAGCTCATCATAGACTTCGTCATTCCATTGTGAACTCGGACGTCCTCTCTCACGCCGTCCAACAAATAAGTTCAGGTTTCCGTCCTTAACCATTAGTGCTTAGGCATTCATCCAGATAAGGGGATCAGCCCACTGCAGCCGCTGGAATTTTATGTGCTGAACTATCCTATAAACCTGACTTTTATATTATTCAATACTAATAAGGTACTTCATATAAATAAACACGCGCATAGATTAGGGAGATTCACTAAAACTTCGCTGTACCAATTGAATTCACTAATTGAATTTCACTTTAAAAGCCAAAGGGATAGCTACTTGCACTTTCATAAATATTGAATGTGGCTTCGATAATACATTTCATAGCAAAGTTCCAAAGTGACCTTCATAAAAGAGAATTAAATGCAATGCCTACAAAAACTGGCACTGCTACTGATTTAAATAAATCTATCCACTTCTGTGGAGCCTCGGTATCGAATACCCAGTCTATGCTGACAACATGCTCGTAGTACTAGTCTAGTACTAGTGAGCCAGTGCGATCAAATCAAAATTGGCATCAATAGATTTTGGCCCTGCCCGAATCGTAGCCTAGCCCACTAGGAATATCTTAACTACCAAAGTTCTTGGTGCATGGCTCAGTGCTCAGTGCTGCTAATGGAATTTAAAATACAAATTGACAAATACTTACTAAATTTAAAATAGCATACATGTTACAAACGGTGATTATAATGTTTCTGGAACACAATAACACTAATTGCAACAAAAATAAAAAACAAAACTCATTCTCACATTTTTGACATAAACATTAAACGGGGAATCAATAGAATCATAAGACGGGGATTCAATTATCCAAACAAATTTTTTTACAATGAGGTCATTCAATTTCATTTACTTTATTTATTCACTTTGGGAAAAATTTACAGAAGTGGGCAATCACATAAAATGGTGGACAATCGAGGGCAATCAATATCAAATTTCTTTTTCATTTTTATGGGGCTAACTTCACACAACTGCCAAATATGTTCGGCAAACATGTCCTAGATGCGTACCGTATTTTTTCTTTGAAGTTCAGGAACCTGCGCCTAATCTGTTCGGCATCATATCCAAAATTTCGGCGATATATCGATATACTGGGTGTCTCAAAAGAAAGTTCATATTTAACAAATCGATAAAAAAAAGTAAGTAGTTTATTGAAAAAATGTTTATTTCATATTAAAATACACATTTTGGGAATTTATTTCCTAAAAATGATATTGTCCAAATGTAAACCGTTGCGTTCACAGCATTCATTTAATCGAGCTCGGTCCGCTCCCGAGAAACGCTCCATAGCGACTAAATTCCCAAAAGCTAGGCTACCGATTGACATACCCCCCGCGCCCCTCGGAATAGTTGCGTTCACGCAATCAGCAAATCAAATGTGAACTTTCTTTTGAGACACCCAGTATCTATTGGCGGTTGCAAGGGGGAACCGAGGAATGTACCACCCCCTACGCAACAGCATTTTTGTTCAGTAAAACAAATTTTTTCGGTTCATTTTCATAAAATATGTTTTTTTGTAGAGTCCCCCCTCGCCCCAAAGAGTATCAAAGTTCCTCCCCAGCCCCTAGAAACAGCGAATTTCGATATAATTCTATCCCTTGCAAAAAACCGGAATATCGATATTCCATTTATTCCGATGTATCAACAATCCTACAACAATTAAACATGCCGTGCTATACCCCAAAATATGAAGAGGAGTATGGACGAATGTTACTTTTTTTTAAGTTTTGCGTGTAAGTAACGTAAAAATCAGGTAACTACATCGGCCAATTACAAAGACTTGAGCTCTCTCAGTACTCTCAATTTGAAATAAGTTACAGACGGACTTACCAACATGTTGGTGAGCATCAGTTGAGTGCGTGGCTTCATAGTGTTGTTGTAAAAATTTTAAAAGAAGAGAAATGAATATTTTTTCGAGCGTGTTGTCGCAATATGTTTAGCGCAACATGTTGCTCTTAGTTAACGTTCTCAGCATTACGGGCCAGACTTATGATGGCCGCAACATGTTGGTCATACTTAACGTGTTCTCAGCATTATCAAATGGTATTGAACTGTTTTGTATTGTCGCTAAAATGGTTGAATTTCAAACACAGGGCCAACACTAGTATTCTTAATTTTAAAATCTATACAATATTTCGCCGTCTAAAACACGTCAGCACATGATCTATGCAAAAAAAACAAAAAACAAAAAATAAAAAGAAACACACAAATACTCATGCACCTGTCTCTAATGGTTTGAAGCACCAAAATTTGTTGTTGTATTGAGTTTATTAAGCGCAAAACGCAAACAAATAGAAATATTTCAATGAAGATCAATCTCAAGCTTCTGCAAGAGTAGCCACCCAACCACAATCAACAATCACAACAACAACTGCAAATATAGAGCAACTAAGAACAGCAACAACTACGACAACAACAACAGCAAGAAATCATCAAGTATTCAACACAACTCATAAAGCTGCACAAGCGGAACATTTGTACACCCCATAGGATCAATGAAAATAATCTCAATTACAAAAAAAAAAAAAAAGTTTTAAATAAAATACGCAAGTATAAATAGCCGAGATATAAGTTTTCGAACAACGCATCCGTAATCGTAATCGTAATCGTAATCGTAATCGTAAACCGTATACGTAACCGTATACGTAACCGCATCCGTAATATGATATTGAGCATACGTCAGCATTGCATTGCATTGTGTTGTGTCTTGTGTTCTTTAAGCGTTAATGTATTCCAGTGATTTAGAACTATTTATAACCAAATATCTACCACCTTTTTTTTCTTTCTTTCCGGAACGAATTTTTCTTATAGATTGATAGCGATTTACTGTTACGACGTTCCTCTTCGCTACGTCAAGGTTTGCCCAATGTGGGCGTTAGTCACGGCCGTCGTAAGTCATCACTCGAAGAAATTGGCATAAGTCATTTTACGACGCTCATGCAGGCAACAAATCATACGAATCCCATAAAGATAGCGCTCAATGGCAGTATTGGACTAGAGGTAGGAATACGAATTAGACTACAGCTCACTGACGGCGGCACCAAAGAAAACACATACACAGATCAATTTAGATGCGCTTTGACTTGAATTAATCGCGGTGTATTTTACAATACGCAAATAGAATCAAATCTCATTGCAGGTAACACCACCCGAGGAACCAACACCCATTCTAGGTCTACCATGTGTCGTAGCCGGCGGACATGGTGGCGGCATAAATCCCTCAGCACTTGGCGGCGGTTCATCGTTGGCCATCAATCAGGCGGATCTCGGTGGTTGTAGCGGCGGCATGGGCAGCTCTTCAATGCTGCAAGTAGCTGGCCAAGAACAACAGGGCCCACAGAGTTCACAAATGCAGTCGCCGCAGCATCTGCAGGGCACAATTGTATGATACAACCTCATGTGGGGTCGTCGACTCCGCTCATCAATAACGAAAAAGAACAAATGGATATAAGATAAAAATTTAAAAAAAAAAAATAAAAATAAAACAGAATAAAACAAAACAAAACAAAACCAGGCATGAAATGCAGCATGCTGGACGTATAGAAGGGAATTTGTTTAAGCAACGATAGCCTCTAAGTTAATACTTGCAAAATGATTTTTGCGTTTAATTTATTTAGAAATATTTAAGTAGTTTAGCTAAATTAAGCTTAAACAATTTTTGCATATTGAGTTGCCTAGTTTGCACTGCAACGATGAAAGTTTTTTTTTTTTTTTTTGGATATAATTTTGTAAATAGATTTTCATATACTAAAAATCAAAAATTAAGATAGAAATTAGCACTGCTTAAAAGTTTATATACAAGCACAGCTACATAAATAGAATACCTATGCACTAGAATTAGATTACTCAACTCAATTTCGAAGTGAGTTGCTCTTTTTGTTTGGTTTAATTTACTTGTAAAATAGATTTTTTTTATTATTATATAAATTATGCATGCTTTGTTAATATGAGGCAAAATGTGTTTTGGGAACAAACATGTAGTTAAACTATATATTGTAGATGATAATTACAAAAAAAAAAAACAAAAAAAATGCGATAAACTATAAAAGGCTACCAAATAATGAATTATTTATTTATAAATTAGCTGTACATATTAAACGAGCAATTGAAGCAGTTTAAAAGATAAATTTTTCATTCGTTTTTAAAAATATATACAGAAATATCCCTGATAGTACGGTTATTGCGTTACACCATACCATACCATACCATACCATACCATACCATACCATACCACACCATACCATACCACACCATACTACACCATACCATACCACGCCATACCAAACCATAGCATAGCATAATTCACCATACTATTCGATACAAAGCAAACTACACTTAGAACTCCAGCTCTCGTCCTTGAGCTCTTCCAGATTAGCGGTCTTTTTCTCCTCTATCGTGGCACAACGCCGTTCTTTCATGGGTCTTTTCAGAGCCAAGTCAGCTGAATAGAAGCAACGTTGTATGAGCGAAGGCCATGCGTGCATTGTTTTGCCACAAATTCAGGCGTTTTCTTCATATTGCTTCACGCAAATGGCCCATAAAGATAATATTCCTTATTGACCGTACGTGTTTTCTGGTAAGACCAGACGATGCACCACGCCATTGTAATCGAAGAGAACAATGTGCGAAACATACACATTTGACCGAACTAGGCAGTGCTTTTTCGGTTTTGGCTCTTCTACCCGCTTCCATTGGGATGATTCGGCTTTAGTTTCGACGTCATATCCATATACCCATGTTTTGTTAACAATTATGACCCATTGAGCAAATGTGAATCATTGTTGACGTCATTCAACAGCTTCTGAACGTTGCTCCGAAAGTTTTTTTGGTCGAAATATAGAAACTTCGAAACAAACTTCGCTTGCGTGGCATAAGCCAACCGATATGCCGACATCCACAGCAATTTCTCTAATAATGATTCGACATTTCTCCATAACAATTATCTTCACTGCTTCAACGTTTTCATAAGTGGCTTGAAGCACTGAACAACAGCAAAAATCGCCAAGCACACCAAAACACATTTAACCTTTATAGCAGTCAAAAACAAACTAAAAATGCAAAATGGGTAATCAGGCGAAATTTTGAAAGTCACTTTTTTAGCCCGTATATGAAACAGAAAAATGGTCTGGCTATGGAAAATATGTCGGTCATTGAGCATACCATTTGAGAACTGCAGCAATATTTTAATTTTGTGACTTAAAGTATACCGGTGTATAAACGCTTACCCACAATGCACACATATAATATGTCAGTTCCTTGATTATATGGATTCGGCTGGCGAATTTATCATTGTATATTTATATATTTTTTGTTTGTTTCGTATTTGTAGTTGAATAGTGGATGAATTTGATATTCAAACCATGAGCAACGGCGCCTAGAGCAAAGTTTCAGTGTCTTAGCTACTTCAGCTAAAATGCACCCAGCACATCGACTTGCTGAATAACAGGTAGTTGGGTCGCCTCCTTAGCTGTCATTCGAAAGACAAAAAAAATTGATTTAAAACTGTTTACTTGTTGCATTACCGAAGGCACCTGAATTCAGTAGTCTTTGGTATTGCAGACCGGAACTTGTTCATTTACTAGCAAACTAGTGGATTCTCCACATGTGTTTGCTGGAGAATAGTTTCTTGCTTTTTAGACAATAACACTGGTAATAATCATAAACCAGACATAAAATTAGAGCGTTTTAATTATTAATTTTAAATTTGTAATGTATGTATTGCATACTTGAGGTACGACCTTGTGCCTGCAATACATAAATTAGAAATAAAAGAAGCCGTTTTCACAATTTGGTATGGTGTTTTCAAACATACGGCTCTCATATTCCTTGCTCTTACCCTATAAATTTAGGTGTGTAATTAAGTCGGATTATGTATTCACAAATTTTGGTTTGTGTAATTTGGAACCGTACTATTGCGATTCCGTACTACGTGGGATATTCATGTTATTGGAAACTCTTCGACTCCCATTTTCAATTAGAAAAGAAAATATATTACGTTGATCATTTTATGTTGATCATTTTATGTTGATAATTTTATATTTATATTCATGTAACTACTAAAATTCTATTCATGAAATTATTTTCTTTTTCAAATTTTTTTGTTCAATTCCATGTCACATTAAAATAAGAAGACTAAAAATGCCGTTAATATTATACTATTTACATATATCGGTATCTAAAATACATAAAAAAGGTCAAACCAATTTTATATGCAAATTATATTACAATTATCGCTTTATAAACTTAAAAATTTAATTGTTTGTTATACCATTCACCATTGTGGAAGCACTCACAGGCCATTGTATAATACGGAGACATGACACAAGGCTATGGATAAACCACTGCAGAAGCTGTGGAAATGCCGAGCAGGAGGAGACGGTCGAGCATTTGCTATGTCACTGTCCGGCCCACAGACGCCCCTTCCTGGATAACTTAACTGAGATCTCAGAAAAAGAGATTAAACATATCTCGACGTTCTTGACACTGACAAAGTGGTTCTCATAGTAGCTGCGGTTGAAATAGGAAATATATATATGGTATCACAAGGGGCCTATGCTGGCCTAAGTGACAATGTGGGGTTCAATCATGTTGGCCATCCTAACCTAACCTAACCTAACCTAACCTATACCATTCACACATTGTGTAAAATGGTATTATCAGTTTTTCTGCAAGTTTGTAACGCATTATAGTAGCTATCGTAGACCACATAAAGTAAATATATTATCGATGAGAAGAGTACATTTAGCTATGTCCTTCTGTCTTTCTGTCTGTCTGTCCATCTGTTTGTTGTTACGCAGTTTTTGTGGAACAAATTTTAATATATCCGGTTGTTAATCGGCATATAGACTTCTTTTTGTTGCAGTTTATTATAGTATCTATATTGACATGCCGCGCCCACGTTTTACGCCCACTCATACAAACCAACTGCCCGCTTTTTATTTCTCGTATGATGTTTCTTATTGCTTTCAATACCTCCTTAAAAATTGACACGGTGGCTTCTTATGAAAGGACTCTTCACAAATATATTAATGGATGTCATCCCTCTACTTTTTGGAGTAGCCCTCATTCAAACCCCATAGAAACTTGCCGCCCAGTTTCACGATTTTGTAGGAACTAGCTAAGCTTCACACATAGAGAAATAGATGTGATTGCCGCTTTGTAAGGGCAGCCCCCATATAAACCCACCACCGAGTTTTGGGATTTTTTTTTCCTATGGACGGACGCTTTTTCCACTAACTCAACACGATTAGATGCTTCGGGTTGTCCAGCTCTTTGATCATCATTTAAATCATCACGAGCGTTTTTAAATCGTGTAAACCACATGTAAACTTGAGTATGACTCATACATAATGATTTAAATTAAAAGTTCGGTTATTTTTAGATCATAAATTTCATCGAGTTTTAATTGACTCGAAGAAATTATCTTTTCTTCAACTTTTTAATACGACAACTTTAAGGCTTGGTTTACAATACTATACAAATACATACATATACCTATGTGTATCCTTCTCATTTACTATTTGGCAACTTTGTCCAATAAACAATTTGCGTGTCATATGAACTTAAGTATTGTATTATTTCAAAATATTCTAAACAATATTGAGTAAGATATTCTTTTCTGCTACTATTAATTTATTTTTTCTTTTAGTTTATACTAACTAAAGGTGCTATATATAATTACTCCTGCTCTGTTTTGACACATTTTATATTGAATTATTTTTTTAACTTAACATTTTTTGAATAGTAGAACAAAAAATTATAAATCGCTTTGGTATACTCTAAATGCTTTACAAAAATGAATTTAAATATAAATATATGTGTATGAAATTTAAACAGAGAATTAAATAATAAAAAAAAAACAAAAACAAGTAATAGAGTTAGAGAGTTAGTTAGAGTTTTTAGGAGCTGTACTGGATCTAACCTATATTGAAAAAAAAGAAACACACACACACACACACACAGAAAACAAAAATATTTTAAGCAATAAAAAAGATGATGTATTTAAAACAAAAAATGAACCAAATTTAAGGAGCTACAAAAGTTTAATGAACAAATACAAAAATATATAAGAAATAAATTAGAGTATATACATAATATACGCAATACTTATGTAGGTATACATAGGATACATATAGTTTATAAGAACTTACACAATAAATATTTCATATATCATATTTTGCAAGCTGATGCATTTTTCGCATTGTTTGAAAATAAAATGAGAACTAGAAATGGAACATAGATATAAATATTGTATGTATTTACATATAGATACATACGATAGTATACAACATAGTACATATAAAAGATACACTGTAGTTAAAGACTTTAATTGAACTATTTTTGCACATCATTTAGAATTTTGAATGACACATTCATAGTTGCATACATACACATACCCGTACATTTACTATAACCAAAAATACATAAATCTAGAATTTTAGAATTTAAGCATAAATTCATAAAAGTTAGATACATACCTAAACAATGTAAATCGATAAAGCTGAATTATTGAAAATTCACATTGGCATTTGTAACAGCAAATAAATTAATTATATAGAAATTAATTATTATACAGATGCAATATACACTTGCTCGAAAAAGTAGTCTACGTACACCACAAACAAATTTTAATTTTAACTTTAATCGCAATTATTTCAGCTAATGTTTTATGTATTGAATCAAATTTCTAGAAGTCCTTAACGCACTTTTGGAGTTTTAATTCATTCTTTTAATTATTCAATGTTAACAGCGCCATACACCACAACGGAAATAAAAATTTGCGCGCATGTGGTAAAATTGTTTTAAAGCTATATCTTGAGGGAAATCCTATAGAAAAATTGGAAAAGTAGTGTTTATAGCTCACTCCTCAATACAAAGACTAGTAACTAACTACACTTCAAAGGGTTCTATACAGTCAAAATCCCGATCAGGTCGTAAAACTTTCTTAACAAAACCAGAGAAAAAACCCGTCATTCAGTTAGTGCGACAGAATCCAAGGTCAAGCCTTTGAAAAGGAAAATTTGTTGCCAACCGTAAAACATGTTCGAGGAGGATTTATGGTTTGGACTGTTTGGCAGCCAATGGTGTTGGGAAACAAGTTACATTCAAGTTTTGAAGGATAATTTGCTGTAAACTTCCCAGAAGTTGGGGCTGCAAGAAGAGTTTTGGTTTTGCAAGATAAACGACTCCAAGCACAATACGTGTCCCTTATAATATAAAAAATCAGTTGAGGACACCTCACCAATGTTCCCATAGAGCATTTGTGGGACTTACTCGAACGCAGAATCCGTTAACACACCATTACCTCCAAAAATATAAAACATTACCTCCAAAAATACAAAAATATAAGACATAATAAAAGAGCAATGGGTAAAATTTACAACTGAAAATACAAAAAAAAAACTTGTGGAATCCATGCCAAGATGTCTTACGGCGTAAAAGGGTTATCCTACCAGTTATTAACTGTAAGCAGACTTTTGCGGTTATGCTTTTTTGTATTATAAAATGAATTAAAACTATAATTTTCAGTAATAAAATGCAGCCAAAATATTATTAGTTAAGAGAAATGAACAAGCTATATAATTAAACAAAGTTTGATTCAATACAGAAAACTTGAGCAATTAAAGTGAAAATTTCAAATTTTGGTGTACGTAGACTTTTTGAGCAAGCGTACATACAACATACATATTTCTTAGCGAGTTATATGTGTATATGTAGATATATATATATATATATATATATATATATATATATATATATATATATATATATATATATATATATATATATATATATATATATATATATATATATATATATATATATATATATATATATATATATATATATATATATATATATATATATATATATATATATATATATATATATATATATATATATAGAGAGAGAGAGAGAGAGAGAGAGAGAGAGAGAGAGAGAGAGAGAGTATATATATATATATATATATATATATATATATATATATATATATATATATATCTCTCTCTCTCTCTCTCTCTCTCTCTCTCTTCTCTCTCTCTCTCTCTCTCTCTCTCTCTCTCTCTCTCTCTCTCTCTCTCTCTCTCTCTCTCTCTCTCTCTCTCTCTCTCTCTCTCTCTCTCTCTCTCTCTCTCTCTCTCTCTCTCTCTCTCTCTCTCTCTCTCTCTCTCTCTCTCTCTCTCTCTCTCTCTCTCTCTCTCTCTCTCTCTCTCTCTCTCTCTCTCTCTCTCTCTCTCTCTCTCTCTCTCTCTCTCTCTCTCTCTCTCTCTCTCTCTCTCTCTCTCTCTCTCTCTCTCTCTCTCTCTCTCTCTCTCTCTCTCTCTCTCTCTCTCTCTCTCTCTCTCTCTCTCTCTCTCTCTCTCTCTCTCTCTCTCTCTCTCTCTCTCTCTCTCTCTCTCTCTCTCTCTCTCTCTCTCTCTCTATATATATATATATATATATATATATATATATATATATATATATATATATATATATATATATATATATATATATATATATATATATATATATATATATATATATATATATATATATATATATATATATATATATATATATATATATATATATATATATATATATATATATATATATATATTCTCTCTCTCTCTCTCTCTCTCTCTCTCTCTCTCTCTCTCTCTCTCTCTCTCTCTCTCTCTCTCTCTCTCTCTCTCTCTCTCTCTCTCTCTCTCTCTCTCTCTCTCTCTCTCTCTCTCTCTCTCTCTCTCTCTCTCTCTCTCTCTCTCTCTCTCTCTCTCTCTCTCTCTCTCTCTCTCTCTCTCTCTCTCTCTCTCTCTCTCTCTCTCTCTCTCTCTCTCTCTCTCTCTCTCTCTCTCTCTCTCTCTCTCTCTCTCTCTCTCTCTCTCTCTCTCTCTCTCTCTCTCTCTCTCTCTCTCTCTCTCTCATATATATATATATATATATATATATATATATATATATATATATATATATATATATATATATATATATATATATATATATATATATATATAGGTACTTGTATATTCATGTACATGTATATAATGTCTGTAGAATGTATAGAACAGTCTAACTATGTAAATTCTGTGTACAAAATAAGAAATAAAAAAAGATAAAGTTAAAATGAAAAAATATTTAGATATTAGCTTAAAAATAATCTAAAGTTTGAAACTACGAAACTACATTGATTCAAAGAGAAGGCAGAGTCAAATGGAAATAATTACAAAAAAATAATGCTTCATACTTTGTGAAATGTGCTGTACACAAACTGAATTGAATAACAATAACGAGAATAATTAGTTGCAAAATTTTAACACTAAAAAACTTAAATCTAAAATAAAAAAATAAATGCTATTGAGCAAAAGATGCCAAGGAAATTTCCTTTTTTAACACTTTTATTGTGAGCTAAATAAATAATTAACTTTTCGTAACAATTGATCGTAACAGTGGATCCAGAACACTCTCTTGGGGAGAGAACTCTACAAAATACCAGGGGGATTTAATCTTCCCCAGTCTCCACTCCCAGTCTCCCCTCCTGTATCCCCTCCAGTCTACCATAAAATACTAAGTCATTCTTTACAAACAATCATGTTTTCTGTTTTTATACCAGCCTGTCCAAAAAGATTAGCTAAGGGAAATTGCAAACCGCCCTGGAGCTAGGCAAATTTAGAAAATGTATTAAAAAAGCAAAAAAAAAAAAACAAAAAGTTCCTGGAAGAACTTCTGCAGTAACATTGAAGCAACCGCAGCAGCAACGAGACTGAGGAAGTTTCTAACAAAAACTGATATCCCGATAGACTACATACAAAAACAAGTGAGGAAGCACTAAAGCTGCTTCTTGGGCCTAAATTTCCAGCATGTTCATTCATAAAACAATCCTCCAATTTTACGAAAGGTGTACCAAATCAACTCATCAGGCTGACTGGTGTGTAGATACATGTCATGTTACGGTGTTGAGTAATACTAGTGTTAGTAAGAATGCGCAGCATACGTGACATTTCCCTTTTTTTCAGGAAATTTATTTTAAATTAGTGTAATTAAAAGTTTCGTTTTAACTACTTTCTTAACTATTCGTCCAGATCAAGTTCTCATCGACATCGAAAGCATAGAGTTTTTCACTCGAACAGTCGGATGTGAGTTTAAAATACAATGGAAAATAAACTCATTTCAGCCCTATTAATCCGGTTTAACTACAAAACTACTCACGCTTTTTTTAAGCTGTCTTAGGCGGCTTTATTACATCCATGTCTAAAATACTACTATCATTCTTTCTAAATTCACTGAAGTGTCTTTTAGAATAAAATTTTTCTTTAAACACTTTTTATGAACATCTGATCGCATCAATACGAATTCCAAGTGTCTGTACTAATTTTGATTTATGATCGTGTTCTCTAAAGATTTTTTGACGATATGCCTGCGAAGTTTTCAGAATCAATTCGAGGAATCATGTATCTATGGTCGATTGTATTTAAAGTATAGATCCACAGTACTGTTTTTGTAAAATAATCCAATTTGGACGCGGTGGTTTTGAAAATGTCGAATATGGGGTCTTGTGACACACTAAATATGGGGTTTTATGAGACATTTTTTTTTTTTTTAAAGTGAAACTTCTTCAGCGAAATAACTGAAAAGAGGGGAAATAAAACCGCTATCTTTTGCCATCAGACACCGTTTGTCTGCTGTCGAGAACATGGCGAAAGGAAAGCACTGCTCTCTGTCAATTGTAGCCCAAGCGTGAGTATGAGGAGACACGAGTGTGCGTTGTCTGTGTATGCGGCTGATCGATATTTGGAGCTCAAACTCATGAACTAGACGAAAGTGTCTTTCTATATGTGAAGTTAATCAAATGAGGACGTCACTATCGCGGACTCGCTTTGTTTAAATACAATAAATATTGGTTTTTTTTTTAAATAGTTTTATAATACATATTGTAAACTTCATAAAAGTTAGAAAAACAAGAGAAAACATTAAATTCATTGCAAACGAAGCTAAAATAGTCTTCCGACTTGCCATTTGCATTTCTTGCGAATTAGAACAGGTTTTCTTGTGTTTATTCATTTTTTGATAACACTAATATTCAAATTTAAAAAAATTTAAGTGCAAACTATGCCCTATTTTTGTTTATAGAACTCGAAAATAGCCTCAAAAAATTTTTAAATGGATAATAAATGGATAGAAATGTTGAAGTTTTTTAGAAAGTTTATCCAAAATTTTAGCTATATCTCAAATTAGATACGACCAATCTAAAAAAAATGGGTTTTCAGTGATTTCAAATCGGTTGAGTAGTTGTAAAGTTATTATGTGAATATGTTATGTTATGACTTTTCAAAAATTGTAGTAAAATTTGACTTTTTTGCTGTTTTTCAATTTTCACCTCAATAAAAGCGTATCTACATATTTCAATAACCTCAGCCTGGAATACGTTTGTAGAGCCTGCTAAATCGAAATAAAGTACCGTAGCTCATCTTGAAGCCTTCGGCGCAGAGAGACAACTCGTAAGTACAAATATTTCGTCGAGAATTTCTTCTTGAAGTTGAGTTTGGGGATGGTAAAGTCTGTAGTTTCTTCTGCCACTATTTGTAAGCTTCTGAATACGCTGTTGTGTAACTCTTGTAACCCAGAAATTAGACGCTCTAAACTTGAGCTTCTTTCGCTCTCTATGATCTTCGCACGTAGTGTGAATAATATTATAATTTTTTGTTACGAAGTTTATCTCACATTAAAAGAAGCATCGGAGACCAGAAAAAGTATATATATATATATATATATATATACATTCTATCCGTCTGTACTCTGTCTGTATGAATCCACTGCTGTAAAGAAACACATTACTTCTCTGGTATGTAAACCCGACGTTATTTCAAACATTTTTTCTACAGGAGTAGATGGCAATAAAGGCCTGTTAAGTTTCAGCAGTATGTCATTCATAGTTATCAGCCAGAGTAACATTAGAAACAGGACCCCTTGAAGAGTGTCTCTGCTCACTTAACACGTGACATTATCGTTATACAGGTGGGCTGTGATCTAGAGCAATTTAGATACAACGCTAAACCTCGAAATTGTTGAGGTATACCAAAATGAACTCTGAGATGACGGTATTAAAGTCTCAATCAATGTAAAAAAAATTTGAAGTTTTTCATTAATTCTATGCTCATACATTATTTGATTTATACTCAATTGCGTCACTTTCGCAATTTAATTGCTTTAAGCAAAAAAAAAAACTTCGATTTTCAACTGGTCATTCGAAAACATGATATAAAATTTAAAATCCTTTTTATTTATTTATGTATTTAGAAAAAATTTCACACAAAATAAAAAAAAAATGGCACAGACAACTTTTTGGTATCGTTCTTAGTTATTAGCAAATTAAGTGCTTAAATTTAATCAATTTAAATATTTAACAAAAATATAACCGATTTATGTATCGATTTTTATATTTGTGTCAGTGAGTGTGTGTGTGTGTATCTGTGTAATTGTTAACTATTTATATATCGTAAGTATGTGTGCGTGTGTGTGTGTGTGTGTTTGATTTTGTTAAGAGTGGCTTGCTTGTATATAAATTATGCAGCCCTCGAATCGGTTTAAGCAAAGCCACTGCCGTATTGCGGCACAGTGCAAGTCTTCGAGAGGCTCGTACACTTGCAACTCTTGCCCGAAGGCGCCTTGCGATTGACCAAACAGAGACGTGCATCGGCACAGCCTCCATTATTAATCTGGCAGGGACTCTCCGATTGTGGACAGTGCTGCTCGACAGCGGTCATGCCATACATCTTGTGGCTGCCAAAGAAGGAAGTCTGTATTGGCTTCTGGCGTGTGCCAAATGTGTCAATACTTTCGAGTTTTTTGCTAAAAACAAACGAAAAAATTTTACTTAAATAATTGTTTTCACGTTATCGCAATGAATTACTCACGTAGTCCAATCCGTCCAATAGAACTGATCCTGCGTGAACGTCAGACCGAATGGATAGCTCAAATCATTGGAAATTGTGCGTATCTGTTTACTATAGGAATCAATGCATTCGATCTTTTTGCTACCGGCATCAGCATAGCAAAGTTCACCACTACGTTCAAGCACCACCAACGAATTGGGCAGCGTGACGGAGTCTTTGCCAAGCAGTAGCTCACGACCTGTGCCATCGAGATCCGACATTTCGATCTTCGGCGACTCGCGATCCCAATCGGACCAGTAGAGCTTTCTGAAGAATAGAAAGAATTGTAATATAATGTTAGTAATTTGAGTTCTTAACCTTCACAATTTAGTTCTACTTACTCTTTGTACGGATCGACTGCAATACCACGCGGATTAACAAGATTCTTATTAATTATAACCGCACGCAGATTGGCATCATCTAGACTGGCTACCTCAATGGTATCCTTTACTGAATCAGTCCAATAGATGCGACGTGAAATTACATCAATAGCAATGCCTTCCGGTGACTCAATATCCTCTGTAATGAAAGGACGCGCATCGGTACCGTCGTACTTAGCGCTCATTATCTTCTTCGCTGAGATATCACCCCAGTAAACACGTCCCTCAACGCAATCCTTGTCCAGGCCAATGGCCATCGAAGCGACTGAAATGGGCACCACATTGCGTCCACTGAGTGGCACACGTACGATGACCACACCCTGGCTGACGAGCAGAAATCCGGAGTCGTGTTGCTGACGTTCCAGACACACAGATCCATTGCCATAGAAACCTTTGAAAATCAAATCAAACGAGCCAGCCAGAAAAATTAAATTTCAGTTGATTCAAACTATTTTTCGATCGAAAACAAATTCAAAATTCTCGGTTAAAACGAACACAATTTTAAAAAATCTGCCGTTTCGCTGGAAACCACTACTTCGACTACTGAAACCACAGCAAGGAGATGATGCTCCCGCAACAATTGTGGTCACTTGGCACGCGCTCGATCAGCATGCGCGCGGCATACTGCAGTCGCCTGCATTGCCGGCCCAGAAGTATAAAATTGGGCAATGACATGGAACAGCGTATGCTCTACGCGACGAACACCGGAGCCGGCGAGAATAAATCGCAAGCTGCGTCCGGTCACATATCGTCGTGGCAGAGTGTGCGTGAATTCTTTCAACATCCGCTGACCTGGGACCGAAACAACGGCTATCTTAATATACTACTAGCACTGGCGATATTCGGTTTTGTTTTCTGCACTTCTTGCTCAACGGATCGCAACAAGCAACGAACCGCAAGCGCAGTGCACGAGACGCCAAAGAAAGTCTGATGCCCCCAGGTGAAAGGTGGTGGTGTAATACAGAGTGAACGGCAGATAAGCGTTTTAAAATATGTTCATTCAATAAAAAGAAAAACAGTAAAAACTTTCAACGGATTGAAATTATTCTGTTGCTTAACTTACCTTGATTACAAACACAAACTAGGCCCGTATTTGTCGACATACACTTGGCATTCATATCGCAGAGTGTTGGATTGTTCAGACAATTCTGATCCTCGATGCAGACATAGCCGTCGCCGTGGAAGCCAGCATTGCACTGGCACTCGTATAGCGCAGGATCTCTATTTATGATATCGTGAGTCAAATGACATTTCACTTGCATGGTTTTTAGCTACTCACTCGGTGGGTTCGCAGTTTGCATGTACACCGCAATTGTTGCGCACATTGCATGGCGTCGGAATACTTTTGCATCCTTCGAGCGCATCACCCTCGTAACCTTCCATACAATCGCAGTACTGCACACCCTGTGTAGCATCCCATTTGCAAAGAGCATTGGCGCCGCAAAAAACGACACCACACCGACCAGCAGGCACACAAACATCGTTGACGCCATCACGTTCGTAACCCGTGTTACACTGACAGACACCGCTATCGCAATAGGCGTGCTCACCACATTCCGCATCAGTTTGGCACTCGGGCGACAACTGACAGTTGTAACCATCACCCTCGTAGCCTCGCAAGCACTGGCACTCCGACTTGCCAAGCTGTTCGTTATAGTTACAGGCAGCGTGCGGATCGCAGATCTCAGGTTTCTATGTTGAAAAATATATAAGTGTATTACTTTATGTAAAAATATAGATTAGATTTAAACTCTTACAATAGCACAACTATCATCGATTGGCTCGCAGTGGTAGCCATCACCGCGGAAGCCATTATTACAGGTACAGATGTGTCGCAGCTCGTGCTCGTACCAGGCGCAGGTGGCATTAATATGACAATTGGCATCTACATCGCATGGCACTGTCAATTGTATAAGGATCATTTTACTAACAACCGTGTATTAAACTTCCGCACACCAATTACCTAAATCTTCGGACTTATCTACATCATAATGACCCGCAAAGCGACACATTCTGGAGTCCTCCTCCAGTTCGTAGCCATCTGGACATTCGCATTCGCCTAGGAAATCACAATGCGTCTCAACCTCATGATCATCGAACAGCAGCGGCACACAGCGTCCATTCTCCCAAACTTCATCGTGGCCGCAAAGATGATTACAGGTATATCCATTGCCAGAAAATCCACTGCGACACACACACCGTCCCTCAACGCAATTTGCATCGTGCGAGCAGCGCTGCGTGAAAAATATATTTATTTTTCCTTCCACACAAGAACAATTAACTACAACTACTTACATAGCATTCATCCAGGTGTTGATCTGTATTGCCGTACGGCGGATAATCCACGTGCTCACCATCTAGTGTATTTGTGCTGCCATCGTAAGGTGGCTGTGGCTCCTGTGGAACTTGTGGCTCTTGTGGCGGCTGCGTTGAGTATTCGATATTGTCAGCTGTGCTATTGCGCAGACAACGATAACCGTTGCCCTCGTAGCCGTCCAGACAAATACAATTGAAACCACCCTCGCTATTCGAACACAAAGCATTATCATCGCAGACGTGTGTGCCCAGCGCACATTCATCAATGTCCACGCAGGTTTCGACACCACGTTCATTCACCACAGGACTGTAGCCATGCAAACAGTCACATCTGTAGGTGTCCTCGTATGGTACGCATACCTGGTATTCGCCACATTGTGCGCTGCCATCTGTGCAAGCATTTGACTCAGCATCAACGCCAATTTTGGTCAGTGCGCTAGTACGCAGCGCTTGATCACGTGTAAAGTAATCCAATACCACTTTTGAGACCTTTTGCATGACTGTAGTATCAGTAGGATCGGCATCCTCATCGCGCAGGCAACGCTGAAAGACAATAGTCTGGTCCACTTGGAAGTTAATGATGCGCTGCTCATCGGATACTTCCAGCTGATGCGAATGCACAGAGCTCAATTCGTTCGGACTAACAAAGCGATACTCATCGACATAGTCCGGCAAATGAAGTTTGGCGCTTTGATGCACTGTCGGCACCTCACCATATATTTCTGTCTTTACGGACAGCTGATCCCAATAATTTAGTCCTTCGAAGGTCTGGTTGACAATTAAAACTTCACCGGAATCATAGTGTATACGTGATGTGTGTACATACTCGCCGCCCGTAAGCTGATAGCCATTCAAAGCACCATTGAAGGGCTTGGCAAACAACCAGCCAATATTGCTAACCAATGGTAGCACCAAACGCAGCTGTGCGCCCAACTCAGCGCTGACAGGATTCACAGCGGTGTAGCTGCGCGCATCTGAGGTGACAATGTACGACTGAAGCTTGGCACGTTCATCAATTGCTTGCCCGTTGATCTCACCGGAAATGGTGCCAGTCAGGCGTATGGGGTAATCATTCTTGATGCAGATACGGCCATTACCGTAGTAACCGTCATTGCAGACACAGCAGAAGCCCTCGGATTTATCGAAGCATAATGCATGCACATGACACTGATGTCCAGCCTCGCTGCATGTATGCGCCAGTGCAGGTATATCGCTGTGACTCTCTGCATTATCGGGTGCTTGCACATTCTCCGACTCGACAAGTGGACCAACACGATACAGCCAAACGCCGGATACGCCCAAATTGCTGTTTTCGCTCAGGAATCTCGCCTATATTTAAGTGAAAATACGTTTAGTTAAGGCAAGTTCTCAAAATAGAATTAATACAACTTACATTCTCCGAACCTGATCCATCGAGATTGTAGAAACGTCCGTCCTCTGAAACGAAACCCGCCTGCGCACGTATATCTGGTAGACCCAGTTCACCCGCTTCTCCTTGCAGCCAATTAAGGCCGCCCTCTGGGTAAATGAATTGCACAAATGTTTGATTCTCATTGACGATCAATGCCACTTGAAAAGTGTTTAGTCTATCTGTTTTCGAATCAAAGTAGCCCACATCACGCCAAGTGCCCACTATCAGCTGTTTGGCTTCGAAATCATTTTGATCGCTGTACGCATAGCGCACCAGTTCCTGCGCACGTTGCAACAACCCTGGGGCACTTGTTTCGAAGATCGAGATCGATGTGCTAGACTGACCCTCCGAGGTGTCGACGTTCGAGTAGAAAGGTGCAATCGATGCATACTCGAGCGGAAAAGGCTGATTCAGATATTCGGTAAATTCGATATTGAATGTTAAGATGCCATTTGTGTTGATCTGTTGAAAGTGGGAAGTGTGAGTATCAGTAGTCAATGGAACCGCTTTCACAGTTAAATACTAAAAGAGCATTCCAACGAGAAATAACTAAAACTTATATAACAATTTTAGCTGGCTCTAGATCGTTTGTACATTCAAACATATCCGACATATTTTTCTCAATATCAAGGGAGAACAATAACAACAACGTTTTGTTACAGAGAATGTTGCTGCGACGGAGACACGTGTTTCAAACTCTATTAAGAGTTCTCATCAGTCCACATATTGTAAATTTTGTTATTGTTCTCTATTCATATTGCGAAAAATATGTCAAATATTTCTCAATGTAAGAGCCATTTCTTTTCTAAAAACATTTTGGCGGCAATCATTAGACTCCCGTAACAGGAGAAGTGCTGCTTACAAACATCCTTGGGACTGATGCGGGAGCATGGCTTTTTATCACATTCAGAAAATATTAAAACATATAATACCGGATCATAGGGGTGGAAAAACCCCACACCAAGCGGTATTGGATCCCAAGATCAAGAGTAGGTCCACCCGTTCAAAAGTTATAAATTTTTTAGATTTTTAAGAACTTAATGAAATAATTTGTTTGTGTGTTTGTGTGTGTTGTTTGTTTGTTTGTTTGTTTGTTTGTTTGTTTGTTTGTTTGTTTGTTTGTTTGATTGATTGTTTCATTCCTTTAGACAACCTATAAATATTTTAATACAGAAATGTAGTACATAAAAAACTAAGAAACTTTTGTCTTACAAGTTTTTTTCAAAATGTCGAATTTTGGCGGGAAATCCAAAAAAAAAACTAAATTTTCTGTAGCGAAATATTATTTATATCTATAACATATTTGTCTGTAAGGAATGTGATATTCACTATTAAAGTAAAGAACAAGGACAATTGTAATGTTTTCCCTCACTAATGCGGAAAGAGATAATAAAAGTACAGAGTATTCTAAGCAGTCAGTCACCTTCGTACGTGTATGTACATGTGAAATGGTATTATCAGTTTGCCACAAACATTGAAACACATTAAAAGAGGCACCGTATAAAGTATATACATATATTCTTGATTTAGCCATATCTGTCTGTCTGTCTGTCTGGTAGTTGTTGCGCATTTTTTGGGAATACAATTTTCAGGTATCCAGCTGTAAACCGGCATTTAGACTTATTTTTATGGCAGTCAAATAGAGTATCCATATTGATAAGCCCCTATTTAAACCACCCGCCCACTTTTGGCATTTAGTAAGAAAAACTTTTGGAACGTAACTCAGTTCCCTCATCTCCTGCTCTGTATTTTGAATGACTTTCTAAATTTTTCACTGTAATTTTTTTGGTGCGTGTGGAGTGTATTAAAGTTTCGGTTTCACATTTTCGCATATTTGTTTTTTTTTTTCTGATGTATCCCTAGTCAAATTGAATGGCGCAATGCTTTTCGTGCAATTGACTATTAATACCCAAAAATAAAGAAAAAGGAATATATGTTGCAACATGTGTTGCGTTAATTAACCATGCTGCCTGGAATGACACACTTCATTGCATCTAATTCATTTCATTGCAAGAATAACTTTATGAAACCGCATACAAAGTGCGAAGAGAGTCATTAATGTCGACTGGCACTCAAGGGATCGAGCGCAGGATAAGCGTGATGCGATCTGGCAATCACTTAAGTGGCGGAAATAAAATAAAAACAAATCATTAAGACAAGAATAACATGCATTATATCGACTCTAATGAGTTTCTTAATTGATGCGGCACTTTGCGCATGTGCCCCGCTGTACTTCGGGTGTACTAGGATGGAAAGGGGCGACAGCAAGGAAAACAATGCATCAGTTTACATCGGATCAAGGCGGTATACTCAGCTGTTTCGCTTGTTTGCTATGCAGCAATTTGTACAACATTGGATACGATAGATATAGAGATGCACTGATGAACAGATGAACAGATGGACGGACAAAAGTTGCTGCATTGTCGGCACGGATCGGCATCATTTAACAAATAAACATGTCAGAGGCAAACCTATCAGCTCCTAAAATTAGTTCGCACTCGTTGTGATGTGTTTGTTTTGAGGCCGCCGCCGTTGCCGCGGCCACTGCTGCATTCCAGCTGTGCCCTCTACAGCTACTACTGTTCTGCAGTATCTTGACTTGACTTTTACATACATATGTACATATTTTGCATTCTGAACTACATAGATAGACACCCTGCTGATCGTGTGGGAATTCACACAATTCTTGTACAATGTCTGAAATGCATTTTCTGTTCGTTCTGCTGCTGAGTTAACTGCTCCGCAGTTTAAACATTCTCAAAATGCAACACGGAATGCGTTTTATTTTCGTCTAGCATAAATAAAATTTCAAATAAACTTCTCGTGTAAACAATTTTTTTGCTGGAATTGGAGCACAGGTGTTCTAAATATGCTGCATTTTAGTACGGTTGAAGTTTCTATGAAATAAATCATCGCAGGCATTTTTTCAATTAACACTTTCTATTACATAAACGGTACAGGAATAAATAAGTTTGAGTGAAAAAATTAACGGTTTGAGGCTTCCAAAATAAACAAGTCTTTCGTGTAGGCACCGGGAAAAATATGATTCTTTGGAAAAATGCACAATAAGAGAAAAATAAAATTTGTGCAGCAGTGTAAGCAGTGATTCGTTATTTATATATACGTTATTTATATACCTATGGTTGAAATTTAACCGTTATAGCCACAATACAAAACAGTTAATTACCATTTGACAATGCGACGAGCGTTAAGTATGACGAACTTGTTAGGCTCAACATAATGTGGCCTCGAATAAGCGTATTCAGACGAACATGTTGGTCTCAACATAAGGTTGGACCGTGTAAGCACTTCGCCTTTTCCAACAACACTAAGAAGTCACGCACCCAACTGATGGTCGCCAACATGTAGGCAAGTCCGTCAGTTATTACTTTCGTCATTACGTCAGTTATTATGTCACTATTACTTTTTAACTAATTGAGAGAGCGGAGAGAGGGAGAAAGCTCAGGTCTTTGTGATTGACCGAGAGTGTTACCTGGTTTTTACCTATCTTATACGCAATAATTTTGAAGAAAAATGACATGCTTCTATTCGAAATATTTTTATCAAAGAATCAAGCGAATATGTTGTATTTAAGGGGGTTAAAAGGGGCACGAATGTTTTGCACTTGCCTATTTATATATAGATACAAAAGTCTTTTTCTAAATTTATTTCAACATTTATTAGGTTTTTAGAAATTATTCTGAGAACCAATCTGGCGGGCAAACTTGTCACGTTGATCACGAAAGATTTCCGATTTCATCTTTGCTTTTAAAAAATAAGATACGTTTTCCTCGTTGTTGCCATTAAAATTATAATACTTTTCATACGCTCCTAAATATTTCATTTTCTATTTTAATTGGGCAGCTCAATAAATAAGAAAGTTTTGCTAACAAATTCCGCAAAGTGGGCAGATCACGCTCATTTATATATTTCTACGAGAAACGTCCATTCATAATTATTATAATAAGCCACCACATCTAGTTTCAAGTTGATATTTGTGGTAATGCGATTATTTTTCATACAAAATCTTTAAAACGGACGATGGATCTTTCCAGTAAATTGAATATTCCTTGTCCAGTTATCCAAATGTAATACAAATTTTTAGTACAAAAATCTAAAAATAGGCTTTAGGTTTGTATGGGAGCTACTCCTAAAAAAATATATATGGTATTCCGACTGGAAG
Organism: Leucophenga montana; assembly: GCA_035044765.1. Lineage (NCBI taxonomy): Eukaryota > Metazoa > Arthropoda > Insecta > Diptera > Drosophilidae > Leucophenga > Leucophenga montana. Next base: position 396,829 of record JAWNNQ010000588.1, on the reverse strand, counting down.
ATACTGAAAAAGAATTCACTCACTCACACACACACACACAACTAGACACACGAGCATAGCTAGATAGACTCATCAAGAAAATATAAATTGACGCCTAGGACAGGGGGTTACATGTACTTAGCACATTATGTGGCAAAAGTATAAAGAACCGATCTCGAAATGTTTTAAAGAACTCAAGATGTGTATGTGGATTCTAACTTGCAAAAAAAGAAATAAAAAGTCGTTTTTTAAACTAAAACAAATCACATAAACCCACATTAGTTAGGTAATAACTTGATTTATTGGCTTTTTTATTTTGTATGTATACAACAAATAATCAAATATCGTTATGAAATTATCTCACTTTTGACCAATGGATTTTACTTCTGAAACACTGTGCGCCAAACAGCTGATAATTGCAAATAGAGTGATATGCAATGTACACATAACTGTGTAAACAAAAAATAAAATAATAATTTAATTTGTATACATGTGTACATATGCATATTTAATCGTTGACTTGCATCAATTTTTTTTTTTGTCACATTTTCTCATAGTACTTCTATGGAAAAATACGACACATCTCTCATTTGATTTATTTACTCACTGTCATTTACTTTAAGGAGTCTACAATGCTTTCCTTAAAGTGTTACAAACTTTTAGAAAAAAAACCACACATCCTATTTTCTAGAAACTCCCAAATTTAGGTTCTGATATAGAATGTTTATAAGAAAGTTTAATGAACTAAACTATAGCATGAAATCAAGATTTAAAGAACTTGTTTCTTAAAATTATCTTTGAAATCGAAAAGTTTCTTGTTATTTAAATTAATTCTACATTTTTCCATATTCTCACGAAATTCAAAATTCTTACTTTTAGGCAGTACTAAAGCGATAAGGCGCTTAATTCTGCAAATCTCACTCGTATACATATACTCGTACATATACATATAGAAATTTCGTAGAAATATTTAGAGTGCCATTTCTCACCTCAGACACATAAATTTGAGATAATTAACTCAAAATTATGCGACATTTTTATGAACTTAAAAAGAACTCGTATTTTTATAAATACCATGCTATACAAAAACAAAGAAAAGTGTGTACAACATAGGAAAAACATTTCCATTTGGCATAGAGCCATTAGTTTTTACGGATCTATGGTGCCATAGAATTGAAAACGACCAAATGAAAATGAGAGCAGAGCACAGCGACCCAAGAACGCTTGTTTATGCGTAGCACATGGACCACTTGGACCACCCTCAAATGACAACGAGTGCGAATCGCTCGAGATCTATCGAAAGTTGAATGAGTAAAGTGAAGAACGACGTTCATTGAAGTGCCAGAAGACATTGTGTACACAAGATGTCCCAGTGATCTTTCTGTCTGTCTGTAAGTCGGTCTGTCTTTTGTTGCCGCCGATACTGATGTTGTTGTTGCTGCTGTTGTTGTTTTGAAATACATAGTTCTAAAAGTATGCTTGACAGCATGGTCTTTGCAACTAAATTAATGTTGATAGTTGCTAAAATTAGACACAATGAAAATAGAACTGTCATATTTGAATGTTCTGTATTCATTTGTATTTCGGAAAACACGCGCTGAACGTTATCAAAAAAAGATGAAAAGAAAAAACGATTTGCAAACTTTTTTACCCATGTATTGACATGTACTTAGAATACATTGAAAAGCCTTAACTTCAGACAACAAACATTTAAAAGGTTAATCACACTGTTCAATTTTCCAAAGCTATTAGTTCTCAGTTAAATTGCTGGGTGCAAATTCGAAGAGGGATTTTGTGATCGCCAAGCTGCCGGCGAGGTTAGCGAGGTTATCAGCCCAGCTGAATTGCATTTTGTTGCATCCATTCGATTCATCTGTGCGGAATTATCAATCAACTTATAGATTCATTCACTGTGCAAACGAAATGGAAAAATATTATATTTTTTTGCCTTGTCTTTCATGCTGCTGTAATACTTTAATCTGTAGCTATTTGTTTGATCTATTAATCCAATTTTTATACAACATTAGTACACACACAAGAGAAATGAAACTAGTGCCATAGAGAATATACTTGTATTCACAGGAAAACATAAAGCGATCGATTTTAAACGTGCATATGTAAATTATTTGTAACTTTGTTTTACTATACCCTTAAATGTTACGCGTACAAACAAGTAAATTAGAGCGATACAATTAAATAGTGTGAATAAGTACATGTGAATACAATCGCACCTTAAACAAATCGGATACTTTGTAATGAAGTATGTATGGACATGAAAACCACCTGTATTAAATTCGAATTACTATGTTCAACAAAGAAAGTGGTCCGTTCTAAGATTTATATCAAAATGGAAAACTAGAACGGTCTAGATAAAATAAAAATATATGCACCTAGTCGATTGGCAGCTTAGTTGATGAGAAATGAAAAAATTTAAACAAGAAAAAACGTTAACCTCGCTGGTTCCGAAGTTTTATTACCAATCACATGAAGTTTCAAGCTGTGAATTTAAGTAGGTATTTGTAAAATCTAACAGGCAAGTTTGTTGAAGCCTACCCAAAAGTGGGCTAGTGATATTATGCGAAGTGTCCGTCCATATGATGCAAAATGTGAAATTGATTTTGACTGAAAGAATAGTGTTTTTCATGAAAAAACAAAAAACCGGGTGGTAAATTCAAATTTTATAAGAAAGTTTCGATACAAAATGCACAAGTTTTGGCGGTAAGTTTCTATGGAGGCTATCCCCAACAGTGGGCGTGAGACGCTCCTTGATATTTATGTGAAGTAACTTTCCTTAAGAAGCCCCCATGCCAATATTCAAGGTGATATTGACTACAAATTAAACGATTTCCATACAAAAAGGCAAAAGTGGGCGTGTGTTTTGTATGGGGGCTACTCAAAAAAGTGGTCTTGGCATGTCAATTTTGATATTCTATTTAAAAAAGTCTATGTGCCAATTTACAACCGGATATCTTAAAAAGTGGTGCCCAAAAAATGCGCAACAACATCCAGACAGACAGACAGACAGACAGACAGACAGACGGATAGGGTCGACTCGTCTCGTCGACCTGATCAAAAATATATACTTTATGGGGTCTACGATGCCTCTTGCAATGCTTTACAAACTTTCAGACAAACTGGTAATACCATTTAACACTATGTGTGAATGGTATAATAACAAAATATAATGTGAAAAAGTAAGCAAAACTCATCGACCTCTACCCTTGTTAACAAAATTTCCTCTAAGCAAATAACTGTGTTTTGAAACTCTTACAATTTTAAACAAATTCGAAAATCAGTTTGGAAATTGTTAGAATGGAGCAAACGAATCGACGCGCAACATTTATCATGATATCTATGAAACATGCCTCATTACTAAATACTGGCAGAAAACTTAACTTAACCCGTAGTTTAGAAAAATCAAAATATTGAAAGAAAGTAGTTTTTAAGCAGGAAGCTATGTTGAAAGGGCATTCTTTAATCGAATAAGTGTCAATACCTTAAATATTCGTTAATACAATACTTTAGTAGGTAACTCCCAATGCTTCGAAAGAAAATCTTATAAAAAAAAAAAAAATACATATATGCGGATATATAAGTAAATATATCACTTTTCTGTGCATTGGACCTTAGAATGCTTCTGTAAAATTAAGAATTCCCAATCGACCAAAAAGTTAACCGACTTACAGATTTGGTTCTTTTTTATGTTTCTAAGTTTACAACGAACTTCAAAAAGAATTTGCACAAATTTCATATCGATTTATGAAGACTCTCTTCAGTATTATAAATATTAAACGTACACACGCAGACACACACAGTGAACTTGTTACCTTAAATATATGTCTCTGTTTCCCAATTATGTTTGCCAAAACCATAAATTGAAAGTTTAATCGATGCTCAAGAATCTATTCATACTCACAAACAACTGATCGTATTTATCGCCATAGAAGTTAATCGGACTCTCTAGATGCAGCGATGCAAATTCACTATCGCCACGCTGCAGAAACTGTATGGATCCATCCGCAGATTCATCAGATTCTATGTATTCGTATAGTTCATTGGCGCGCAGACTGTCCAAATAATGTTCGTATTGTGCGGAAACGCTGCCGCTACAGGCCAAAAAGGCCGCTGCCAAAAGGCACAAATATTGTGCAAACCTTTTCATTGCAAGACACTAGTTTTTTTAAATTTTATTTTCTGTGTTTAAGATAAAAATTTCGCTGAATTTGTCAGCATAAGAATTCTTCACTTCGTTGAATTCACAGCCAAAATTTCACAATTTTCTATTTCAACATTTTTTTTTCTTCTTTTTCTTTTTCTTTACTGCGCTCAGGCACAAAAACACGGAACTCAACGAACACTTTTCAACTACTACCACTACTGGTCCAAAAATATCCAAATTTATAAATAAAATGCCAAAGAACGCGCCAGCAGAAAGTGCTGCTGCCTTTGGAATTGAATTGTCTTGGAGAAGTATGCTCAAACGTTTGCAAATGCACGAATTGAAATTTGAAATACCCGGCGAACCGTTCGCGCTGGCAACACCTTCTCGACTGACTGACGACTGAAATATCTTATTCACTTTAGAGCGGATGCGATCCTCTGCGATTAAGTGGTTTCGTGTCGGGTCGGCTCACCACTTTTGCCTTCGCTCGAGTCATGTGTTAGAGTGCAGTTGTGCGTATGCGTGTATGTGTGTGTGTTTTGTACCGTTACATTCGCAGTTTTGTATCGGTTGATCGGTTAGATTTTTATAAATGTGAAGTCTGAAGTTCTCAAGAACTCTATAGAACTCTTTCTTTTGATATAAAATTTAACATCTCGTACATTTTGTATAATGATATCGACTCTCTTTTTTTTTTTCTTTCTTTCGGCATGTTCAAAAGCATTTGTATCTATACAAAAAAAGTATCTGCTGGTGCTGTACATATGTATATGTATTTATTTGTGACAATTTACCGTCCGTTTGACACTTTTATAGATCAAATATGATATTCCACAATGTTAATATGTCAAAATGGCTTTTGATGGCGCTTGCGTCATAGCAAGAAGAGATTGATGGTACATTTTTTAATGATTTTGAGATAGAAATTTATTTAAGATTTATATAAAAATTTATAATTAAGTATATATTCGTTTAAAACTAGAAGAAACAAAAAACCTGAAATAAGCCTTAAAGAGTGCTATATCGAATAGAATACAAGAATTTTGAATTATGAATGCAGTAATATATAATGAATTATAAAAATCAAGTGAAATGAAGCTCGAAAGTTTTATCAAAAGGTCAAGCGTCTGACCCAAGGTTTTAAGCCCGGAGTTGGTTTCTACAAGGCCGATATTGGTACTCTGGTTACAGATGCACCAGAATCACTGAGACTATGGAGAAGTCACTTTTCTCATTTGTAGAACCACCCAATGAATTTGGCTTTCTTGTAGAGCCACCAGATTATAATGAGGGCTGAGTAAGCAGTAATTCCAAAGCTCCAATGAGCTGCCAGCTGAGTTATTCATGACCAGTGGCGAAGGCGTATGCACCAACTCTTATGCAAAATATGGTCCGATAAATGCATGCCCATTGATTGGAATCTCAGTGTTATTTATCCTATCTTCAATAGGGGAGATCGCACTGTCTCCGCGAACTACCGTGGAATATGACTATTTTCAATTGCATATAAAATTCAGTCCCGCGTACTGAGTAAACGGTTGAAGCCATATACGGAAGCACTGTGGCTTCAGAACAATGACGTCGACCAGTGACTAAATTTTCACTATACCCCGAATCCTAGAGGAGACCCGTGAGTACAACAAATTCACACAACACCAATTTGTCGATTATTTAAGTCATATAAGTGATATAAATCGTGCGACTTTCTTGTCCACTCACGAAGTTCTTGCTGTCCACTCGCAGACCATCAGCGCGTCTTGAACGGTCAGTGAGTATGGAGAATTTCAACTTCAATGTTGTCGAAAACTTTGTCTATCTGGGAACAGAAATTACCAGCGACAACAACGTCAACCTTGAGATCAGACGAAGAATCGCTCTTGCTAATAGCAAGCAAATTAGAAGTAGAGCCCTCTCTCGAAGTACGAAGATAAAAATCTATAAGACACTGATAATCCGGGTACATGGACCCTGCTATCATTCGTAGGAAAATTGTTTAAATTAAAAAAAAAAAACTTTTTTCACGTATTAAGATTTACGCTTTTTAGATTTTAATACTTATTGTTAGATTTACTTTGAATAGATTCAATAAATAATAGTTAAGTTAAAAAAAAAGAGTTATTTGACACTTTATCATAAAAGACACACACCGCAACAACGTCTCCAAATTATTCAGCTGTATTATGAAAATTAGCGTTCTGTGAAAAATGTTTTTCGTGCACTTCGAGCAACATAAAGTGTGCATCATCGACTTTTCGAGTCCACTATTGCCAATACCTTCCTCATATTTGAGTCTCAGTGTACGTTATTGGATGATACGCAATCGAATAGACCACATCCAGCCATAGAGAGGAGAATATTGCTGCTGTAGCGGAGAGTGTGGCTGAAGACCATGACAAAACGATTCGACGCCGTCCACAGCATCTTAGCCTTTCGTATGGAACAACTTGGCGAATTTTACGCCAGTGTCTTGGTTTGAAGGTTTACAAAATCCAATTCGTTCAAGAATTCACGCCAGACTTGTTTTAACACTTTGCGTACTTTTCCAACCTACATATAACTAAAACGAAATAAATTTACCTTCCTCAAACAGACAGCGGTTAACATCGTTCGCAGGTTGGAAGCTAAAATAAGGTTCCATACTAAGATTAAGCTAGATAGTATGTCAAATCTTTCTTGTTTTAATTCGTAAGAAGATCCAGTCTAAAATGATCGTCTCTTCCGACTGATCAAAATTATATTTACTTTGTGGGGTCTTCGATGACTCCTTCAATGTGTTACAAACTTTCAGACAAATTGATAATACGATTTGACGCTATGTGTAAAGGATTTATGAATGAGCTTTGTATTTATTTACCGAGTTTCTACGATTTAAAACTGTCTTGCGATCTTGTATTCGTCCATTTTGCTATTGCTATGAGTTCGACAAATATTAAAAAAAAAACGCGAAAAATTAAATTTTTCATATAAAGTTGATATCATTAAACTGCTATTAAAACGGTAATTAAACACCGTATACATTCGGCGTCATTAATTTTTTTACAGTTCTAGCCAAACACTATAATTATCTGCTCTATTAAAATGACTGAAATCAAATAAACAAACTCTTGACGAAGTAAAAACCAAGTGACGAAAGCATACTTGCCACTAAAAAACTACTATCAAATTTGTAACAAAAAAAAATCTGTATTTATACTAGAGATGGTCACGGGACGGGAATCACTCGGAATTCCACGGCACCTGAAAATTTCATCGAAATCGTTCGGCATCAGGAAATATTAAAATTTGCGGAATTTTGCGACTATCTCGGAATTTTGCGCTCGGAACCCGAAATTGCTACAAATAGGGAGAATCAATCTCACCAATAATAATTTTATGAAGAAGAGCAACAGAGAGCATAGAGCGGTGTAATAAGCGGATTGGAAGATCAATGAATTTTAATAAGTCATGATAGGATGGAAGATTTATTTCGGGATCACAATTTGGACTCCTAAGAGTAAAGAGAAGAAACTGTTTTTCAACTGAGTCTATACGGTCAGCGTGAATAGAATATTAAAGGTTTCACATATAAACGATTCTAAAATCGAACGAACAAGTGAAGTATAGACGAGTTTAGTGGTATATATTAAATTTTTTAGACCAATGCTTAACAAAGCCAAGTTTGGTATAAATAATCTAATAATAGTGGCAAGTAACTTTAAGTTCCATAAGGATACCTAGCTCATTAAACAAAACTCTCTACCGAGGATATGTTATATTTAAGTATTTTAGAAGTTGGAAGTAAGCGTTCGTCACTTGGTTGTTACCTTGCCAGACGTTTTATTTTCTTATTAAATCTTACAATTTATTACTATAATACAAATTCAAATAATAAGCTTTCGTCACATAATTGATATCACAAATTTTGTGTGTCTCAAGTAAGCATTCGTCACTTAGTTTTTACAAACCTAGTGAATAAAAATTAATGGTATGTATGGCCTGAGGTTAACCGTAATCTAGAAATAATTTTGTATATTAATTCGTTTATGCGTTATTGCTACTTCACCGAGCACCAATAACAACAACCCAAACTCCAAAACAAAAACAAAAAAACAATAAAAATGATGTGCTCGACTTCTACTCTAGTTTGTATGGAGGTTACCCCTCATAGTGGAGTTGATACGTTTACACTGGAGTTGATACGTTTACACTTTATCTGAAGAGGGAATAGAAAAGTCTAATTATTATCAAACTACAAATCTTTATCTCTATGCCGGGTATATTTATACATCTGTCTACATTTTATAGAGTTTTGAACTTGAGTAATGTGGGAATTAACACAAGTAAGGTTAAATAAGAAAAAACATTTACGTGGAAACGAACCCTTAATATCCATCAAACGAATTTTGTAGAAACATAATATTTAGATTTAAGTAAAGACACTTTTTTATAATGAAAAGTATGGAAACTTAACAATATCTCGAAAATTACTATCAAATGGCATAGTAAATTTTTTAAGATTTGTAAAATTCTGTTTGTATTTGTTGTGTAGAATAGAACAAACGAGTATGTATAAGATCTAACGAACTTACCCCAATTTAATCTTTGTCCTATGTAGATTCATAGATATTCATTTTGTAGCATAATGCGAATATGCTTTTACATTAATTTTTATAAAGTAATTACTGTATCGCATTATCATTTAAAGTTTACACATTAGATAAAATAATTCAAAAATCATTTTGGTATACTAAGTACTAAAACGATAACCGCATCATCGAATTACTCATTTACTGAGTAATTCCAACCTGCATGTGTTTCCGTGGTTTCAGATCGTTTCAGACTTTCATTTATGTATAGTTTATTCTATGTAATTATGCCACATCTCGTTATCTTACATAACCCTCCTCAAAATAGGAGCGGCTGAAGATTTTCAAACTGTATAGTTTACATTTGGTACCTACGATTACGATTTCAAGGGAAATTTGGTAGTCACTCAAATTGAATGATGAATCAATCAGTTAGGACAAGCACCCTTTCATATATACGTGTATGTAGAGCAATTATATTGATTGACCAACTATTTTGGACTAAGTAATTGAGATTCATACATATCGTATCGTAATTACTCTATATATTTTAACATTATGGATTATAATTGTATGCCTTGAATTAAATAATCGTTTAATTACATCATCGAATTTCAAATTGTCTGCGTATGTATTTTAAACTAGCAGCTATATCCGGCATTGTCCGTGTCAATTTTTTTAATATTGTTTAGTTATTGCAACTGCATTAAACTAAGTAAAACAGTTAATTAAATTTAATATAAACTATGTAATAAACCACTATATAGGTATTTTCATTTAAAATTTCTATAAGGAACATAGTGGTTATGGTTTTAGTAATACAGGGTGTCTCAAAAGAAAGTTCACATTTGATTTGCTGATTGCGTGAACGCAACTATTCCGAGGGGCGCGGGGGGTATGTCAATCGGTAGCCTAGCTTTTGGGAATTTAGTCGCTATGGAGCGTTTCTCGGGAGCGGACCGAGCTCGATTAAATGAATGCTGTGAACGCAACGGTTTACATTTGGACAATATCATTTTTAAGAAATAAATTCCCAAAGTATGTTTTTTAATATGTAATAAAGATTTTTTCAATAAACTACTTACTTTTTTTTATCGATTTTTTAAATGTGAACTTTCTTTTGTGACACCATGTATATTCGCATTTAGAGAAATATGGGTTAACAAGTCTTGACGACAATGGATGACAGATATCGTTTGAAAAGTGGAAGCTTCGTTTTAAGTTACAGTTTCGCATTGGATCCCCAATGACAGAATGTGGAATGTTTCAACCACTCAGACTTATTGAAATTTTGTTTGTGTTGACCGACTGCCCATCTGGGATGAATCTGCTTCACACTCCTACGCTTTATCCAACCGATCTTAACGTTTTTCCTGTTTATTTATCGCATTTGTTATCAAATTTCTTAAGACTTATATTGAAACTCTTCAAATATTTTTCAATAATATTTCTTATATTCATTTTTTATATGTATGACATTCTAAAAAATATACAAAAAAAGAAATTCATATGTTTACATTTTATAATTCACGTATGTAATTGATCCATTTATTGTTAAAACTCTCTTTTTATTGATCAACCAAAATGTGTTTAAACCGTATTCGCCAACATCGAGCGGAAATCTTTTCATAAAATCATCTATATTTAAATCAAAGTCCTTTACGATGATTTCGGTACCAGCCTAGAAAAAAAATAGTACATTAGTTACTTGTAATGGAGTAGTCTGTACAACCTCACTCTGTACGGACACGAATGATTTAAATTTGTGTAGGGTTTCAAATATTGATATGCCAATCTCGCAATTGTATTTCCGCTCATATTGTTAAAAAACACACAGACATCAGTTTTTACATTATATAAGAATGGGCGCCAGCCGTTGACCCATTTCAGAAATTGCAATTGCACCTGTAAAAGACTTTAAATATATACGGCTCCAGGCCCAGTCCTTTCCAATACTCACTTCAATATTATCTATAGTTTTGTCCAACTTTAAGTTTATATCGATAACATTCTTATGGCGATTAACTGCCTTTATTTTGCACAATTGAATTTTGCCATAAGATTCATCGAAAAGTTCGCAATTAAGTCGAGTAAATTTCGCTTGAATATAGCTTATTGCGAAAACTACAAAAACAATTATTCTTGTAATGTACATTACCAATTTTCTGATCAAACTAAAATCAAACTGAAATATTTCAATGCAATAAGTACACATCGAAATATTAAAAAGAAAATAAATTGTATTCATTCTATAATTATGAAGAACTCATGCAACAAGCTCATTAAAATCAAAATAATCACGGTGCACGGCCGTCCACGCAAGTGCCATAACCCACTTTACTATATGCACTAAAAGGATGTCTATAGCGATAAATCCCATCGAGTCATACTTCATGCCGTTTAAAAGGTTTTTATGTCGGACTACCTAAATCCGACATATAAAGAGTTGAAAATAGACACTGCACCTCCAATCGGCTCAAACTTACTTTTCATTTTTTCTAGGCGCCGAGCGACCCATTAAAAAGTTATGTTTTTTTTTTTGTATATAGTATGTGTGTCAAATAAGCTCATAAATTTGGCACAGTTTTGTATTCTTTACATAAAGAAGGAACTTTTACGAAGAAAATGAGATTGTTGAAGCCTACTTCAACAGTTCAATTTTATATCATCTCTATTTTATATTGTATTTTTACATTTGTATGTAGTCCTGAGTACTCTTTGTAATGCGCGTTACAACACTAGGCAATTCACCTAAATTTACCTAAATTCACCTTTCCGTAACTGTAACTACCGAAGAGATCGCGCCTTTTTTCGTATAGGACAGCGACTTCACTTTAATTCATTCTTTGGCCAAGAAAAGTCTCGTTAGCTCCTGTTCTGTCTCATCTCTCTAAATTAATTTGTAGCGCGCAAACGGTTCTTTTTTTTATAACTTCATTAAATATTGTTTTATTTAATTTGAATTGAGGCGTTCGTTATTTATACTGATATCGTTCAACTCAGCAGCATATCCCGCCTGCAAACAAACGTACGATTAAGCTACGTAATTAAACAGAGATTTATGAGGGAATTCAAAGAATGAATTTTGAGAAACATATTTCATTGACGGACACAGAGGGGAATGGGGAACGGTACCACCTCCTTTCCTCCTCTCCCCTATAGCATTTTTGTTCAGTACAAAAATACTTTATTTTTGCTTCATATTCATAATATTATAGGTTTTTTTTAGTAGAGTCCCACAACCCACCACCCCCCCCCCCCCCGCTTAAGAGCGTGTTCAGAACTCGCCCCTGCACATATTCATAATAACATATTTGTATATTTTTCCATACAATCTCAGTTACGTGAGTGAAGAGCATGGTGAGATGATTCACCAGGAAATGAAGATCATAGATCGGCGCACAGTGGTTTGAAACCCTCATCTAGCTGTACAAAAATCGAAAATCCTTCTCAAACCAAGTAGATTTGTATGGGGTCTACCCGTAAGAGTAGACCCCATTCGATATTTATATGAAGCGTCTGTTCATAGGAAGCATCCATATTCATTTTAAAGCGGGTATTGGCGGTAATTAAATTTTTTTTAATACAAAAGCACAAAAGTATTCCCTTGCTCTTCTGCTTATTTTCTACTTCTTTATTACACCATTTGCATACAGTGTGACATTTTTGCTGCAGAAGATAATTTCAAATACAATTGTCCCAACGATATCCAACACATCTAAAAATGTACTATAATTGAAACGAACCTATTTCCGTACTTTTATGTACTTATACATTAAATTTAAATTAAATTTTAGATCGAGCGTGGATTGAACCTAGATCGTCTGGAATGTAAACTACTCAAACCAAAAACCGGACAGACCTGGACAGATCGATTTGTGTTTAGGATTTTGTGCTGTCTGTGAAATAATAAACTTAACAATTTTGACAGTAAACTTGACAATTACACTTAAACTAAATGTTTCATTTTAAACGCCATTTATGTGATTGCACCCATGTGCCGCATGAGTGCACATCAGCAATGATAAAGATGATGATCAGAAGCACACACTCATCAGTTTTTCGGCTATGATATACACAGTTTTACACAGACAACGACTGCTGTGTCATGACTTATCTGATGATACTGATACAACTGCACTTCTTCGCCGCTTGTGATATTTTTGACTATAAATGATGAATTTCTTGGTTAATTAGTTGCAGCTGAATGCACTGTCGAGTGAAGCAATTTCCGCATGCATACGAGTACATTAACATACATACTCATATATACAAATTCAATGCATAGGCGTCACAGATTTGTAATCAATTGCATAAAGTTTTTATAGAGAAGAGTACTTCTAGAAGTATACTTAAGTTAGTAGCGACGCCCATGCTCCGATGAATCTTCGACTGCTTCAGTGACGGTATTTCCCAATGCAGTCAAGCGTAAATTTAGACGCGACACTCGTTTTGGATGCCTTTCTTACGTGCAGCAGTAATATTTGAAGTTTTTTTTATTGCTATATTTGGATGTACATACTTTGTTGAATAGATATTGCCGTAGGGAGTGCCTGCCTTGCTGCGTTGATCAATGACGTATGTACTTGAAGTTGGCTCTCTTCATTAATCTTGGCATGCACGTTGGAGAAATGAAAAACGACGTTTTGTTGTAATGTTTAGAGTAATATTTATATGCGTTTTCAGGAATTGGAGCAGAACTGCTTCTCTGTATAAAAGGAGTGCTGATTGTTTTCAACTTCTGCGAAAGAAGGAATAAGTTAGCTTGTTACAAAAAAAAAAAAAAACAAAAACTGATTATGAAATATAATGTATCTATTAATTTTAATGTTCAAAAATTTAATTACTACAGCAAAAAACCATAATTAAATTTCGTTACGCAAAATTTATCAGAAAACCCATTATATATTGTCGCTGCTTATATGTATAAAAGCCGAAACCGCATGTGATATTTTAGTGGAGACATGTTGAGCTGTTTGATATACATTTTATCGCTGGCGTTGACGTTGGCAACTGCTGGACCAGTGAATGATGAGGACTGTGAGCTTAATGCGCCCATTACAATGGTAAGCTGATTATGACATAGTTTACAGCAATACGCTTCAGTTTTTAACGCAGCACGATTTCTGTTGCGATATACACGATGAAAACGCAGAGTTCTTTGACTGTCAGCTGGAGTGGCATAAGAATATAGAGGCCATAAATGAAATACAGGAGTTGAACCTTATGTTTGTAAGTACATGCATATATTGAGCCAATCATCTATACTAAAAAGCAAAATTCTTTCCCGATCAGTGTATATCCGAGTGCGTATACAATGCTACAAATTATTTGGGCGTCGACCGCCAATCGTTACGCATGAACATTATTCGGCACCATCTGGAGGAGCTTCATGGTGATGACGAGGCTGAGACGCTCATGTACAGTACATACGAAAAGTGCAGCAAACATGGTGTGTAACTCGAACCATTTTGGTCTCTTAAAGCGTTCACTTTCTATATATTTTTTTTTTTCATTTCATTTCTATGCAGCGCTTGATATGTTAAGTCATAATAATGTTAAGAAAATTAGCGATAGCTTGAATCGGCATGGTTGCCACGTGTATCCAGGATTGGTATTTGAATGTGTCTCCAATGAACTGATTGTCAACTGTCCAACAAAGCGTTATCACAATACCGCGCAGTGTGATGTTGCGCGTGATTATCTGCGTGCTTGTTTTAAGCATAACATGTATACCACATAAATTTTAAATGGTACACTAACATGTTAATATGGATATATTATTCCAATAAAAAACGCTTATTCGCATGCTGGTTTATCGGGTTCGCTTAAATTAGAATTCGATGCATTCAAACTTGCGCTACTAGACATGAGATCGCTGTTATCCGAAATAGCGCCGCTCTCCCACAATCAAGCGGACGAAACGCTACTACTGCCGCCGCCACCGGTATTAGAGCTTTTCTTTGTCGGCTTGAACGCAATAACGTACCGCTGTGCCACAGGCAGTGGTTCGGCATACCCATTTGTATAGGAGGAATCTTCGAAGAGCACTTCGTAATCATCGTTAGCAGTCTGCGGCAGTCTGTGTATGATGGCTTTGTAGAAGCAGGTGGTTTGTGGATAAAGCGCCATTACTGCAGCGAAAATAATACGATTTTATTTAAAATAATTACATCCTGCATGTCAGTTCTATAAACCTACCTACTGTGTCCTTGGGAAACAATGCATGTCCATCCGTTTCGGGATTTGCGCGCATTAAAGGCAGTGGTATAACCTTACGCTTGCTCAGTACATGCCGATCTTTTTGCTCTTCATCAATATCGATGACATCATATTTATTCTGTCTGTGCATAAATTGCACCACCTCCGCCAATATCCAGTTTTCTTCTTCGTCTACGCCCTTCGCCAACGCAGCCACATTATCACCTACTTTGGCTACATAGCTACTGTCCGCCGGTATTGCGCCACATAACGATGGAGCTTTCTCGCCCGGCTTGCTAACGAACAGCGGCAGCGTTTGTGCTGCAAGTTGCAACATCTTCATGAGTGCACCGCGTCGTATTGCTTCTTTGTTGCCGGCAATGCGAGCCTGTATGCGTCGCTCGTTGCGTATATTGCGGATCTCGTGTATCTTGGCCAACGCACTTCGTATGCTGGCCTCCTCAGCATTGGCATCCTGCATACCATTCTTGTAGAGCGCCTTCAATTTCTGTGTGGACGTCTGCGTTTGCTGTACGCGCAATATATTATTTACGGAGGTCTCCGAGCGGCGACGGTCATCCTGCACTTGGTGCAGCAGTTGTTGTATGTCTTTGAGGCGCTCCTACAGAAAATGTTTATTGCAAATTTATATCACAGCTTCAAATTCTATGAGTTTTTTTTTTATTTACCTGTATTTGCTGCGCAGCGCTCTCTGCGGTTAAAGGCATAGTTTTTATTTGTTTAGACGACGCCAAATCTGCAGAAATACACAAACACCTTTTATAAACAATAGAGTTGTCATGCAAACGCAATTATCTCCAGTGCAACATTATGCTGTCAAATATGGATTTATTTTAATTATATTTAATGTTTGTGTTTATAATTTCTTAAGAAACAATAACTATTAGCATTATTGTTGCACTTGAGAATTTTAACTAATTTCTTTTTACACAACTCTATATTTGTTTTTATTTCGCCACAAGTGCAACAACTCTGGCTCTCATTCTGTACAGGCATTTTTGTACAGGCCTCTTTTGAAGGCTGCTTTTAATTCCATAACAGTGTCCAAATGGATAATCTATTTGACTGCAGAAAAAAAACTTACTATCGAATTTTAGCCGGATTTACATATACAGCTCACATTCAAAAGGAATGACAATGCACCACCTAAATTCAAATACAGTTTAAGACGAAATGTAAAAAGGGAAGGAGGATAAGATTCAGAGTACTACCACTAACCATAGAATGTACTATTACCATTCCCTACTTAGTGGTATTACATATCATTTCTCTTCCGTTAAAAAAAAATTTCGGTGTAGTCAATAAATGACGAAATGTAAGCAAAATTATACAGTTTTACACATTACAGGAGTAAATTGAACCGAAATTTTAGATCGTATTGTAAAACAAAAAAGTTTAAATAGGGGCTACCCCAAAAAGTGGGCGGTACACGCCAAATAGTATATGTGTATGAAACGACCATCTATAAGATGCCACCATATCGAATTTCAAGTCTATATTGACGTTTTCAAAATAAATGCATAAAAGTGAGCTGTGAGTTTGTATAGGACTTGGCGGAACACGACCCTTTGTATATGCATATGAATCGATTGTCCACTAAAATCCACCAAATCAAATTTCAATCTAATTTTTATTTAAATGAATAATTTTTTCATAAAAAACAGAAAATTGCACTGTGGTTTTGTATAGTCTATGTATGTTAAGCGGCTGTCTATAAAAAGGCACTATATCGCATTTCAACCTAATATTTACTTTAATAAAGAAGTTTTCATACAAAAAGTCAAAAGTGGGCAGTAGGTTTGTATGGGGGTTACTCCAAAGAGTGGGCGTGGCGGGTCAATCTTGATACTCTATTAAACTGCAATAAATAGAAGTGTGTGTGTGCAAATTAACAACTGGATAGCATAAAAATTGGTCATCAAAAAATGCGCAACAACATACAGACAGACGGACATGGCTAGATTGACTCGTCGAGCTGATCAAGAATATATATACTTTATGGGGGCCTCCTTTAATGCATTACAAACTTTTAGACAAACTGATAATACCACACTATGTGTTAATGGTATAAAAAATAAGTGTTTTTTAAATATTTTCCAGGGTACTTCCATATAATGACTTTTCATATAAATGACAGCACTATAAAACGTATAGCATCCATACAATACATTTGGCCCAAATTTTTGAGTTTTTGTCTAAAATTTTTTTTGTTTTGTTGCTAATTAATCTAGATAATTTATAAAATTTGGTATGGTAGGATTTTACATTAATCCTAAAAAAATAGCACACAAAGTTGCTCTAGATCGCACCAATATAGATTATAGCCCCAACATAAATCTATGGTTCAAAGGCACCTCTCACTTGGTGCAGACTATCTCGATGTCGATCACATTCGACTATCACGTTCATCAACAGATCATATTTCTACCAATTTAACCATGTTTTTACTTATATTTTTTTTTTAAATTTAGTAGGGAGTCCTTTTTTTTACAAATTATGGCTTCTTAACTGTTCAAATAAGATGGCTTAAATATTTAACAGTGTTAAAAGTAGCGCGGAAAATAATTTGAGATAAACTAGCCCAACTGCGAAAACTGGAGAGTTATATGCCGAGTTTGGTGATCATAGCGTATATTATATATTCCGATGCCATTTGTGAACCGAATCATTATCTACCAAGCTTAGGTAAATTGTGCTATAGCTGCAATTCGTCTGTTATGTCAAATAAAAGTAATAACAAATCTGTACATGTATAAAATAGAATCATTCTATCTACCTATGCATATCCTTTGTGTTACTAGGCAACAGAAGATATTAGATTGTATAAATTATTTCCAAAAAAATGGGCGATGCCACGCACTCAAAGTAAATTCGTTGGTTTTCTATTATATAAGATAGAATGATGAAAACTGTTAAAAGTACTTAACCATCCCATTAATAAAAGACCAGCAATATTATCGCAATTTGTTCTATTATTCAGTACATTTTCCTTTCACCCAACACCAACTTTTAACAAAATATATCATATGTATGTAGTATAAGCTTAGCAATTAATACACCCAGTCTTACTGTTTCAGTGGAAATGGCGGCACCCATCCGCCAAAAGATCGCTCCAGTTCTTCGGCTACAGCTAAGCAGAGTCGATCATTCATATCATTAGCTACAACTTGTATACCCAGCGGCAAACCGTTCGAGTCCAAGCCCAGGGGCACCTGTGTAACTGGCACATGTAGCACATTGAAAATACTAAAGTAGCTAAAATCCATAAACTTCACAAGTGGATAGTAGTGGAACGGAGTTGTGCGTGGCGCACTGTGGAAGAAGAGTACACCGTCGTTGCCGAGCAGATCCTGCAAAGCTTTTTTGCATTGCTTTGTTGCATCTTGAATCATTTGTTCGCGTTCTTTTGGTAGCAAAGAGTCGATGAGCGAGTAAATGCCGGCCATGCTGTAGTCACTTTTACCCAGCAGTTTCTTAAACAGTTCGACAAACGGATTCAATTGCACGCCATTGCCGAGTAACTTATTAAAGTTAGCCGGTTCCTGTGACATCCAGTAGCGCCACATTTTACCCGTAAGCTTTGTGCCGGGCAGCTTGGCCAGTTTAACTTCGCGTCCGCTGAGCGATTCAAAATGCTTGCGAACATTGTACATGACCGTTTGTGCGGCACCATTTACTGGATTACATTGCGGCATATCATTACTCGGCACGTAGAAATAACGTAATTTCTTTAAATCTATCTTTTCGTTCAATTTTAGAACTTCCCGCACCTTCGGTTCTACGAGTACTTTTAACATGGGTAGCAAATCGCCGGCGTGACGGGACATAGGTCCCGCTACAACCATTGTATTCAATTCCTTGCCCGTACGGAAAGTGCAGCCACGCATATTCACCATATTGTTGGAGGGCTTATGTCCGAATATGCCACAATTGAATGCAGGTATACGTATTGATCCGCCGATATCAGTACCCAAACCGAATCCTGTGCAGCATGCAGTAATAAGCGCAGCTTCGCCGCCAGAAGATCCGCCTACAGAGCGTCGATAGTCATAAGGATTGTTCGTTTGGCCGATGAGCATATTTCGTGACTCCACCCATTTGTTAACCTCAGGCACATTGCTGGTTGCAATAATAATTGCGCCTGCTTGCTTCATTAAACTTACGCATTCGGCGTCCTCTGCTACTCGTGTCTGCTTACGTGCAATTAAACCCAGCGTGTGCAATTTGCCGGCCACCGCTGTACTATCTTTTGTTGTAAACGGTACGCCCAGAAAAGGCTTGGCCGCCAACTCCTGCTCGCTATATTCACCGGCAGCGAGTTTCGTATCGATTTCCTTAGCCTGTTGCAGCGCCTCTGGAAAGGGTCCATCGACCACAGCATTCAGCTCGCGGTTGACAACATCGATGCGGTCACAATACGCTTTAACGACAGCGTACGATTTCAGTTGACGCTCGCGAATTAGTTTTGCCAACTCGACGGCGCTGCATGTGATTATCTTCTGCTGTTCGAGACTCTGTGGAGGCGCGACGCTTTTCCGTGGACCCAGATACCAGCCGAGAAAGAATTCCAACATGCGATCTGTTACAATGTGCAACAGGATCAGGACGGCGTCAAGCAGTGTTTTCCATTGGAATGACATTGTAAGGAATGTTTTTGTTTTCTGTCTCTCGATTTTACAATGGACTTTACACTCGTTGCACAAGAACAACAACAACAGCAGCCACGACGCCGACAAATTACGAATTGCAAGATTGACTTTATTCAATTCGTTTGCTCTTCTGGCAAACGCGCTCACAACAAAACTAATTTGTTTGCATTTTCTCACCTGTTTGCAAAACTATCGATGGTGTTATCGATAGTTTTGTTTTTCCAGTAACTATTCGATAGTAAAAGTCACAACGTGATTTTTATACCCTACGATTTTTGTACCATGTATCCAAAGGGTAAAATAACTTTGTGCGGCAGATACCATAAACTATACAGGGTTCGACGCTCGAAGTGTTACCAATTAAAAATGCTGTCATTTTGTCAATCTTTATTTTATTTACTTTAAATTTTAAGAAAAATATATTATTGTTCGATGTAGCCACCTCTAGCGCTCATAATAACATCGAATTTGTCTGGGAAGGCTTCACACGCTGCACAAATGTGGTACCATGGTATTTCGTCCCGATCTCGGCAAAGAGCAGTCTTTAAGGCGTTGACCGTCTCATATTTTATTAGTTGATACTTTGGACTCCTCAATGGACCATATGCAAAAATCCATTGGGTTTAAGTCTGGAGAATATGTTGGCCATTGTTGTGAAAAATGAAGCTGGGAACGTTATCTTGAAAAAAAAACCGTGGGTTTCTCTAGGATCCAATGGTTTCTAGCTAATTGTTTAAGTGCCCAAGGTAGCAAAACATTGGTTAAAATCTTTTAACGGTACATCTGTCGATTTATCTTAACGCCCTGTTCAATGAAAACGGCTCTAACCATCACTGATGCAGGCGCTTACTTTCGCAGAGCAATTCGCTGGTTTAAATTGTCTTTTGATTTGCACTTTATCCAAACACGATCATTTTTTTTGGTTTACATATTGTTGAACAGTAAGAAATGTTTTATCCGAGAAGACCAAATTTTAAAGCTCGCCACTAACGTGCAAGTGTTTTAATACCTTTGCTATTGCTTGGGCAACTGCCATTTGTGCAGGTGTTAGATCTTGAACTTTATGCATTTTGTAGGGCTTCATCGTAGTTAATTTTTTAATATGTGCCCGATGCTACGAGCAGACACATTGAGTTTTTTTTTTTGCCAAGTGCACTGTGCTTTGTCGTGGATTACATTGAATTCTGGCCTTCATTTTTTTAACTGCGACAGACGCTTGACAAAACAAGAGCGCGCTGTCGTTAGCAGTTTGATTGCTACAGCAGCGTGAACTTGGTAACACTTCGATGCTAATCAAGAATATGTATATTTTATGGGATCTGCCACGACTCCTTCTTCCTGTTAATTAATATACCCATGACTAACAACAACCCCCCCTCTCCCAGGGTAAGATATAATTATATAATATCTGAAAAAGCAAAATGAAACGTGAACAAATTTTGTTTTTCGTTGTTCGCAAGATGACCGGATGTGGTTGTTTCGCATCTGATGACCAGCAGATGACTCCTTTAGTAATAACGTAAGCGGTGTGCACAAGAAACGGAAATAGGTTAGTCCAACAAGTTGTCTATTGACCAAGTTGGCAGTCTTCTTTTAGTGCGCCATCTTGCGAAATTGTTATTTAACGCCAGATGGTGATAAGAGGTATTTTTTGTTTCACACACACTTATAAATTACGCATAAGGCTCTTTCGTATGATTATTACTCATCTCTATTGCAACCGATGCCGTCTATAAACATGTGTGAAACAGCTGTTTTATCAATTACTGTTACACTCTGCGTTCCACGCTCGCCTCACCGGAAATTGGAATGACGCTGATGAAATTGGTTCAACCTTTGCACTGCTGGACCAGTTTACATGCATACCAACTGCTCAAATCAAAAAGCCAATTAATACGCTACTCACGGACACACAAATCGCGTACAATGAGCAGCACCACACAAGCGCTCGATGCCAGAATGATGGACAAACAGCCAATGCAGCCGCTACGCAAGAAATTCTCGGCGTTGGTGCCCGGTGCAGTGAATCTGCAGGTGTTAGGCCCTGGGGTTAATGGTGCACCAAGTACGGTTTATCTTTTCACAGATCAATCGCGTTATCTGTTTAATTGCGGCGAGGGTACACAGCGTTTGGCGCATGAGCATAAAACGAAATTAGCGCGGCTGGAACAGATCTTTGTAACACGCAATTCATGGCCAGCGATTGGCGGTTTACCTGGACTTACGTTGACCATACAGGATATCGGAGTGCGCGATGTGCGATTGCATGGACCACCGCATTTAGACACAATGCTGCAGAGTATGCAACGCTTTGTGGTATTGAGAAACATGCGGGTGAGCCATGAAACATATTTCTTGTATAAGGAAGGCGCTACTACGTTAATGTAACTTTCCATTAGGTCAATACAATCGATTGCACGCAGACGCAATCGCAGTACTTCGAGGATAATGTGCTAAAGGTGCGCGCAGTACCGCTCTACAGTAGCGATGCAGACGATATGAAACGCGAAAAGGTAGCCATTTCGTATATTTGCAATCTAAAACCACGCCCGGGTGCTTTGATACTTGAAAAGTGCGTTGAGCATGGTGTGCCACCAGGACCATTACTGGGACAGCTTAAGAATGGCCAAGATGTAACTCTTGCTGATGGACGTGTAGTGCACTCCGTCGATGTGACACAACCGAGCGAAACTGCACTCTGCTTCGTTTTCATTGATATACCCACATTGGACTATTTACCGGCGCTGGAAAACCAGGCGTACAACTACAAAGCGCTTGGCAGCGAAGTTTCCACTGTGGTTCATTTTAGTGAGCGCGCGGTGCTCGAGTCTAATCGCTATCAGGCATTTATGGAGCAAAATTTTCTCGACAATGTGCAGCATATCTATTTAAATTCCTCGAAGAATACATTCTCCGGATATGTAGCTACACATCGCATACAGTATCAATTGAATCAATTAGAACCGAATATTTTTCCACTTTTAGCAGAATCAATTTCACTCAAAAAAGAGTGCCCGAGCAGTAAATTGTTAAGTAATAATCTCAAGAAAACGAAGTTGGAGGAGGTTACTGTGCAAGCAGTTGATGTAACCACAACGGCAGCGCAACAAAATGTACAAATTGCGGAAGGCATTAATGCCATGACAAGTTTTCATTTGCGTCCAAAGAAAGGTTGGTAACTAAAATAAATGTACAAGTGTATAAGAAATAACACGATTTTTGGAAATAAGATCTCAAAAATACATATGTATTCAAAACGATGGTACAAAAGGCAGTATGACTGGTGCGAATCAGTGATTATACCACAGTATACTGTCTTATTCTACCTCTACTACAATAGTGTTAGCTAACGATCTGGGTAATCATATAACTTTATTTTGCCAGGACGTTCGGTGGCACTATTGAAGTTGGCATAGTATTCTGCAGTAATACTCTTGTAGAGTGAATTTTTTGTAGCATTAATTTTTGACTGACCACTCATATTAGACTCATCATTGTTTCAGGTCTTGATCGCACACTAGAAGCAAAACTATCGCCCGATGACTATATAGAAGAAACGCAAAAGGTACCAGGCTTTCGTGAACTACTCGATAAACTGCGCCAGCAATACCAAACGCTACCCGCTGCAGATTCTTCGCCCGCCTATCCACGCATCACGTTTCTCGGCACCGGTTCATGTGTACCAAACAAAACGCGTAACGTCAGCTCGATACTGGTGCAGACCAACGTCAGCGCGTACATACTCTTCGATTGCGGCGAAGGTACACACGGCCAGATTGTGCGTTTCTTTGGCGTAGCACAAGCTAAGGAAGTCATGCGTAATTTACGTTTCATTTATATTTCGCATTTGCATGCTGATCATCATATCGGTCTGATCGGTTTACTTAATGCGCGTCAAGAATTGGCACCCAACGACAAAGTAACATTACTGGCGCCACGTCAGATAGAACCATGGCTGGATTTCTACAATGAATACATCGAATCTATAGACAACGCCTATACATTGGTCGCCAATGGAGAAATGCTGGAGCAGCCGCATACCTGCGGTGAACAAGCGGAGACATATGGCATTGCAGGCATTTCAACGTGCCTAGTACGTCACTGTCCGCACTCTTTCGGCGTTTGTTTGACTCTCAACGCAATGCACGCTGACAAACCGATAAAGATTACCTATAGCGGTGACACAATGCCCTGTTCTGATCTTGTTGAGCTCGGCCACGAATCGACTATACTAATACATGAAGCCACAATGGAGGATGATCTGATTGACGAGGCTATAGCGAAAACGCACAGCACAATTTCACAGGCCATTGAGCAAGGACGTGATATGCAGGCTATGTACACAATACTGACACATTTCTCGCAACGCTATGCCAAGTGTCCGCGTTTGCCCAGCAGTATAGATTTTGAACAGCAACAGGAGGAAAAGGAGAAGAGCGAAACGGAGGGAACATACGTTGGAGCGGCTATGAAAAATATATCCATAGCATTTGACAATATGCAAGTTACAATGGCGGATTTAGAACACTTTCATCTACTCTATCCGGCGCTGTATGCCATGTTCGCTGAGTACACGGACGACTTGGAACAGCGCGCATTGAAACGTGAATTGAAACAAGAACGAAAACGAAAGCTAGAAGAAAGTTCATTATAAACGATCGCTTTTAGACTTACACTCTCTAGTATAAAGAGTATTAAAGCTTCGGTTTTACCGAAGTTATTTCGTTGTCTGAAATTGTTTGAAATTGTACATACATACATAAATGAAAATAATTATACATATGTACTTCTGTTAGATGAACTAACTGTTATAGAATAAAAATTATACACATTTTGGGAATTTTTGCATACAAATAGTATTCATAGTTTTATTCTAATAGCATTTTATTTTATCACTTTATATCATCGCCAGTAATTTGCAATTTGTCAAATATATCAAAATGTCTAAATTCCACAAAATTTTCGTTTCGGCCTGGTATTGATTGAAGTTTTTAAAAAACATGAAACTAAATTTTTGTCCGATTTAAGTCACGTTCCATTTTTTGCCCAAATTCTTTGGGAATGCTGAAAACTTTCGAGAAACAGACCAAAATTGTAAGCCGTTTGGAATTTTAGCAAAGTGAAAGAGCAATAATATAGATTTTTATATTTAGTATACTATGAATCAATCTTTGCAAAAAATCAAATTTTAAGTAAGTTCTGGAGAAAAAAAAATGTTCCCACTATTCCTCAACTTTCCTTAGAATATGTTTTCTGTCAGTTTTTAGCAAATTCCAATATACTATAGAACTTCGACACTACTATAAGATATATTTGTAATTGCCTTTGAACCAACAACGACCACGATTTAATACACAAAACCAAACCAGCGACACATGGAGATATGATACGGTGTGATGCTTCAACAATAAACGTCGAAGCAAGTAGATCAGTTGTTGCAGGAATGTCCAAATCGTATCGATATTGTCAAAAAAAAACAAAAAAACTAATAGCTCGCGTTCTGGTTTTCGAATCCTAATTATTTGTTCGATTTCGGTTTCGTAAAAATGGTCAGTATTTCAATTTCAGAAGAATTTCGCTAGTTGGATTTGCCAGACCTTGAGAATATGAACTCCATGGTGCTATTTCCAAGTGAATTCAAATAGCAAAGTTCTTCTGAAAGTGAAATACGGACCATATTAATGAAATCGGTTTTCGAATCCGAACAAATTCGGATTGGAAAACCGCAACACGGGAAAATATTTATTTTGACATATTCTCTTGATTTTTGTTTGTGAAGAGGAGTAGGGACGAATGTAATTTTTTTTTTGCTAAAGTATTTCGTCTAATGTAGTAAAAACCAGGTAACGCTCTCAGTCAATCACAGAGGCCTGAGCTCTCCATCTGGCAGTTCTCTCAATTTGTTAAACAATAACAACAAAAAAGTCAACACACCGACCGACTTGACAATATTTTGAGAGCGTGGCCTCATAGTGTTGTTGGTAAAATTTTAAAAGAATACAAAGCAATATTTCTTCGAACCTGTTGTTGACCGCAACTAGTCAACATGTCGCTAATACTCTACGCTCTCAGCATTAATCGAACAGAAAAGAGAACGAATAAGCTTATACTGGCCACCATGGTGAATTTATACTCAAGTTGACGCATTCCCATCAGTTTGAACTTTATATATTCTTGTTCCGCATCATATGTCGAGTTAATATAGTATACATAATACAGAGGCGGATCCAGAACGCTCTCTTGGGGAGGGGAACTGTACCAAAATAAAAACCTATTATTTTATGAAAATGAACCGAAAAACAATTATTTTGTACTAAACAACTTTTGTACTTTGCTACTATATGGCCTAGTCGCGTGGGGAGAAAGAGCGAGCCAGGTGACAGCCACTAGGACGCTCAACTCCCTACAAAGACTAGCGTGCGTCTGCATCACAGGGGCAATGCACACGTACCTAACTGTAGCGTTGCCAGCTATTTTGGATTTGACACCACTCCATCTGAAAATTGAACACAGAAAAAAAAAACACTCCTAAGACTATCAGTCGAGGGGAACAAAGTTACCTCGGATTTCGGGCAGAATCGTCTCCATACATGGACGAAGAGTGCATTCCCAATGTTCATGCCTAGAAACGAAATGACACAGAGGAACATATTTGATCGGAGTTTTATCATTAAATGGTCCGACAAAAAATCGTGGACTTCCGCAAATTCATACTTACTAAAACCACACACCTTTAAGTGGTACGAGTATGCTCTTCTCTGAGATGGCCAGGCTGCGTTGAAGGCATTTAACTCCAACGAAGATATTGGAAAAACTAGGCGAACACAACAGAGTATCTCTGCTGTGTGTGCCTGGTCTTAATGAACAAGCGGACTAGGCGCGGCAATGCTATTGATAGGACCAGAGCCATATTCTGCGACCACGAAGAGGAGACCGCTCCTCACATTCTTGCTGAATGTGAAGCTGTGGCTAGAGGCAGACTGCGAATGCTAGGTAATCACTTTATTAGGCAGGAGCAACTGACAAGTTTGTATTCTAGGAAAGTACTAAGATTCATACAACATATAGGCTTAGGGCTGGTAGGTAACTCAGTAGGACTAACAATAGATCTTTTAGGTCGTAGTTTTATATGTCCTCATCATAAATAAATAAAATACTAAACAAAAAGGTTGTTGAAAGGGGGGCTAACGTTCTCCAGTTACCACCCCCCCCCCTTTGATCCACCAATGTATAATACGTGGTAAATTTTATTTATGAATTAAAGCTGGCTTAAGGTCATTTTACATTGAGTAATATTTGACATACATATTTATTCAAAAAATTTATATAAAAAATGTTTTAGCGACGGAGCCACGTGATTTCAACTCAACAACGTGTTATTATCAATCCGCTGCCGCGCATATTGCTACTAGTGTAGTTGATAAGGAGATATATGTATAAGGACGATGCAACAACACATTGGTGTATAATTCTATAACCAGATACATAATTCCGCATAAAAAACTTGAGACTTATGATTCTCTTTTTTTTTTTTGGTACTTTATTTCACTAAATATTTGCAACAGTGTATGAGTGTATGTGTGTGTGTGTTCCATACATTTTTTTGTATTTTTTTTTTTTGTATTTAATTTTTCATAAACATTTTTAGGTTCAAATTTCAACGTACATTGCTTGCTTTCGGTAGACACAACGATTTTTAGGTTAATATTTTATGACATTTTTTGAAAATAAAATATTTGTTTAAGGCACTTGTATAACAGTTTTATAATTTCTTAAACCCACTCAACAATGGTTTAAGATTTATTTTAAAATTTTTTAAGTTTTTGATTGGTTTACTATTAACTTTTGGTTTTTGTTTTTTTTTTAATTTTTGGAAAGTAGCTCTGTGACTAGTTAAAATTAGTAAGAAACATGCGGAAAGTTTGCTAATTAATTTTGAGGTTATTTTATCTGCATTTGCGTATGCGTGCTGAACCCCAAACATTTCTGTTTTTCTTTCAATTTTTGCTTTCATTATCATCGAACAAACTTTGTTAATTGTAATTTGTAATAATTTCAACATTAATTATAGTATTATAAAATAAATAAATAGTTCTACAATCGTAGCAATTGTAAAAGTTTAAATGAATAAAATTTAACAACAACATAAATTTAAATAAATTATTATAATTAATTAAATCATTCAATAATTAATTAATTAATTACTTTACTCAATGGTTTCCGGTTTTGTTAAGTAGATTATTAGTCTAGAAATTCATTAAAATAATTAGCGATAAAACAAATTTGAATTTTGTTTTTTGTTTTTTTTTTTTTTTTAATTTTGCATTTAAGTAAATGAAACAAAAAAAAAAAATAAGAATAAGAATATCGTAACGGTTTAACAATGGGCATTGATCGCGCTAAAAGATTGGTCATTTTGCTATTGCGGTTGTTCAGACGCGTTCTACATAGTTGCCGGGGAATGTGCCAAAGCAGCCAGAACGCTGTGATGTGCCCACAAACCAGCCATCATCGCATTTCTCCAGCACATGCACAACATCGCCCTCGAGTAGTTCCAGTTCGTCAGAGTTTTGCGGACGATATTTGTAGAGTGCGCGGTAACTAAGAAGATTGCATGAGATTAATATGGTATATTAATATGGTATCTTCAACAATAATAAACTCACGACAATGGCTCCGTGCTGGTGTCTACATGCAGCGCATCCGTCTTGTGTAGCGCACGTGATTCCTTTAGTATGCCATTCACTGGTTGTGCACCATTTTGCGTTAATGTATTAAACTCATTATTGATATTTGTGTGTAGCACGTCCAGTGATGGACGCAGATTAGTGGTGCTGTGGCTGCTGATAATAGTGGTGCGTGCGGCAATATCCTCGGCGCCGATATCGGTGAGTACCTGCCATAATTAAAAAAGAAATGAATGGTTGAAAAATGTGTATATTGTGCTTTTCACACATAGTGTGAATAGTATATTAGTTTGGACACGAAGCTTGTGACACCCAGAAGCAGGCACCAGAGTCCATATAAAGTACATGTATTCTTTATCAGCTCGACACGACAATCTAGCCATGTCCGTCTATCTATTTGTATGTGAATACCTTAGCTAGATACTTAGTTTTCATTGCATTTTTCTAAAACCCGATATGTGGACTCTCTAGTATACCACGCCTACTTTTAGAGATAGCCCCCGTACAAAACCACATCGCACTTTGGAATTTTTGTACTAAAGACTGCTCTTGTTGGTTGGCTTGGAAGTAAACGAAGAAAATCGTTATAAAAATGTCAAGATAAGCAAGAGTGATGGTAAAGAGAGAAAGGGAGAAAGAGTATGCATCAGAATTAGCTGCAAACAACAGAAATACCAACAAACATAAGCGAGTGATGTACGAACACTTATCGTTTTATTTACACAGTCATATCTCTTAACACAAACCAGTTATACATAGGTAAAAACTTTCAAATGTTAAAGTTGAATTTGAACACATATTTTAACCCTATATGATCGTAATAGTCTTTAATATAAGAGTTTTTAGGGAAAGAAAAATTGGAAAAGTTACCCCGAAAATTGGAAAATTCAGGAAAAACTTAAAGTGCTTTTTTCTATGTAATAATTGTAATATATTTGTTTTTTTTTTTTTTTTGAGCGGTACCACGCCCCATCATATGAGAGAAAACGCAAATTCGTCATATCTCAGTTACTACTTGAGGTGGGATGGTTAAGATTTTGAACATAGGTAAAAGACACCGGAAGATAAGATACACTGAAAAAGTGGGTATTGCCATGCCTTCCAAATAAGAGAAATGCCACATTCATCATATCTCAGTAACTACATCAGGCTTATGGATGTGATTTGGTACATATGTAAAGGTGATCCAGTGGAAAAGTAGACGTATCCAGGCATCCTATATAGAGGCAAAGCCAACTTTGTCATTTCTCAGTAACTAGTTAAGGCAGATGGATGAGACTTGGCACATATGAAAAGCGCAACGATTGAAACAAGATCCTATTTGGGACAGATGCATGAAATTTGGTACATATGTAAAGAGCACTATGAAAATATATAACCACTAGAAAAATGGGCGGTGTCATGCCCACTATAAGAGAAAAGCAAAAGAGGCGTAGCTGCGCATACCGCATACGAGTACGCTAGGTATTGGAAGTGGGTGCATACACCGTTGCGGTGAACACCAAAAATATGGTTAAAAATATATATGAAAAAAACTTTTCAAGAAATGCACAAGCATAAAATTTTGTAGTAACAACAAAATTGAACATATTTATGTGCTTGTTAATTTTTTTACAACCAATTTTAATTCAGTATAGTGGTTTTCTATGGACGGACGCTTTTAGGGGCATACCACATATAAAACCACCACTTGTATTGTAAATTTTGTAAGCGTGTAGCATGTGAAAAGTGTGTTTGCTATGGTACCAACCTCGACATAAGAAACAGGAAAGATGCCTTTGCGATTGGCAATCTTGCCTTCGAACCAGTTGTCGTCCACGCGTCGCGTTAATGTCACCAGTTCACCTTTGTTCAGGGACAGCTCAACGCCAGACTGCGCTTGGAAGTTATATTTGGCACGTGCCTGACCCTCCGATGGGCGTTTGGCCTGCGGACGTGCTCCATCACGACTGACGACCTATATGAATTGCACAAAAAAAGATTACTTTTAAATACTACGCTTTCGAATAGACTAAACTTTGCTACAAACCTCCACATAACTCACGGGCAGCAGCCCAATCATGGCATTGTGTTCGCCCTCATACCAGTTTTGATCGATTGGACGGCGTATATAGATTATATCGCCTTTGCGGAACGAGAGTTCTCTGTAATAAGAATAAATTTTATATTCGAGGCATAAAATTAACTTCTGTATTATGTATGTATGTATTTATTGAACTCACTTTGAACTCTGTCCCTGGAAGTTGTAGAGTGCACGTGCCACTGTCTTTGGTCCGATCAGCGTCTTAAGGGTTACGTCTGTAGGAAAGTCATCATATCGATTCAGCGGTATGGGCGATTTTTGTGATGGCGTAAAATTGTCGGTATGGCGGCGTGAATTCATGTCCTGCAATTCCTGTAAGTACTTTCGTCGTCTTTCCTCTTGATAGAGTTTTTGCATATGCTCCGCTTGTCGCAAGGCTAATTCCTCATCCGATATATTTTGCTTGTACTCATTCCTTATCGGCGTCTTAAAGTGTATATTGACATCTGTGGCATAATAACGATTTGGAGATTCTAAATATTAAATAAATCAACCAAAAACAAAGTGTCGAGAAAAGCCAAGGAAACAAAAAGCGTTAGATTTGAGCTAAGCAAAAAACGCTGTTCTACAAATATCTCACAGAGAAATTGAGTTGAGGTAAGTTGAAATACATATTTCTAAACGCGTAAATAAATTTGTCCAAATGTCTGTCAACTGTCACGCCTATCAAGTCTCTATTAAAACGTATATAATACATATTTAAATACGGGTTTGTATGTATTGTACACATCTAGCTAATACATTTTTCACTTGTTGTTTTTAGAGATATGAACATATTTGTTTACACGCAAAATGCAAAAATAACAACAACAATTGTAAATTGATCTAACCTCAAATGGGTTTTACAATGTTTGTTGTTGTTGTTGTTGTTGTTGAATTTGTATTTGTTACTGCTGCTTTTATTGTACATAAGTACGAGTATAGTGTATTATGAAACCACTAAAGGGCGCACGCTTTTTTTATTGTAGCTATTCGAACTGTTTCAGTTGAAAATTATTTAGGGCCTTTCACATAAACAGTAAAATGGGGCAAACAATTCAAAACTACATGTGTGTAACTTTTTATATAGCAAAATTATTAAATGTGGAGAGAAAATTTAAACCTTAGTAAACGAAATCCAGAAATTTTCATAATAAAATGTTTAAAAATACTGCAATATACAATTTATGTACTCGTATATAGGAGGTTCCAATCTGTAATATTGTGTACTAAAAATAAAAATAAAACTATTTTGTAAAATGCCAGAAATGATTTACACTTTATAATTCAAAATTTTCATGGAATTTCATGAGAAAATTAAATGAATAATAGAAAACTGCATAATATTACCATTATCTATAACAAAAATCATGTCTGTTGTATGGGAGCCCCACTTAAATATTTGTTTTATTTTATTTTAATTTAATTATTTATTTTTAAAGTGAATATATAACGAAATATTCCGTGAATATTTCAAGCGTCTACCTGTTGCCATTATCAATATCGAGCAAAAACGACCAAAACAAATAACGTTTGTTGTATGGGAGCCATCTTAAATATTTATTTTATTCTTTTTTTATTCGTTTTTTAGTATTTGTTGTTATAGCGGCAACAGAAATACATCATCTGTGAAAATTTCAACTGTCTAAGTATCTCGGTTCATGAGCTACAGCCTGGCGACAGACGGACGGACAGCAGAGTCTTAGTAATAGGGTCCCGTTTTACCCTTTGGTACGGAACCCTAAAAAAAGAGCAGGTACCGGTATAGTTTTGTTTGTCACTTTTTTTTTTCTATTTACTTATACATAGTGTACTTATGCATAATGTTCAAAGGAAGGATGTTTAGAAAATGCCACTAACTTCCCAAAGCT
Source organism: Leucophenga montana (assembly GCA_035044765.1). Taxonomy (NCBI): domain Eukaryota; kingdom Metazoa; phylum Arthropoda; class Insecta; order Diptera; family Drosophilidae; genus Leucophenga; species Leucophenga montana. The sequence goes on along the minus strand of JAWNNQ010000588.1, from coordinate 364,632 downwards.
TTTCGAATTGTCAAAAGTTCCTTTTGCAGTTCCAGCTACGCAAGTAAGCATATTATGAATCCGCTTAGAATTAAGTCAAGTTTCATACAAAATTCGAAAAGTGCGCGTTGGGTTTGTATGGTGGCTATCCCTAAAAGTGGGCGTGTCATGCTAGTTATGACATATATTCAGTGTAGGAATATAGAAAGTATCCATACCCGAGTTCAGTTAGATATCTTAAAAACTGGGGCACTAGTTTTGTGTCATAAAGACAGAGGACAGACAGACGGACATGGCTAGTGCCGTTTTATTCGTCGAGTTGATAAAGAGTATATAATTTTTATGGGATCGCCGATGTTTCGTTTACTGCGATACATTTAAAACAGATGGGCACACATGTATTAAATTTGCGTGACCGAGACAAATACTCACAGAATTTTCACAGAAAAGTACAATATCAAATATTAAAGTTACCTATATCACTAGAAATATGAACACGAAACTTTGGTTTAAATTTTCGGCAACTCGCCAAAAATTCATAACTCCTGAATGTGTTTTGTTTTTTTGGTCTTGGGTTCGTTGAACTCGCCTCGTTGCCAAAAACTGCTAATATACGCTAATATACGTAATAAATTTGGGGCGATACGTTCCAATACCCCTTGGACGTGGGTATTTTCAAACCATAACATTTCGGATCGTAGTAATTCGTTTTTGTATGTTTTAACATTTTCTGAATGTACATTATTTTAAGACTGTTTAATCGACTTGATTGTTCACGTGTTCCATATACGAGTATGAAAATCTTAAAATCAAAAGGAAATAGTTTACTCAAGCCTTATCTAACTACTTCCCGGTTATACACCGGAATGTAGCTACAATTATAATTATTGTAAATAATTAAAATTTCTTCTCATTTTAGACGAAATATGTATGTACGTAATTCAATTGATGTCAAATCCGCTACTGTGTTTTCTTTAGTTTACGACTTTGAAAAACTAAATAAATAACGTACGCGAGTTGAAGCCAGTGACTGATAATAAAAATATTTCCGCAATGACTTTGCTAAGTATCTATGTAAGAATTCATCAACAGACTTCGCTATGCGTAAACTAGAAAATAAGTAAAATAATAGTGGTAGCTAACAATAAAAGATAGGAAAACTAGAACGCAGTTTAATTTAAACAAGATAGTCAAAAGTTGAACTTCAATTGAATTGATTAATTGAAAAAGAGTTGAATAGCGCGTCACTTTTCAATGAAGAAGTTGCTGCAAATTGCTGATTTATTTGCTTAGAATTGTATTTATTTACATACAATTTGTGTATTATTGCATGCCAAAACAATATTTCAACATAATTTTATATGTTTATGCACAGACATGGGAACAAATAAAATAAACTATTCGACGATGACGACGACGACGACGACGACGACGACGACAACATTAATGAATAGAAAGAAAATTATTGTAAATAAACTTTTTTAATTTGACACTTAATATTTTCACTTTCACTGTTTGCGTTGCACGGGATTTGTTGGGGCCTATGTACATCTGTATGTATGCTTGTTTCTGTCGCCCCATCCCGTCTTGCTTCCTTCATTTCAAAGTTTTCCTTGCTTTTTGTTGTTGTTGTTGTTGTAATCTTTCACTTTACTTTCTTTTGCGCGGCATAGTTGGAAAATATTTCTGTTGCATTTTCATTTTGAAATTGTGTATGTTGTTTTTCGTCTTTTTGTCAAACGTTTTTACTTTGTTGCACTTAAAGAAAACATCAACTACAAATCACGCGATTTAAACACTCGAAATAATGCAAGGAAAAACAAAATTAAGTTTATTGAAAAATTGGGCTTGGTTCGTTAAGCACTTCTGTACGAGTATGTATAAAAACAGCAATAATTGAAGGGTGAATAAATATGTTAACCGTTAATGAGTCAATCAAACCAAAAATTTAAAATGGAACACTGGCTATACTCCCCCCTCTCGACATACCATTAGAATGTGCGCACAGAGATAAAGTTACTCCGCCTGTAAATATTGTAAGACGAACCTCACACCAGCAAAGACGATATTCAACTGTAGCGATGCGAAATTGTATGAATGAAACTAAGCGGCGTCTCTGCGAAGTGATCAAATTGCGGCAGACGCGAGAGTAACTGAGGAATATGAAAGCGTTGTTTTCGGTTTTTGTTAATTGTCAATTGCGGTAAGTTAGTGAGCGAGAGAGAGAAGAGATACAGAGATCGCTACAGAGTGTAGAGCACGTTGTACAATATGCTTGTTGGCTGGTGCTAGTGTCACGTGTTGTCAAGCAACCCATAAGTGTACTCAAGAGACTCGTCATTAACAAACAATTTATTATTGAAAGAGAATTATGCATATTAAGAGGGTCGACAACAGTCCAAGACAAAGGATCGAAAAATTATTATATTGGCTACACCATAGGCCGAAAGGGAATATTAAGTTTGTACAAGTATGTGTACCAACTAAGTAAAGACCATAAAGTATATGTATACATGTATATTTTTAATGATATAGCCGTTATGTCCGTTTGTCCGTAGGTTCTCCTATCTGGTTCTATGAACCTACAGATCGTATAGTCTATAAGAACTAGAGACATTAAAATTACGTTAAGAGGTAGCTTAAGGGATTTTGGTGAAACATTTTTTATTACAATCAATGTAAAATTAATTTAAAATTTGATGTGATGGCTTGTTATGGACGCACGCTTCAAATAATTGGCAAGCGGCGTGTGGCGCCCACTTCTAAAGGTACTCTACAACAAACTTTCCATATTATTACGTTTTAAAAATGTTTCATTTCTTTACACAATTTAAAGTTCTTTAAAGGTAACGTTTTTTCTTGTTGTTTTTTTTTTACTTATCGTTTTGAAATTAGTTAGACATAATTAGCATATGATGAATATTCCTTCAAATTTTATTAAGATCCGATGATTAGAGTGTGATACAGATGACCAGAAAGTTTTCCTACACAATAACATTGTTTAACTGAAGTACGAGTATACAAGAAGTATTCTAATGCTCAGTTATTTGTGTGTTATTCACAATGTTGTTAAAGTATGAAAATTTCAAAATAATCAACAATAAAACGTATTGTCATACATAACGAGTTTTGAGAGACTCCTAGTCGTCTCATTTTTATTTTATTTTTTTGTCTTAAAGTATGCAAATTCTAACTTTGGTAGTGTTGGAAAAGACGATATGTTGTCAGAATTGAACAGTAAGTTTTAGTTGAGTTCGATTACACAGATTTCACAAATAGCAACCAATTTTAGAACTCTGGGAATTATATTCATCAGCAACTGATTTTAAAACGATAAGCAAATCAAATTTGAAAATGTGCGCTCGCAGTTTTAAAATTGTCATACTTTGAGCGTGTTGAGCATGTTGTCGAGCGCGTTGGCGAACATTACGTGGAGAACAGCATGTTGGTCCGCCATGCTCTACAACGTGGGACGCCCTTTAGAGAAAACCTCTCTTGCTCATCTCTTCTCACATCGCTCTAATTGCATTTAATTGAATGCATTGGCATTAATTGAAAATGTACATCATCTGCATGTGACTCAAACTGGGTTTGATAAAGATCAATTTATTCTCATAAACTCTCTCGGTTTATTTTTGTACCCTGCCTAGAGAGTTAAGGGTATACTAAATTTGTACAAATGTATGTAACAGACAGAGGAAGGAGCGGCGGATTCCATAATGTATATATATTATTTATCAGTCTGTCTGTCTGTCCATCTGTCTGTCTGTCTGTCTGTCTGTCTGTCTATCTGTCTGTCTGCCTTTCGTATGTACGAACACTTATATCTATCTACGAGACTTTAAAAGATAGAGCCACCAAACTTGAATTTTTCGATTTGCCTGATAAATCGATGGGGCTATTTGTCGGGTCAAGTACATAAAACATTTTAGTTGCCACGCCTACTACGCACACAATCCAGCTATTGTCTCCTATTTGCATAGTATTCAATATTGGCGCCATTAATTAGCAATATTGGCGAGGTGCTGGAATCCATTGGTCATCATCGGTCATCTAACTTTCTTAGCGGCGTCTATTGGTAGAGTATTTCGAAGTCGTGAACTCTGGACTGCAACATTCTTATATGTTTTTAATATAAGTGAGTATATATTTTACAAACTTACAAATGTTAAGGCAAAGTTCGAGGGCAGTATGTTAAGTCATGAATAAATGAAGAACATTTTCAATATATCCAGCTAAGATAAAATTATGCATTTAATGCCGAAAACTGTACAGAATTGATAAAAAATTATTCTATAACCTAGTTTGAAGACTTCGGATATTTATATCTCTTGCTTTTGTAGTCGATCAAAGTGATATTCTGTCAAACGGAATTAGCTATAACTATTATATTAAAAATTGTGTAAGCTATAAGAAAACAAGTTTTAAATGGGCCCATAGTCCGATTAGAGCATTGTCTTTTCTTGTTCAAACTAACGAATAAAATCAGAAGATCGTATCTTTTAGTTTGTGAAAGCTATGATGTATTTTGGTTTTATGAAATGATAGAAAGGGGAAAGACATACCAGTTTAATTCCAATACCTATTATACAACAAATTTCAAGGATCTTCTCTTAGAATCAGCAATCCTGACTAGATCAATTTGGTGTGTTCGTCGTAACAATGTAAGTACGGCCTAGCTTTCACACTCAAGTTTGAAATTTTACTTTAATTTAGTTTGCCGCTGCCAACCCAGTGGATTTTCCCTGACTTATTATACTGCCTTCGTGCCATCATTACAACAAAAATGCATTCTCTCTCTTGGGCACTCACGTTTTTCCAACAGCTGTTGATAACAAGTTTTGTGCCGCTTGCAAAAAAATAACGTGAGAAAGTTGCTCAAAAAGCCGAAAGCCCCGAAAGCAACTCGTGTTTGATCGTTGCTCTTTGGAGGGGGGGGGGGGGGCTACGGTTCGCCAGTGATTTGCTTTGGTTTGGTTTGTCTTTTGTTTACTTTCCTTCCTACATTTTGTTTTTTTCCGAGTTTCCATAATTTTGTTTCTTTTTTGGTAATTTTACTTTGAACTTCGTTTTGAGTGTTAAATTAAAGTCGCGATTAGCCTTGAAAAAAAAGCGTTTGCGGTCACAAAAAAAAATTGTTCAATTTACGACAAATTGTGTTTGGGTTTGCTTTTTCTTTTTGCATCAATTTTTGTTAGAAAACTAGTTCAACCGTAATTGGGTTTCGCGGTTTAACTAAAACTACTCTATTAGTATTGAACTCTTAAAGAGCAAGTTAAGTGTAAATGTAGGGTGTACCAATAAGTTGTAACATTGTAACATTTTAATCTGCTATTGCAAATATTTTACTATGCGCTTTACTTTGATTTGACATTCACCTCCATGGTCTACTTAATTTAGAAAAAGAATATAATAGGGTCGGTTTAGTATCAGAAAGAATCAGTGAACGCCGAAATTATTATTAATGAATACTTTTTTTTTTTTTTATTTTGAACCAGACAAGTTGGAGTGTGTTTACACTTTTCACGCAGAGATATCAGAGACTCCATAAATTATATACATATATACGTGATCATCACGTCGAGATCTGGCCATTTGCGACTGTCTGTATGTGTGTTTGTATGCGCCCAATTCCCCCAATCTTTCAGATATTGGTTTGAAAAGTTGGGACTTTTTTCATCCACTAATATCGGCCATTGGTCGTAATTCGTCTATTGGTCGAAATTCGGCCATCGAAAAGCGGCCAGAGTGCTCAAGCTTTTTAAAATCAGTTATGCATTTAATAATAATAGTTTTAATTTTAAAACGATAGAAACTTTCTTTTACCCCTTTTTTTACGAATATTCGGGTGCGCTGAACACGAAAAACATACGGATTTTTTTTCAATTTGGGCCATTCACCTAGGTAACGGAGAGTTATGATTCCTTCGTTCTTCTATAACATTTCCATTTTGTATCCGATTTTAATCTGATTGGCATTACGATTTTTGCAAGTGATTAAGAATGCCAAACTTGGGATTTTCAAAATAGTTGTTGTTGAAAAAGAGTGCTTAAATGAGAAACTCAGTCATTTTTCATTCGAATGAAACGAATTGGACACCGTTACAGGGTTAAGTCAATCACCTTGTTTGTAATCATCGCTCATTGTCATTTACACTGGCGATGGTTTACGTAAAATCTTTGAAAAACTGGTGTCGAACCATCCGAACGTGTCATCGTCTTAACTTCCTCGGCTAACACGGATCCGATTCATGAAGTTGCCGACTCACAACCCATTGCATATCCCATTTACTGTCGGTGCGAAGAAATTGGTTCCTACCCCTTATAGTGGTCAGATCTGGAGTAATGCGTTAGGATTGACATAAGATACAGAAAACTTAGTGTTGGGGCAGGTTGGTATGGTGCTTATATTGGTCCGATCTGAAGCTATGTGAGATATTTTAATAGTATTGACATGAGATACACCAAATTTGGTATTTCTAGTTTAATAAAAAAAAAAAAGTCATACAAAACCTCAAAAGTTGGGCCGGTTGGTTGTATGATACCCATTAAATTTGTTCGAGCTGGACCTACTTATGTGATATATATAAAAATAATTGAAGTAATGTATACCAAATTTAGAGTTTCTAACTCACTTAATACAAAAAGAGTTTTTCATACGAAAACTTAAAAATGGGGCGTAGTTTTATATGAGGCCACCCTTTATAGTGGCATTGGCACCTTCATTTTATACACTTTATCTGAAGAGGAAATAGGAGAGTCCAAACTTAAAACTCTATTTTGCATAGTCTCCAAAATCTCGTCGTCCAAACAGACGGCCGGACGTACGGACATAAGCACATATATCTATCGACTCGACTTTTGATGCTGATCAAGAATATATGTATATATACTTTTACGCATCTTGTGGGCTGTTACATACATTTGCACCAATGTAAGATATCCATTTGATAATTGTCTGAATTGTTTTACTTAAAAGAAATTCACTGAAGTTAAAGCCCTGCTTCACCATAGTCCCAATACTAATAATGTCCAATACTAACTTCTATGTCTGCCAGCGCTGTTGCTGGTCTCATGCATGACCAAGGGTATCGATGCACCAATGGCATGTTGATTTGCCAGATAGGCTTGACGCTGTGCGGGTGGTGGTGTATATGGCAGGCACTGTGTGCTCGTGCGTATGCTGTATGTATGTGTTAGCGCGGGCGGGGGTGGCACTGGCTGTGCAAGCGGCGTATATGAATAGCAGGTGCTGTTGCCGTTTTCAGTGTAGGGTGGTGGATACTGTCGCTGCTGCTGGTGCTGGTGCTGCTGCTGCTGCTGCTGCTGATGGTTCCATGATTCCCGACGTATCCAGAGTATTTTACCACAATTAGCTATATCACAGGTACTGCGATTGTGACGCTGATGACACTGATCGCCAAAATTACTGTTGTTGTTGTTGTTGTTGTTATAAATCTGCCATGCCGTAGCATTGTCTTCTGCTGCACTCTGGCGCCGCAGCCACGCATTTGTTGCCCGTTCATCATACGCCGCATACTGCTGCCCATGATATTTCGTTGCAGCATTTCCATTCCAATGTGTTACATTCGGTGCTGTTAGCACTAAATCATTGCAACTGCGATACAATTTTTGCGTCTGCCAGTTGGCAGAATTAGTGGCACGATTATTAGCTACCGGCGTGTGTATACGCTCGGCGCTTTGATGGCGGCGCGCGTGGGCGATTTCGCGATTTGCTGCATGCGGCACAAGCGTATGATGTATCATGCTTATAATTCCGTGGCGTGTACCGGGCGCACTTTCGTTCTGAACTAGTTTATGACATTATTATAAATTCTTGACTATTTTTATACTGCTGCTTGCGCGCACTTTATCAATTTTAATTAAAGAAATGCTTTTTGGCACACATATACATATACATACAGTGACAGATAGACTCACGTATAGCGAAATTTTTCCGTCTTAGACAATCGCGTAGACTACGCGCGACCCACCCAGCACCAGGTCGAACGCTCAATGAAGCAGACTGTTTAATATTTGTCTTCAACCTGCTGTTGCCTTCGATGTACGATACAATATATTCGTCTGCCCGTCCGTCCGTCCGTCCGTCTGTTTTGCCTTTTTGTTTTTTGTTTGCGCTTGGGCCTGAGTGTTGACCATGGCAACGTGCGTTTTTCCGTCTCGTCTCGACTCGACTGACTGCGGAAGGCGAGCGTGCGCACGGCCAGCCTAGCTGCTATTTTCATAGTGGTAGTTCCATTCAGAGCCATCTTGGCTGCAGCTCCTAGTACTAACAAAGCAGGTCAACGCTGTTAGTTGGTTTTACTATTGGTTTTATTGATTATTTTGTCAATGAAAGTGGCGGCACAGACGTCATGGCACTTGGCGAAATGACAGATAGCGTCAGCGAAAGAAGATAATTAATGCCGCGCCTTGTACGAAATTGCAGCAGAATTGCGGAAATTGAAATTTTTACGGTCGCCAACATTGTCTTCGCCTTCGTTCTAGACGTATTTGTGAAAGCCTTTTCATACAAAAAAAAAAACCTATGTACTTATTGTAGTTATATACAAGGTATACATATGCAGGTATACACAAGTACGATTTGGCGGTTATTTTCAATTGCCTTCAGTTATTCGAGCAACGCTTTAAGCCTTGAAAAATTATGTTTATGGCGCATGTTTCCGGCTTATGGCAGTTCATAAATAGAATTTACAGTTTTTTTGTTGATCATGGATAATTTCTGGGATAGGTAAATATTTAATATCAACATAACTAAATAGTATGCTCCTCCATACAAATTAGGATAGGATATAGAAAAAAACGGAATAAATAAACAGCAGCACAGACGGACATGGTTACATTGACTCAAGTCGATGATATGCTTAAGAATATGCATGTATAACATTGGCGCATCCAAGGGAGGTGAACTGGAGAACGTATCCACCCATAACAACATTTTTGTTTACTTCATTTTCATTAAAAATAATAGGTTTTTTCTTTTTTAGTAGAGAGATAGGGGCTACCCAAAAAAGTAAACGGTACATGCCTCCTAGTAAATGTATATAAAGCGACTATCTATAAGATACCGCCATATCAAATTCCATGTTGATATTGACGTTTTTCATACAAACACATTAAAGTGAGCTGTGGATTTGTATGGGACTATGTACCTCAAAAAATGGGCGGGGCACGCCCATTTGTATATGTATGTTAAGCAGCTGGCCACTTAAATCCACCAAATCGGTTTTTAAGCTAATATTAATGTAAATAAATACATTTTTAATACAAAAACATAAAAATGGGCGATGAGTTTGTATGGGGCTGCTCCAAAAAGTGGGCAGAACAAGCCCATTAGTCTTTGTATGTTAAGCATCTGTCCATAAAATGGCCCCACGTCGCATTTCAACCTAATATTGACTTTAATAAAGAAGCTTTTCATATAAAAATGCAACAGATTTTAGAAATAAAGCTAAAGTAGAAAAAAAACTCGTGCATTATTGCAAAATTGCAATGTTCGAAATCAGCTTCAAATTATAAAGATACATTTAGTAAACTAGAGAAACAAGAAGTTAATACTACTATCAGATTTGTTATTAATTTAATATTTTGTAAAATTTGAGTTAATCTCTTAGTTATGTATATTTCTACACTAATTTAGTAGATGACAACCTTGACTCACCTGAACCATTATCATATTGATCGAATGATACGCCCTTGATGGGCGGCTGGGGCGGTGTTGGAGGCGCGGACGAATCATAATCTGCGCACAACAAATTCAAGTACAATTTTGAATGATAAAACCAATTGTGTATTGTAATTGAGTAAAATCGAAAAGTAAATAGAAAAATAGAGAAAACGATGTACATATATGCGAGAACTGATAAATTCGAGAACTTAAGCCTAAAAGCGTTTGCCTGCCATTAGTGGTTTCAGTATGCAGCCATAACCGAAGCTAGTTTCGAGATCAAAGTCAGTCGAAAATGTGGGTACAACTTAAACTCGAAAAATACGAAAATGACACATACTGCTCATGAATGGGTATAGAAAGTTTATAGATTTTAAAATGTAGCTACTTTTGTTTTTAACCTTTAAATGTTACCGCCATCGATTTTTTGTAGCGTTCAAAAGTGCCGACATGTTTCGGGTCGCTTTTGCCGCTGTACGAGTTTTCAGCGCCATCAGGCACGTAGCGCGCCTTGGGCTGATGTATTTTCGGATCAAATTTCTGATTGGCGAATATGTCATCGACGTTGGGGGAACGTTGTGAGCTGGTCAACTCACCACAAGCCTGATGACGATGAGATTTCATTGGGCGTGGCGGTGAAGTCGAGCTGGAGCGTGTCAATCGATTCGGCTTGCGTGGTACCTTGCGCAACACTGGCGTTTTGACAGCTTTATCGGAGAGATTGTTCTGTTGTGGATTGGGATACTTGTGTGCAATCCAATCGCCCGAAAGATGCGGCGATATATCGTGTACATCGCGTAAATCTGGATTGGAAGTGGACAAATAACGTATAGTGCGTTCAGTGGGCTCGGGTGATTCGTAGCGACTGCGTAAATGTTCGACAATGCCGCTGTTGCTGCTGTGACTGCGTGTGGGACTAATTGGCCGAGCAATCGGTTTTCGGTTTAGCTCCTGCTTCAACGCAGCAGTTTTGCTAATGATATCGATATGCGGCATCATGCGATTGCGAAGTAGAGAGGGAGAGATGGCACCACGCTGTTTACGGCGACCACGCTCGCTGCCGGGACTATGCGATCTCTGGCACTGATTGCGTAGCTCGAATTTGTGGGTTATCCACGAGACATCGCCGCTATTGCATTCGCCGTCGACGTCGTCGTAGACGGTATGATCCTCTTGTGGTATAGGTGTCACCGATTCTATTGCGCTGTTGGTGGCAGCCTGTAAGGCGTCTTTTGATTCCGTCTCCAATGGTGAGTTGAATTCGGGATCGCTGCGCGCCTTTCTCAGCGAACTAAGCCCAAAAAAATTCCGCCGTTCATTTGCTTGTTGTTGTTGTTGCTGCTGATGACCGATACTCTCAAATTTCTGCTTTATTTTTTGCACTTCGCCGGTGCAGACGCGTTGCAGATAGGACGAAGAGGCCTGCGATTGTGGTGACAGACTTCGCGAGCGATAGTAAGAATCATAAAAATCAATGGTGCTGCCACCATCTGGCGAGATGTTCTCGCAATCGAAGCTGACGAGTGTCTGTTCCATCTCGTCCTCGTCCAGATGTCCGTTCTCGGTGACGTTGTCCGGCGGACGCTGTGGTGGGGAGTGCAAGTGAAAATTTACACGCGACGTATGACGTTCACCAAATATTTCGCCCAGATCTGTTAGAGAATTGCTGAGTTCCTTGTGTTGGTGAAAGCTCTCTTTGGCGCGCAGCTTCATATTCTCCTCGATGAGACGCATTACCTCGCTTTCGTCCGGTGAGGAATCTTCGCGTGCATGATAAATAGTCTTGGGCGGTTCATCATACTGTCGCTCCTCGAAGTACTGTATTTTTTGTGTGATGTTTTCATTCTTGTCACGCGGTAACTCGAGCGAACGTGAACCAGTTTGTTCATGTTCATCTTTTTTGTGGGATTTCTGTACTTTTACTTGTTCCTTCTTTGGTTCCTCTGACTTGGGACGCGGCGGTACATCTGGTGGTGATTTGATTAAAGTTAGCTCTGCATTTTTAGCAGCAATGGCACCGCGTGTTTCTCGCCCTAAATGTACTGGCGAACAACTACGCGTAGGTTTGAACACTGACTTTGGCTCAGCTCGTTCCCACAAGCGATCTTCCCGCGCGCCATTTGTGCCACCTTTAGCCTGCTTTTTGCGCAACATCGGTCCGAGCAGATCATCCTTTGTAATGCTCGAGTTACAGCGTACTTTTAACGTGTTGGCATGTGAGCTTGGCTTAGCGCCCTGCGATACAGTCACCACATACTCCTCTGATAACTCAGGTACTTTAGAGTCTCGAGTAGACTTACCATTGGTTGCGTAGATCTCGTTCAGTTGCTGGGATATCTTCTTAATCTGATCCTTGGACAGTGTGCTGACCAGATCATTACTTAGATGTCCATTGGTATCGTCGTGCACTAAATCCGCGTCACCATTGAATTTCGATTCGGGATGTGTGGCCAAATCGGCCACTGTATTGCGTCGCCAATAGGGTCTGGCAGTGTAATCACGCTGCATGAAGCTATCGTGATCCTTTAGCAGTTTAATCTGCTCGAAGTTTTCACGCAGATCTTCCACCGACTTTTCCTTTGAATGTAAGCCAAAATCGGTTTCATGTCGCCACTTGACATCCTCTACATCCTTCGAGCGATAGATCATATCTTTATCGCGTTGATCTTGCTTCAGTTTACATACCAAATAGTTTAGCTCTTTTTCGGCACGTTCATGCAGTCGCACTTTACGCCACTCGTCAAAGTCCAGCATTTCGGCATCCTTTCGTATGGGTTTGAAATTAGTCATGGAGGTGGCACGCTCCAATTGGCCCACGCGTTCCAGTGTGCTATAGAAGCGATTGAGATCGGTAAAACGCTCGGAATTGTTGCGATAACGACATGTGGGACTGTGTCGTTCTAAATAAGTTAGTGAAGTAGCACTATGTGCGAGCTCACCACACAGGTATAGTCCTCGCTTGGAGCGATCATCGGCGCTGCTCAGGCTGCTCGCGCGTATAACTTTTGAAGTGTTTGCATCACTCTTACTACTCTGCAAGCGGTAATTGTCGATGCGCCGGCGTGAAGGCGATCGCACATTACGTGGAGTTTGTGGCACACGAACCTCTCGTGTGGGCGAAAAGCGACGTGCGTTACCAGCGCGTTCATAATCCGGCTGCGGTGAATGTGGACGCGCAATATCGGTAACTGGTGGCTGCGGTAGCTTTGTAGGCGCATCTGGCTTACTGTTGTGCTCATATTTCCAGACGAGATCCTCAATACAGTTTGGTTCCTGCGGCACGCTATAATCATAGACATCATCGCTGTACTGCATTGTAAGTTCATGACGCACTGGACTGAGGCTGCGCAAGGAGCAGTACTTGTAATCGCTGGTGGATGGCAGTGGACGTGAATGTGACTGGTGGTGAGTCAACGACTTGGATTGCTGAGAGTGATTATACTCATTCCAGAAGTTTGTCTTTTCGCGCACGCTCTCTGCATAGCTGTCGTGCGTCGTCGAGGTACATGGCAGTGTGGACTGCAAATATGTTTTAGATGTATAGGTTAATGGCTTAGTTGGCACTGGCAAAGGTTTCTGAATGGTTTTCTTAGCAACCAATTTGTGCTTGCGTCCAATATTGCTGTCACTCTTACTATTCTGTAGCGGCGTACGTGTAGTCTTGGATGACTTGGAGGATTTCTTTTTTTGCACTTTTGGTGGACATGCGGTGGTAGTGATTTCCTGTCTAACCATAGAATCTATCGAGAATGTTGAATTCGAACGTGGTAGACTTTCATTTGAGGCGGTCTTATGCATTGTTGTCTTCACTGTTGTCTTTACGCCACGAGATTTTGGCTGTGTGGACACTTTTTTCGAGCATTCCACAGCACCGATCTGTGGGCGCATCTGTGGAAAGCAGACAGTATGCCGCATGGTCGTATTCACCGTAGTGCAAGGAGCGCTCTTAGAACTATGACGCAAACGCGGTAAACTCTTGCTACGCGTATGCGCATTGCAAGTTGCATATGAACGTACAGCTTCTTTGACGTCTTGTGGCGATTTTAACAAAGGATCACGCAGTATATTTGTGCTTGCCTCAAAATTTGTGCGATTTAGTGGCAATGTATTCTCCAGACGCTTTTTCTCCTCAGCAAAGGTGCGCTCCTTCGAAATGCTGCGTCCAAATGCTACCGGACTACGACTGGATTGACGTAGCGAGAACAAAGGACGTGGCTGTCGACGTGTTGGACTTACGGAACGCAAACGCGCATGATGCTGATGTTGCTGTTGCTGTTGCAGGCGTGTAAGACAGCCATCTCTAATACGTGTCTCCTTCGTGGATGTCAATGCAGCTAGCAGCGTTGAGACTGCACCAGCTGACTTGGATCGACAGATCGGAGCGTCACGTCGTGTATGCTTGCGTACAGTTATGGTGCCGTATTTGTTCGCACCAAGCGGTACAGTCTCCGGACTCTGGAAACATTGTTCATGTCGACCGCCAGGCGGTACCTTTGACGTAGATACACGCAACGTAGTCTTAGTACAGGATGACTTCCTGTTCGGTGGCGGCGGAGGCGGTGGTGCAGCTGCCGTGCCTCCTCCTCCTCCTCCTCCAGTACTCTTCTGACTCAACGGTATAAACGAGGGCAGATTCTTTGAGAATTGCGCAAACATGCTGCTATCTTCTTCAACAAATTCCTCAACAATTGCAGCTTTTGGTAATGACTCTTCCGTAACGATTTGTTCAAGTTCTTTGGTACTAACACGTATTTTGGTCAGTGTCGGTGTAATCTGTATAAATTCAAATTCCTCGACAAAGTCTTTGAAGAGAAATTTGTTGAGGAATTTAACAAAAAAAAAAAAAAAAAATAATAGTTCAAGCATTAAAATTTGGCACATCGTTGTGTATTTTAAATATGAACAGTGCCCTGTGCGAGAACTTTGCGCTTTAACATTTACCTTTCATATGGTGCTAATTGGGTGATTTAAACACTGCTCAAAGGTGAGATCGCTTCAGTTAAAAGAAAAAATACATAGATTGCAGTCAGAGAAAAAGAAATCGGTGAGCAGTATGTGATATAAACTACAGCATAGAATATTTAATATTTTCAGTTAGAGTGTCCAACACCATTTTACTTAGTATGTCACTTCAATTAGTCGTTTACTAAAACTTATGTGTATTTCAAGAATAATATTCTGCGGTTATTATTAGTATTTCAACGCATTGTTATTGATAGTTTATGTAAAAATTAACATTGTGCAGCTTGACTAACCTTTGGGTTTTTCGGGCGCAGGCTTACGAAAGCCGAACAATGGTGGCTCACCACCGGCCTGTACACTCTTGTAGGCCTGCTTTTGTTCGACAGGACTGAGTGGACTACTGACTGGCAACTCTTTCTTGCGGAAGACTAGATTGGAATCGCTTGTATAACCCGATTCTTTGGCCAAGGCTCTGTGAAAGAAATGAATTAAATGAATACACGTCTTGCTAGCTGTAAATAATTTATGAAACATACCTCGATAGATTGCCCTCAGTATAGTGTGGTGACAGTTTGGATTGCTCTATATGCTGCAGAGTGTAATAAATGTAAAAAAAACAACAACAACAACAATTTTACATATTAACTTTAAGCTATGAAAGTACATATTTTTAATAAATTTATTTAAATATTTTTATTTTACATTGCTTTGGCATTTTGCAATTAGTAAACGGTGCCTTCGGTGGTTGCTGGTGATGTGTATACATTTTACAGATATCTTTACTATAATACTTGCTAAAAAACTTGCCATAAAACTTACAGCACAGTCTTCTACATCCGATGCATATTCAATAAAAATACGCGGTATAGCTGCATGTTCCCTAAGCCACTTTTTTATAAAAATTAAAAGGGGGAATAAGATTTCAAAGTTTCCTAATTGAGATATACATTATTAATATAAGTTAAATGTTTGAAGTGGGGAAAAAAAAAAACTCAAAAAATTAAACAAATCGAGTACACAGTTCACAAACATATGCAATTTAAAATTGTAAGGTACAGTAAAAACCGTTTATAAAGATCTAGAAGAAAAAA
Source organism: Leucophenga montana (assembly GCA_035044765.1). Classification (NCBI taxonomy): domain Eukaryota; kingdom Metazoa; phylum Arthropoda; class Insecta; order Diptera; family Drosophilidae; genus Leucophenga; species Leucophenga montana. The sequence goes on along the minus strand of JAWNNQ010000588.1, from coordinate 348,913 downwards.
GCGGCAACCAGTGCTGCCCATGTAGTTTGTAATTTGGATTATCGTTTAATTATCAGAAAAGACTCAACAAAAAAGTGCCTTTATCTTATGAAATTAATCCCAAATATATATATATATGAAATAACTCCCAAATGAGTATATACGTAGAACAGCTGTTGGATTGGAATGTATTTTTGCAGCAGAATTAATTGTACCAAATTATTTCTTGATCCTTGGACTTGTGTTGAATTTACCAAACGATTACCGATCTGCCAATCTTTGTGCAATTTGGCATATTTGGCATTAATGGTATTTTTCAAAGCAGTTTTTATACTTTCCCTAGTGTCAGCCCAGCTCACAATTAAGCATCCACAAGCGGAACAAATAATTGTGAAATTTGCAAGAAACTTTTCTTTTGAATTGAGTGAGTATGCTTTAGAAGCAACTGTTAAACGACAATTTTGTATGTGAAAAAGGTCCGTTGACACTATAGAAGTTTGACTGAGCCAAATCAGTCGTTATGTTTTCCTCTTTCGATTTTCATTTATGTTACACAATGGACAGAAATATGATACATAAATTGTTCATGCTGTAATATAATGTAAAGCCAATCAAAACTGTCAATGAGGCAGTTGAGAATTTTGACATGTTCGAAACAGTACTGTCCAATTGACTTGTTTTGTCTGCTTGCTTATTAGCCATTGATGTTACTGGAAGTCAAGATAAAATAGTTCAAGATAAAAGAATTTACTTCAGTTTTTCAATTTTAGAAAGGTTATTTAGAGTTAACAATTTTCAATATAACAAGTAAGACTGCAGCAGTTGTGAGTTCACGCATTTTAAATAGCCTACACTCGTGATTATGTAGACTTACAGCAAAGGAAACATTTTAATGGTTTTCTTCAGTAGGATTTTGAATCGGATTTAGTGACTTTCCTAAGTCAGACGGGGACAGCACTATCTGTAACCGATAATGCGCATGGGAATCAGTGATGGCAATTTTGTCAATTTTTGTCTCTCTTAGTTAACTCAAGACTAAACTTGTATTTGATTTGACTAAGTTGACATCAAAGTTGTTGAAAATGCATCGTTATAAACGATTTTTACTGTAATTTATTTTAAACTTCAACTAAATTATGTTATATTGTAGGTATAGTATGTAGATATACATAGGTATAATTTCTTTTGTTTTATTAAAATCTAAACAAGTAGTTGAAAAAAATATCATACCCCGTTAAAGATGTCCATCACTTCGTCCCACCACTAGAAATGTGTTTAAAAAAATTATTGTTTGCCGTGAGTTAGACGAATATTTATGCAAGTACATACATGGCTAAGTATTTATTGTAGAATACTTGTGCTGCATTAGCATTTATATTAAACATAATTATATTAATTATATATATATTGTATGAAAGTAAGCATGAAGTAAGGCAAATGTACGAGTACGAACAATGAAGGCTTAAAGGCTCTGTTTAAAGATTAAATTTTGTGCAATAGTGTTGTAAAACGAAGCACTTTTGTATGAACTGTTGTTTTTTTGTTTTGTTTCATGAGGTGTAGTACAAAGCATGAATATGAATATGAATTGTTACTGCTAAGATGTTAGCGAAAATTTAGCTTACCTCTTTCTTTTCCTTCTCCGAAACCGACGATTGTCCCGTTATGTAATTCTCAATGCGACCTGGTTGATTTTTATATGAATTCTGTCCAGATTTAATGGGATTTGGCATAGTACCATAGACTCTGTAAAATTTATAAATTATATAATAGATTAATAATCAATTAAATACCTTAACAGTTATTATAAACCTCGCTTACTTATCGTCCTGCGTAAAGTTTGTGCCGCTACGCACATTTACAGCCGATGAAACAGACTGTAGACGATGTGGATTATATGTTTTATATTTCACTGTTGAGTAATCGGAATCGTAGTTCGGTTCGGGCTCTGACAGATAACCACTCGATTTGTACGGTGGGCGTGCTATGTGTATTTAAAAAAAAAAAAATTCAATTAGTATTAAAATTCTAAGTAGTAGTAAATGATATGATACACAATTACGATAATTACTATTTTCATTGCAAGTGTTAGTGTTTAAAGCAGGCGTTTTTCTTTTTTGATTTGCATTAGGCATTTGGTTGGTGTGAGTAGAGCGCACAAAGATTTTTATTTTATTATTACGTATTACGTATTAGTGTTGCAAAACGTCGGTTGTAATGCATTAGTTTTTAAGTTAGTTGTTTAATAAGCCAAATACGGACATTTTTCTTTTAATGTAATTAGTTTGGTTTAATTTTGTAGATATGTATAACTCTGTTGTTTTGGAATAGCACCTGTTACCGATAAAGTGAAAATGATAAGAAAATATTAAATTAAATTTGCTTAAAATTATAAAATGGAAACATGCAAAATTATGGATAAACCAAAAAGCACTATAGTCTTTTAAGAAGCCAAGCCAATTAGTGGAAGCTACAGCCATTTAGCTAAATCTAATACATAGTTATAGCATGAAAAATTCTGAAAAAAATTCACCTCTTGGACACTTGTAGCGTATTACGAAATCGTCTATACAAGCGTAATTCATTTAAAATATCGAAAATTCAAATTTTGGTTCGAATGGCAGTTTTTGTGGATGGTACAAGATATTTCATTTCAGAGAATAAGAGAGAGAGAGAGGCAGTGGGAGTACAAGAAATATATATATAGAGAGAAAGAAGATATGATTTAGATGAAGTAGTTATATAAGACATTAAAAGATTATTTCGAATTTAGGTAAACATTGGAAATCGATTTGAATTAGCATTATAAAAATTTCGATAGATGATAACACTATGGCATATATATATTTTATAAACTGGTCTTCTAAGATCTGGAAACCGCAGTATTAGCAATGTACAAAATAAGATTTTCAAACCGGACAAAATATTTTGCATAATTAACATTGTTTTTATCGAAGAAATTTGAATACAAAGTAGGTTCGAGCCAAATTTTTTATATTTAAATCACAGTAACAACTATTACTATCAGTAATTTATGAATGCTATTAATTACAATGACGGATACATGGAGGAATCCTGTGGTATACCCACAACCTACATTCGTCAAATTTTATCGAAGTCATTTGAGCCAAATAAGCGTAATTTGCGGGAAGCGCTTTATCACGTGTGAACAGCTGATCCAACAACACAAACATAAATGTTTTTCGCATCGAATATTAAGATAATCCCAAGCGTTAACATCGTTGTCAAACTCGTATATTCATGGCTCCAAGCTTATGCTCTGTATTTGGCAATATCAGCTGGGTGTAGCGTACTATGAGCTATTCAAACCCTGTGAAACCATCACGAAGGGTCGCTATTAACAATTGAAGCAAAAACGGCTGCAATTCGAGCAAAACCACGATAAAGTAATTTTTCAGCACGACAATTTTCGCGTCCATGTTGTAAAATGAATTAAAATCAACTTGAAAATGCTGAAATGGAAAATTCTACCCCACCCGCTGTATTCGCCAGAGATTTCAGAGCAAAAATATTGCTCGTTCTTGCAATGCACAATAAATAAGACAATAGTAAGGATAACAGACAAAAGGTGACCGATAACTGACAAAAAATCGATTTACACTGTAGAGCGAAATCGATTTATTACAATTGTGAAGTCGTGAAATACATTACTCAATATCATCCCCCAATAGCATATCTTGGCAATTCGTATTCTCTAATGTATTTCTAAGTCATGAAAATGGCCTCTCTATATTGATGAGACCAGTTTACAAAATACAAAAACAATTCGTAATTATGGGAATATATTTCTATTTTAAGTTGTTATTATATCCAATGAATCCATAAAATGTCTAGTTTTGTAATTTTTATAATGCTCTATACAACCGTTCAAAATTTACCGCCATTTTTCTGCTTGTGTATTGTCTGATAGAGACGCTTGTACCATTCGTGCTGATGTGGTTCCTTTACTTCCTACAAATGTACAATAGTCGATAGTCGTCATATTAAAAGAAATAACGAATCTTTATTCTAATGAAAATCAAAACTCTGTTGCATTGCTTTACCGATCTAAGTATGATGGGCATTCCATCCCTCGTCACCGGACCGATGCCATCATATTGACGTCGACATAATTGTGCCATTTTGCGCGGACGATCGGTTTCTGTTTCCGGTTCGCTCATATACTCGTGCTTGACTTTGTAAACTGTAAATTATTTTGTGTGGCTTAGTGTCAGAAGGGTATTTATAAGTTTAGTAACAAAAGAATAGTAGAGCGTTGTGTTTGGTGTAGGAGGAAAAGTTCTGGAAACTTATTACATAGTATTACATAAAACGGTAAGAAATTTAAACTCAAAACGTAGATACAGAAAAAATAACGTAAACAACGTGAGCGTATTCGAAGAGTTTAACGTAAATAGTTGCCTACAATACTTACTGACTTCATTTGGTCTATAGGCGGGACGACTGTGATCTGACAACTGACGACGCGGAAAGGGTCGCTGCAGATCAGATGTTGAAGCCGAACGCTCAAATGCTGCAGGCGCAAATAGTATTGTATATGAAAAGTGTAAAAGACAAAAAAAAAAAAAGGGGTTTGAATACAACTAGCTCTGTCTAAGGATAAACCTATGTATGTGTAGCTACTAAGACTATACATCGATTTGAAACATTAAGCACACTTGGAATTTTCTACAATACTTTTAATCTTATCCAAGACGCTTGCAGTGGGCGCGTAGTCGCGCAGGGACGAGTGCAGCGAATAATCGGTCTCAGCGTAATCGGAATTCACAGTAGTAGGTGTGCTCAGATTGGTGCAACTATTAACCGAACGCGGCGAGAATGGACAATGTTGCGCACTTGACCAGGGTGGTGGTAATTGTTGCAACCCTGCTTGGTTTTGCTGTTGCTGTTGCTGTTGTGGTTGCTGCTGCTGTTGTTGTTGTGCAGTATAGCGTCGTGGCAGTGTCGGTGATTCAAAACGCACAGGACGAAATTCCTTGCGGCCGTAGGTAGGCGACGGCTGTGGTGTCCAGATCGGTCGTGTAGGCGGCGGTGGCGGAGTTGGCGCACACGAACTGGGCGTGTCGCCGCGTACTATTGAAATGCAATCTAAATCGTTTGTGGACGCATTCGGTGTTTGGCTTTTCGGTGTCCAAACGCCTGTCAATTGATTAAGTTTGGGAAAAGATAAATGTCAATATTTATACAAAATGGCTGCACAGAAAGCTCAGCTAGTACAGATACATGACGTTTTCCATAAGACTGACAGATTGTTGAGGTTGAGTTCAGTTGAATTGGTTTAAAATTGAGTTGAGTTGAGTTGAGTTGAGTTGAGTTTAGTTTGCAACATAAGACGTGTAGGTAGACGTAGGCACTCTAGATACATTGACACTTACACTTGTCAACACATGTAGGCATATAACTATATCAATGGAACTGTTCATCAATCTAATCTAATCTAATTTGTTTTTGTTTTTGTTTTTTTCTTCTTCTCGTATTCTGTTAAAAATAAAATACTCTCTGCAGTCAGTCAACAAACTGCGCAAAGACAAATTGTCAAACAAACATAGCGACACCGAACAGCAATAATTAATACAACCAAGGAAGCCGCATTTGGCAGACATTCAAATTTATTTTGAACTTTTTCGTTTATAGTCTGTTTAGATTTCGTCGCGCGATGATTCATCGAACTTGGCGCACATTTGTAGTTTTACAAAAACGATTTAAAAAAAACAAAAAAAAAAATAAGTGAAATAATCAAAAAAGTACACAGAGCGAAATAGTACGGAAACTAACCACTAATTTTTGGATTTTTGAAATCGAAATGTTTTCACAGGCCATCCCGGAATTAGTCTAGCTAGCTCATCTAATCAGTATTAATAGATTTGACATGCAACAAAGGTTTGAAGAGAATAATTTAAGTCATAAACGTGTGCCATTTGAATGTAAAAAACAAGAAAAAACCTTAACTTCGGTTGAACGAAAACTCTACTACCATTCACACGAAATTTTAAATCGTATTGTAAAACATTAAAGTGAGGGTTTTAAAAGGGACTACCCCAAAAAGTGGGCGGGTGCCACCCATTAATGTATATGTCAACAATTCGTCCAATAAAAGTTACTAAATCAATTATTAAGTTAATATTGACTACAATAAAAAAGTTTTTCATACAAAAAGTTAAAAGTGGGCGATGTGTTTGTATGGGGGCTACCCCAAAAAGTAGGCGTGGCGGGTCAATCTTGATACTCTATTAAATTGCAATAAAAAGAAGTGTATATGCAAAATTACAACTAGATAGCACAAAAATTGGTCCCCAAAAAATGCGCAACAACACACAGACAGATGGACATGGTTAGATCGACTCGTCTCGTCGAGCTGATCAAGAATATATATACTTTATTTAGTGTCTACAATGCCTCCTTGAATGCCTTACATACTTTTAGACAATCTGATAATAACATTTCACACTATGTGTGAATAGTATAGAACGAAAAACAAATTGGTTATATAGGTATATACGTGGTATACATATGTATATACGTGTATATATGTATATACGAGTATATACATATGTGCTAGAGATTATGCACGTTGAATGTTGTGAAAAACTATCCCTCGAAAAGATTCACAACTTAATTCAATTGTGCAATCAAGACAAATTTTCCAAGACACAAGTACAAGTGTTGGAGATGTCTAATTTGACGTGGGTAGTCTAGTCTTGGCTTTTTTTTTAAATAAATATAAAAGGCAACTTTCGTACATACGAGCTATGTTCAAAAACCTAAGTGACTTTGTATTTTTAGGAAAAAATATTTATTTATTCATCAATATTTATGTTGTCCTCTTCTAAGTAATCCCCCTTCAAAGTAACCTTCACCCCAATTGTGCCAACGCTTTTTCCAATCCTCAAAGCGCTACGCCACGGTAATCGAAGAAAATAGTGAGCATTGATCGAACTTGGCGTGCTTTTTTCGGTCTTGGCTCACCTGGGCTGTTCCATAGGGACGATTGGGCTTTGGTTTCGACGTCATAATCATATACCCATGTTTCGTCGCCAGTTATGACCCTTTTGAGCAAATCTGGATCGTTGTTGACGTCATTCAATAGCTCCTGAGCTCGTTAGCAGAAAATCGGCGAGCACGTAAAACACTTCGAACCGTTATGCCTCTCACAAACAAACTAAACATGCTACATAGCTGAAACTGTAAACATATGTTCGTGACGAGTGTACCAACATATGTACCACAACAATACGAGTTGATCTAGCCATGTTCGTCCGTCTATTCGTATGTCTGCAGGAGAGAACAGTTCTCTGACTAGAGAAGACTTAGAGAAACTAAATTAACAGTATACTCTCTAGGTACCGCAAGTGCAACTTAAAGTTTTACGTTTTTAAGTTAAAAGAAAAACTTTTATTCCACATTAGCTTGTATGACACAAAAATTGTCAACTGAGTCTTTGTTATGTTTAATATTTAAAAATTCAATGATTTTTAAGAAAAAAATACCATTTTTTTCAGTGTAGATTTATATTGAATGCGAAAAAGTATCTTTCACTATTTAGATTTATATGCCACCTGTAATGAAGAATAAACAGGCGTATACAAATACACAGTAACACACACACAAACACACACACATACACAGGATATACACACTCAATTGTATATAGAAGAACACACATACACATTTACCAACGAGACATTGACACGTATTTGCATTAGGCATACGCCGCGTTATATATTTTTGCTTTTAGGTTTATAATAATTTCTTCGCTTGATTTTTATTTATAGTTAATTATTTTTTCTTTAAATCAACACCTTTTGCGTGGGCGCATACTGACGTGCATAAATTCAATCAGCGCCTAATTGAGTTATTGAAAAATGGTGCACGACAAGAAAAAAAAAAGTAGAGCCATATCAAAGCAAATACCTTTTAAAGGACATACGGCGCACCTTCGAATTTCAAGCGTTTCTATTGCCAAAGGCGCACAATAAAACGTTGAACATTTGATACAACTATGCAACAATCGATCGATCCAGTTCTATTAATATATGTATATCAACTTTTCTGTTTTTTGCACACTTCCGATGTGATTTTGGTTGATTATTTCATAACGACAACAACGACAAGAATTTCGAGCTGAATACGCGCGCGGTTCGTATGCGACTGAATTTTGCGTGACCCAAAGCGCGGAACTAACCAACTCAAACTTGGTGCTTTACCACTTCGAATGGGCAGATACTTTCAGTCGACATATGTACCTAATGAAATGAAAAACAAAAGAAAATTTATCTGTCTAGTATAAAGAATGACAGCAGCAGCAGCGACGACTTCGACTACGACGACTCCACACCCAAAGTGCTTGGGAAGCAGTGAAGCAGGCGATTCAAAATAGAAGATCAATTACGCGACAATAAACGCTTTCCATCTACTCAAATGAAACGTTACAAACTAAAAAAATGTGTGTTTGAATTGAATCGAGACGAAACGAGAGGAGTCGTGTTGCAGTTGAACGCAATTCAGGGGAGCGCAGACAAAATCATCCCAAATCAGATATAAGTAGAAAGAAAAACAAGCGCATAGAGTTCGGTTCGCCAATTATGCGTGCGATGCCAAATGGAACGGATGCGCGACTAAAAATACATTTTTTTTTATAAAAGAACAAAACAAAAAGCACATAAACGACACTCACTCATTCATGCACTCACTCACTCGCTCAGATAATCACTCATCCAGTGAAAAATCGAAAAAAAAAAAACGGAAAAATATTCAAACCAAACACACAGTTTTAACTATTTAAAGTTGTTGTCCAAAAACAAAAAAATAAAAAAAAAAATAATAATAATAATAATACAAACAAATTTAGTTTGGAATGCGATTTCCATACTTTCGGGGTTGAATTGCGATCGGGCTGCGCGCTTCCGGTTCCACACAGCAAGCCACGCTTTCAACAATAGATACAAGATACAAAAACCAATTCAGTTTGCTGCGACTACAGAGAACAAATCAAACGGAAAGTTTTCTTTATAATGACTGCAAAATGGGGAAAAATATATTGAAAAAATTATAAAAAGAAAACAAAACAGCAAGCTAACTAAGGTGTGTTTGTGTGTGAGTTTTTATGTATCTATGTATCTACTGCTTTGTATTGGTGTTTGAAAGGCGCGCCCATGCTCGTTGTTGAAGCGTAGCTTATAGTTTATTAGCAGGCAAGCTCAAAATTGGGTTGGCTGCTCCTCAGTAGCAGCGCTATTCAATTTGAAATTTATTGCAATCGCAAAAACAGAAAAACTTAAATTAAGCTGAAATAAGAGAAAACGTTGGAATCTAGAATCAAACAAAACTTAAATACACTTTACAAACGCGGGAATATCAGTTTTTATAAAGTATAAACAATTCAGTAGCATAATATCTATGTATATTTTCCCAATCGTTACTAAGTGGATCGATCATAGAGCCGAAATAGTAGCATATGACAGGTCTGATGTTTTATTTTAAACGATCAATTTTGAAGTTACTAAGTTGAAGTAGTTGTGTACTAGAATCTACTCGTATAGTATAATAGACTAATGGCAAGCAAATCTAAAGTGACAAAATTCAAAATGATGAGCCTCTGTTGCTGCATCGAGAACCGTACTATTGAGTTTGTTGTTGAAAAATCTCATATAACGTTATAAATCACATAGTAGAATCCTTTTACCAACATATTTTAATAAAATGTTTATGATATTTGGCCAGCCGGAGTGTTGGAGCATGCACTTGTGTGCATTGTATCGCAAAGGCTATGGATTCGAATGCCGATTAGGGCATGGAAGTATAGTTTTTATTAGTAAGAGTACAAGGCGGGTGTGATCTAAAAATAACCGAAATTTTAATTTAAATCATAGAACACGTTGCAATCGACACTTTTATGTTCAAATGGAAGGAAAAACATCGAAACTATATAGTATCCATGCTGGTGTTCTACAGGGCAGTGTTCTGGGACCTGTCCTTTACACAATATTCACTGCCGATCTTCCTGTTGTCAGTGATGTTCAAGTAGCCACTTATGCTGATGATACAGCTATAATTGCATCTAAAGACACTGCGGCAGAAGTATCTCAAGATATTCAAAATAAAATAGTTGAAATAGGCTTAAGAAATGGAAAATAAAGGTTAATACTGAGAAGTCGAAACATGTCACATTTGCTCTGAGAAGAGGAGATTGTCCGTCAGTATTTTTAAATAATTCACAAATTCCTCATAGTGACTCCGCAAATTGTCTTGGACTCGATATAAATCGGAGAGTAACTTGGAAAAGTCATATTAAAGTCAAGACAAAGAAACTCAACATAAAAACAAACAAAAAAAAAAAATGTATTGGCTGCTTGGGAGAAAATCGCAGCTTAGTTTGGAGAACAAACTTCGGCTTTACAAGGCTATTCTAAAGCCTATGTGGACATATGCTATCCAATTATGAGGAACTGCAAGCCAATCAAATATTGAATCGTTTGACAGGTTTCAAAATGATACACGTTTTAATAACAGCAGTTTTTGTAGTTATGCCGTAAAAACAAAACAGCAAATATTAAATATTGTTTTAAACTCGTTTAAAAATTGGCTGAGACTTACGAATTGTTAAAAAAGTTTATGATGATGATTGTATGAGTCGCACTCAAGTTTACACATGGTTTACACGATTTAAAAACGGTCGTAATGATTTAAATTATGAACCAAGACCTGGACGACCCGATCGTGCATCTAATCGTGCTGAGTTAGTGGAAAAAGTAAGTGAAATAATCGCTATCGATGTAAATGTCATTGCGAGAATGCTGGCAGAAGAATTAAATTCATCTTAGTGTACAATCTACAAAATATTAACTGAAGATTTGGGTAAAAGAAAGGTTTGTGCATGTTTTGTTACACACCAGTTAAATGATGATCAAAAAATCGCTCGTGTAGAGCATTGCAAAGACATCATGAACCATGGTTTTTTAAATATGATACTGAAACTAAGCGACAATCTACGGAATGGAAGTGAACACACGAGCCAAAACCAGACAATGTTGATATCTTTTTATGATTACAAGGGTATTTTTCACAAGGAATTTGTTCCACAAGTTCAAACTGTCAATGGAGCATATTATTTACAAATCTTACATCGTTTGTGGTCGAGAGTTCTACGTGTTGGGCCCGAAAATTCCAAAGGAAAGCAGTGGTTTTTATTACATGGTAATGAACCACCGCACAAGACCAGAAAAGTCAAGGAATTTTTGATGATGTCTCCGTATTCGCCTGAAGTATCACAGTGCGATTATTTTCTCTTCCCAAAAATGAAATCATCTTATCCGGATGGACAGCGGAGTTTCAGCACGAAATGAGAAACATAAATCTAATCTACATAAAGTCAAAATATGCAGACGCATAAACCCATTAGACAAATATAATACAGACATGTTGTATACAGAAAAGATATTTTGAACGTTGAAGTTAAAAAAAAAAACTCAAAAGTGGTTACGTAAATAAAACTAAGACAAAAAAACTCAGCGATAATCCTCATTCTATACAAACTTAGCTAAATCGAGGCGTAAACTACTTGCGAATTAAAAGTTTATACAGCTGTGAAAATCTATATACAAACAAGCAAATCTACTGTTTCATAGCGTTACAAACTTACAGACAAACAAAAAATACTCTATTTCATAATGTGTAAGCAGGGTGCGTAAACAAATTTAAAAAGTTCGTTGTACATAAAGGAATTTTCTAAAAAGTTACCTGGCTTCAACTATGAGTACCTACATCATTATAATTAACATCAAAAACTCAGTTCAACTTAAAGTATGTACAAGTATGTATCCAGTATACTAAAGCGAAATCTATTAATTGAACACCAAACTGCGGGTGCGGAAGTTTTCGGGCATTATAATACTTATAGAAAAGCGGCCTTGCGTGCCCAAATCAAAGCATCACAAACTCGACAGCTCATCAACCGTCCAACCTGTGCGTATCAATGTGGGTGTGGCTAGCTGGGGCGGTGGCACAGATGTTGCCCGGGGTGCGGTGGCATTTGTGCCTCACTGTTTTGCATCAAATCAAATTAAGGGCTATTAGCGTGGATTTATTGCGCGTATTAAGTGGTTTATTTATGGTGTGCCTCTGTCTATCTCCGCTAACGCTGCTGTTGTCTGTTTGCAGCTTATGCCACATTTTGATGTCATGTTTTACATCGAACAGATTCCACTGCACCCGGTTAAGTTAATTATGTGCTGGATATGCATACATATCGTAGAAACATGTGTAATAAATATGTTTTTAATAGTAGACTTGCAGTAGTAGACTTACTTTTTCGCTTTAATAAATCTAATGCACTATTGAAATGCAATTAGTTTGGTAGACATTATTAGCAAGCGACAGTATCTAGGATTTTCATATCAGCTATAATCTAAACTATCAGCGGCAAGAAAATCACATTCAAATTTTGGAATAAATTGGCTGAACTAATAGCTAGGTTTGTCAGTAATTCGGCAATGTTAACTCCGTGTAAACCAACAAGCCAACAAAGTGCTACTAAGTTCTACAAATATTTCTATACAAACAATTGATGAGAGTAATGATTTTCAATAACATGAACTCAGCCGATCAAAAGTTCGAAAATAATATCGTTATCGAAAGTTTTGGCAAGAGTTTTAAGGACAAAACTATCGTAACGGCAGTTGCTAACGAATGTTTCTAGAACAACATTTCCCAGAACTGTGGTAGTCGAATCTATATCTATAGATATCTATATATAATGATATATTTTGTGTATGGTTTTTTGTGTACCATTTTCATTTTGTTTCAGTTATGCAATTTGGTTTTCTTTTTTAATAAGCTTTATAATACAATATGAATTCTAAATAATATGTTTAATATGTCTTTCGCTGAGCATTTTCTGTCATGTGAGTACTGTGCTAAAACGTACAAATATCAGCAATGCGTAGTTTCTGAAATTCGAAGTTGAAATGAAAAATAGTCAAATAAGTTTATGATGTTTTATGTTGTCGTGCATAAATAACCGAACTAGTCTTATAAGCTTTGTACGAAAAACGGGATTTTTTAAAAAAATCAAACTCTTCTGGCACTACCTATATGCGACCTCATTTTCAGGCTAAATTTCACGACATTTGGTCCACACGAAGCGGAGATATTGTGCTCAAAGTAACAGCTCGAAAAATTAACTTCGAGCAAACAGCAAATATTAAGTTCTGTTTTAAGCTCGATAAAACTTTTAACCAAACGATTCAATTGATGAACTAAGTGGCAGAGTTTATTAAGAGTTTATATGCGTTTTAAAAACGATCGAGAGGCCATAAATGATAAACCAATATGTTGGCCAACAGAATTTCCTGATCACCGCAGATTCCATTGAAACTGTGCGTGAGTTCATTAAAGATATGTCTAAATTTTCATTGAAATTCATGGAATTGAAATTGAGCATTTTCATAACATAAAAACTATCACATTTTGAACGAATATTTGGGCTACCAAATGTGTGTGCACGCAGAAGGCTTGCACGATAATGCGTCGGCTCATCGGTTGACAGTTCAGACCGATTTTATCGTATACGCTTGATTTGGCACGGTGCGACTTGTACCTTTCGGAAAAGTTCATTTGTCGATGAAAGGAAAGCGACATGCCAATGTAAATGGCATTCAAAAGGATGGGAGGGATACACATGAACTAGAAACCTCATTCAACATGCTAATGGATCCTGCAAAACGTTGAATTGATGCAGAAGGAAACTATTTTGTATAAAATAAAAGATGTTTGCCGAAATAATGAGTTTTCGTTTTTATTTTGAAAAAATTGCCTTTTTCCATTGGACATACATAGCTTGCATGTATGCATGTACTTATCTGTAATAGGGCTTATTTGTACATATTCTGTTTGTTAAACTTCCAATATGAATTGATTTAACCATATTCTTCCATTCGTCTGTTAGTTTGTCGCTTCGTTCGCTTGTTCTTTTGATCAACTGTTCAGACCAGAAGAGACTAATATAAAACACAGGTTCTCCATCTGATTAATAATAACACAACTTTCCATATACATAGTATTACGATTCTGGAATATGGTACCTTCGAAATGCTCGAACATTAAGGCAATTTTATATTATATATAACAAATAATATAATATGTATATTGTTTATATTGTATTTTATCAAAAAAAAAAAAAAAAAAACATATTACTTTATTTTTGAATGGCAGATGCAGACAGTATAGATACAGAATTTTGGTTTGTTCTTGAACAACAATCAATAAATTTATGTAGCATGTCTCCTATATCTATTGAAGATTCATACCGATCAACGAATTTCATTAACTCAAAAATATCGCGCACATCACTATTCAAAAGAGCACCCTACTATCTCAAGTTCAACAAATAAATATATCAGAATTTATATCTACTATAAATTAGTTAAGTCACTAAAAAACGCCACCTTACAAATATGTACGACACACACATACCACATACATACATAGGTACACACACATTTTCATTATTTTGTGCGTAGAAATTAATGCGTTAAATAAATATCAAAATTTACAGAAGAAAAAAAAAAATTATAAAAATAAAAAAAAATAAAAAAAAGGCGAAAAATTGTAAAATATTGCTGGCTTTTCTGTTTGTTTTTTAATAAAATCTAAAAAGACTGGCGTGAAAAGCTATTTGAAGAAAATCGCAAGCAAAATTAACAAAACCAAAAAAAAAAAGAAGAATTTAAATAGAATCAAGAAGTTAAAACAACACAAAAGATGAATCAGAAATTAGCGCCTTATGACGCCAATAAAAGTGTTGAAAATGCGAAACAAAAAATCATCATCAGCACTCGTTTTGCAATATTTTCATCATATGATCGAGCTATGATTTTGATGGATTAGACACGTCCATAAGGTATCAACAACATTGAATCGCCACTTTTCGTCAACGGTGCACTGAATCGAATCATCAGTCATAATCTGTGAGACTAGTCCAACCGAATTGAACAGAAATACTAGCTATATATATATATATACCTATATATTGTAGTTTTTCATTTTGGCCATATGTTTGTTTAACATTTTATGAACATTGTAAATGCCAGCTGTGGTGGGCGTTTGAATCGTATGTACATAAACCGAGCAAAGTCGGGTAAATACGATGAGACATAAAATCAGAACAAAATAAAATCTTTGCAAAAAAAAAAAAAAAAACGAAACAAAATTTGTAATAAATATCGCCCACAATTTTTTTGAATTTCACGTCATTTTATATATTTAGCAATATGGAAACACTGATCGCTCCTCTACTCTCCTCACGGCCACACTCGCTCCTTGGCTGGAGCATGATTACCGAAAATTTGTTTCAGATCAACAAAATTGAAAATTATTTCTTATTTGTTTAATGATGTCTGCACTAAAATGAACAATTAACTAAGCAGAACTTTTTGTACTTTGATGAACATAAACTAGGAAGAATTTTTGTTTAACAAATTCCAATTGACTGTAGGCATTTCTACGGGTCTAACATAAAACAAAGAATATTAAAAATCTTATAGAAAAGTGAAATAGCAAATTAGCTATAAATAAATAGTCATAAATTTCAACTAAATCGGCACGTTTGCTGAATATTTGGCAAAGCATTATGCTAAACGGATACTGTCATGGCAAATTAATAACGAAATAACAAATGTTTTCTATGTAGTGTTCATATGGCCATTTTATGGACTTAGCAATAAATTACGGAAACAAGTATTTCGCTATTGCTGGAATTATAAAATTCGTTTGCACAGTATTTTTGTTTCGTTAACTTCTCAATCGAAATGAATCGAAATTGTAGAAACCCTACCTTGCAGCATGAATCGAAATTTTCGTTAACGGTATTTTTTGACAGTAGCAACAGCTGTTCTGCCTTTTGGGAATCGAGTGAAATGTTTCCATCCATCGAGTGAAAATCTTTTCTAGTCATGAATGTGCACGCTTATGTTTCTCATAGTCCAAAAATTCTAAAAGAAACAACGCTGCAGTCGAGTGTGCTCGACTTTGTATGACTTTGTCATACAAAAACTGAAAAATGGAGGGCATGTTTACAGGGGGGCTACCCCTTACAGTAGGCCGATCTGAATCTATGCGGTATATTTTATTACATTTAACACTTGTTATCTGAAGAGGAAAAAGGAGGGGCTAAATATCCAAATTTAAAGTCTCTATTTCTTATAGTCTCCGAATTCTTTTCGTTCAAACAGACGATCGGACGGATACGTCTATATCGACTCGTCTTCTGATGCTGATGAAAAATTTCTATACTCGTACTTTATTTGGTGTGCCACGCCTACTAACTCCTATTACATACATTTGAACAAACTTAATATATTCTTTTACCCTATAATTAAAGGGTATTTTATATACTACAATATAATAAAATATTTTTGTATTGAAAAAAAATGCTGTTTTGGGGGGGAGGGGGTAGGAGTGTTTACGTTCCCTCTTTCGCCATTTTTATTTTGTGCTTTTAGAATTCTCCAAATTTCTAAACAGTTTGTTCAGTAGGAATATTTCTAATTTAATACGAATAACCGCTTTACATAAATATATAAATGGGCGCGACCCGCGCACCTTTTGGGTAGCCCCGAAGCAAATCCATCGCACACTTTTATGCTTTTGTATGCAAAACTTCATTATTTAAGTCAATATTAGCTTGAAATTTGATGTGGTGGCCTATTATGTACAGCCACTTCAAAAACATACATTAATGAACGTGTCCTGCCCCCTTTTTGTGGTGGCGCCCCAACAAACGTATCGCCGATTTTTGTGTTTTTATATGAAACACTTCTTTATTAAAGTCTATACTTGCTTGAAATTCGATATGGTGGCATCTTATAGATGGTCGCTTCACGTACATATACAAGTTTACTATACTTTTTGGGGAAGTCCCTATACAAACACTGAGAGCAATATAGGTCAATGACACGCTACATTTTAGTAGCTGAGCTCGATGAAATTGTTTAGAGGATTACTTATTTCAGTAGAATGGCGCAACAATCGCGCAACTTAAGCCAAAAACTTCCAAAAACTACCTTGGGGTACAATTGCATGGGGGAAAGTGGCTAGAGCTATTCTTAGTAAGGCTTTTTTTTTATTGGAGACCATAAGGTAAAGTGTTCGCACGATCAATTTTAAGACAGTCGGCTTGTAGGCCGTGTGTTTCATGAAGAGTGGAAAGCCGGATTGCATTAGCAAGTTGCAAAAAGTAAATTGTGCCCACGATCTTCAATAATCCACGCCTAGCGAATGGGTCGTCACTGGTCTATTTAATCCGGATCACGGAGAGACCGCCGCATGTGCTGGTCTATCCGTGGTGTACCCTGGGTGTCAGCATATTGCCGATGAAACTATTCTGATGATGGTAACACATGGCTAGGTATGCGTGTCGTATAACATATAAAGTCGTGTAGAGACAAGAAACTATTAAAATGCTTTTGTTCGATTGCCATGCAATTTGGACCACAACAATTTTACAACTGGCAAATTTATGCTTATCATATAGTAGAGAAAATGATAAAACTATGTGACTCTTTACAACGAGTAGTAACGCACATATTTGCTCGAATGTTTTTTGTTTAGCAATTTATCAGAATGTCTAATCTATGTAATTATATTCCTCATATGCAGACAAACATGGTAAGACTGACTATTGGGTATATTTGTTCACTTTACACGTAGTGTGACTAGTGTTATAATTTAGTCAAAAAGTTTGCAACGCATAAGGAGACATCGGAGAGCCTACAAAGTATATATATTCTTGATCACTATTCTTGATCAGCAAGACACGACGAATCGAATTGTCTGTCCGTCTGTCCGTCTGTCCGTCTGTCTGTCTGTCTGTCTGTCTGTCTGTCTCTGTGAATCAAAACTAGTCCTCTAAAACTACTAACTCACCGCCCGATTTTCGGAGTTTGCATGATAACCTTTTCAATTACAGTCAATATAAACTTAAAATTCATTATACATATTTATTTATGATATGAAAATTTGGTCACCATTTATAATTCTCCATGTGGAGCTATTATACTAGTTATTAAAGTGGAAAACTGAAAATTTATTATAATCGAGGGTAACAGTAACAGATATCGCTTTCGCCTCAAAATCTCCAAAATTCATTCATAAAATTTACTTTTACGAATGAAAGAATGGAGATTTTGAGGCGAAAGAAATTTCCGTGTCATCCTCAAATATCACAAAATGTAAAAGGTAAAAACTTTTTGTAGATGTGCAGATCCAAGAACTTTACATAATAGATGTTACATTTTTAAGTAATTTCACTGCTGTCAATTCAATATTTTTGCTGCGTCGTAATGCATTCTAGGTGATACATTTAAATTTAATGATAAATTTAAACACTTGTTCAGTATTGCAGACGAGAATAAGTTGATTAAGTCAATTCATTCTGTTTTAACACAACACTTGCTGCATTCCATAATTTAAACTACAATTTAAGAAGAACTCCACTCAACTTGTGTGTAGCTCTTATGAAAACGTCGTGAAAGTAATTTTCTGCATGAAATGACGCCATCATTTCAGCGAATATGACAACTACATATAAATATATTGTAAATATACACGTATACAGGCGTCGTGGCTCGAAGTGTTACCAACTACACGCTGCTGTAGCAATCAAACGGCAAACGACAGTGCACTCTTGTTTTGTCAAGCGTCAGTCGGTTATGTTTACAAGTCTAAAGAAGCATACTATTTAATGTCGTAGTTAAAAAAAAGTTATCGAAATGGAGATCAAACGCAAAAGTGTTATTGATTTGTAGTTGGCTGGGCAAACGCAACCAGCCATTGTTAATGAGCTACGTCATTACGTGAACACGTAAACAATTCAGTAGAAACCATTGCATAAAGCCAGAAAAACGCAACGTTTTTTACAAGATAAAGTTCCCAGCATCATTTCATCGATTTATTAGATATTTTTCTTAAAATTTGAAATGTTTTTACGAAATACGAAAGTTTTCAAGTAAAAAGAAAACAGCATTTTTAATTGGTAACACTTTGAGCGCCGACGTCTGTCTACTCGTGTATGTATATTTACAATGTAAAAAACTATGCATTAAATTTTCGCTTTACCTGAGCCTGTTGGGGCTTTTGCTTTGAATTTCGGTGAGAACATTGTGGATGATTGTGCTGGTTCTGCAATATTTGTTGTATTTGCTATTAAATTAGGATTATCACAAACGCTTCAAACACTTTTCTGCGTGCAAATGTAATATATACACCAGAACACTGATATATATATATATATATATATATATATATATATATATATATATATATATATATATATATATATATATATATATAACGGATATTCAAATTTACACTTGACGCAGTTTGGAACTAAAACACTTAAAACAAATTAGATACTTTCATACAAAAGTATATTTATATATTTTGTATTTTCTTTTTAAGTATAAAATTGAAAGCAAACACAGACAAAAGTAGATGCTCGACTAACCCTGCCCCATTTAACGTTTTGCGCGCTGCGCTCAAAAATTATTCAAAAAATATTTCTTCTTTTATTCAAAATAATTTGTTTTATTTTTTTTTTTTTTTGATTTTTTGAACACTTGTGACGAAGACGACGACGACCGATCAGAACACTGCACGCCTTCACGTTGCTCGCACGACTTTGGCACAACGACGACTAAAGATATTCGAAATTTTTACAAAACAATTTTCGTATTGAAAAGTTTTTTCTCAAAAAAAAAAAAAAAAAACAAAAAAAAAAGTTTTTTTTTCATTTCATTTCATTTAACGAAATCTCAATTTGTGCGGTGAGCGCAAAAAACAAATTCGTTAATTTTCGAAAGCATATTTTTTTTTCAAAAAAAAAAAACGAAACGAAAAAAATCGAATTGAAAAAAAGCAGGCAGTATACGAAAGCAGACGCTGAGAAAATGAAAATGAAAATGAAAATTCAATTTTAATTTTTTTTGCTTTTCTTTTGGTAAAGACAACATTATCGGTTCCTCAATATAAACAAAAAGTGCGCCAGTAAACACAACAGTTTGTGCGAGAGCATCAAAATGCGCTGCCGTGTTGATTATGATCATACTCGTAGCAATGATAATGATGCAATGATGATTTTCGTGGCAGTAAAAATGTTTTTCACACCGTATTCAAACGCATCGAACTGCCACGCAGCTGCTGAGAGAAATGCACATTTTCGGTTCTCAAACGATCAAGGCAACAATTTCGTAAATGTTTTAGTCAAGTGTATGAAATATTTTTCGTATAGCAACATCATGAAAACGTTAATAAATTTTATTGTTTCTGAGATTAGATTTGGTGGAACATTTTTTTTTTATAATTTTATTTTTCAAATTTGTAGCATGGAGAATCTCATCGATTGATGTTCACTTTCACGTTGTATACGTAATATTTTCTAGATCGTGTTTTGTCTTCTAACCAAAATTGAAAGCATACTTTTTGGCTTGTTAGGAAAATTAGAAAACGCGTGTGAGGTTTGATCAGTTTTTTTTTCAAATGAAAATTTGAAATTTACTTAATTAATTTTGTTTTTTTCTTAATTTTTTTAGGTAAGTTAAAGCTGCATTTACAAAATCTGTCTAGTTTCAACATCTGCATACAGAAAGTTTACATAAAAGTTAATGTCGATGTTTTTGTTTGCAATTGCAATAAAATTCAAGTTTCATTATTTGTATCACGTGAACATCTTGAACGGTCGATGGTAGAGATTTGTGATTTGCCGCTGTCTGTTAGCAACATGCATCAGAAACTAGAGATGAGCTAGTCTGTGATTTTTGAGTACCAGCAATTGTCGTGACTGCTACTTTGATATAACCATGATTTTCAACTGCTACTGCGATTACTGTTAAAATACAAAGCAAAAAAAAAAACCTCATGTTATCAATTTTTTTTTTCTTTAAATAAACAATCTGAATATCTGAAATACCATCTTCCAGCCTCAATTATCAAGATTCTTCTGTTATGGCAGCTCAATGATTGAAACTATATCCAAGTCTTTCCTCTGCTTGTTTATGCAATTTTAAGCCAATCCTCTACAGAAATGGGCACCAAAAAGAAGATATTCCAGTAACTAATTACGGTGCTGTTGTTTGGAATTTGTAGTGAAGATATGCATGCCACTTGGAAAGCATACAAATTAGGTGATTACCCAAAATATCATGTTCCTGCCTAAAATTCCAAGATCTGTGTGGAGCCGAATGATTTCGACTATCTCCGAAACTCTTGCATAGTGTTTTTTTTGTGACATTTTAAACCAAACCTCTGCAGAAAATGTCATCGATTTGGTAGCACATATGGGTATCACGGTTGAATGCTAAGAAAAAGACGAACCTAACGGTACCGTTTAGGCTACAGAACGTGTACAAGAATATACAGGCATACATTTTTCTATTTGTTTGCGAAGAAGCTTCACTGCTGTCGTGCGTTGCCTGATATCCTTGGTTTTATGTTGCAGTCGGCAACCGAAGATTAAATAGTTTTCAAACTTCCCCATTTTGCTCGCTAATGCTGGTGTGTTACTGTAGTGTCTAAGTTTTCGAAAGATGCTTATATTTTAAAACAGATATAAATATATAATTTATGCAATATCTGCTATTATTAATTGGATTCACTGTTTGAATGTAGTTAACCTAATTAATAACAATTTTTGTTTTAACATTAATAATTGCTCTAATTCAAACATGTTCGATACAACAAAATAAACACAAAGTGTTTATTTATAGAAGCTAAAGTTATAAAAAGTCTCCATACATCAATATTTCAATGATTGAGAAAATAAGGTGGACAAGAATACACAGACAGACAGACAGACAGACAGACGGACCTGGCTAGATAGATTCGTCTTGTCATGCTGATCCCGAATATATATCTTATGGGCTCTCCGATGCTTCCTTTAAAGCTTTGCAAACATTGTGTCTAAATTATAATACAGAGTATACAAAATCTTATTAGTCTGCGAATATTACTATTCAAAAATAATGTGGTACATGATTTGCACGCGCCAGTGGTTTTTTTTCGTTGACAAGTTTCTGAACTGTCATGTGCAAAATATGACTGTAACTATAATTATAGTCTCCACACGTAGTGTGAATAGTATTATAATTTTATAACGTATTGAACGAAGCATCGGAGACACCATATAGTATATATATGCTTGATCAGATCGACGAGACGAATTGAACCAGTTATGTCCGTCTGTCTGTCTGTCTGTCTGTCTGTTCCCTGTATATATTAATCAAAATTCGTTGCTAAATTTTTAAGATATCAATCTGAAATCGTGTGTGGAGACTTCATATGTTCCTAAGCTGAACATATATTACAAGTACCATGTAACTACCACTTTTAGCGGTAGCCAACATACATACTAGAGTGCTGCATGATTTAATTCATTGAAGCTGCTTATGAATATTCATTCATTTAAATTCATTCACAGTCTAAACAGTCAACATTCATTTCAATGAATGCAGAATAAATGCAAATTCATTTGCATTCACTGCAAGTCTCAATTCATTTCACTATAAATCCACGATTAACCGAAACATGCGTTCGAATAAATTCAGTTGTCGGTCGTTTACGATATCAACACGAACACTTTCAGCAGCCGAAGGCTTTCTGCAACCGAACTGATGTTCGGATGGTAGCTAGCGACAGGTAGAATGAGTGGGAAAGATAAGTAAGGAATGAGGTAGCTAGTTTGCTAACGGAAGTCATTATAACCAGAGTGAGATATGCTAAAATATGGTGACATGTAGCTATTTTTGCTCCGAGTTCTTTATATTGAAAATATGTTTGTAGGCCTAATCTCGATTAACTTATTGTGCTAAATAAGCACGAGTTTGTGAATAAAACTATTTAAGTATCTGCTTATTCCTTATCTATTCTCATCCTTTATATATGGTGGCATTTGGTCTCTTTGACGGCCTCTATTCTCAAGATTTTTGTTAGGAACACTTTTTCTGTTATGGAAGCTCAATATTTAGTGCTATCACCGATGCCCTCCGATTGTTTCCAGTAACAGTTCTAGATCTAGATCAATCCTCTTTACAAACCTGAAGTATGCATGCAGATTTCGCTGGGTGTACTAAATGCAGCTTTAAACTTTTTGATTTATTTTGGTTGAAAATTTGTATAATTGATTTAAAATGATTGTGATAAATTGTTAAAAGTTGGTAAAAGAAATGTATTGTAAAATTTGTAAAACGTCTTCAAAGCTTTAAAGCTCAATACTGAGATCGATGAAAAGTTTTGATACCGAAAAAAAACTTCATATAAAGAAACGCTGTCAAACAACAATCAAACATTTTCGGCACGAACTGTTTTATATCGTGTACTCAGATAACAAAAAAGTTTGATACCGAAAATACTTCATATACTCAAAAGAACTGGTGACAAAAAGGGTGACCTTTTGCATTTCGGTCAGAAAAACCAAAGATAAAACAATATGTGTGGACTTTTCATCTAATAAATTTATGCTTTAATTATTTCATGTTGATTTGCGAAAACACTGTTTTTTTGTTTGTTTGGCATAGCAGTAATAATTTACAATTTCGGTAGCAAAAATTTTCATTGATCTCAGTATTGGTCTTAAGCAAAGATTAATAAAAATTTGGAAAAAAAAACCGTGTATTGTATTTTCTACTAATAAATATTAAAATTGTAATTGATTTAAACTACGAATAGTTTTGTACTTTATATGGACAATACAGATGAATTAATTATACGATATATAGTCGATATGTATTATATAATATATAAAATGTTAAAAAACTTTGACAAGTTAGCACAAAAGCGGAAAATATGTAAAGAGGAGTAAGAACTCAAGAGCGATACTTTAGTTTTTAAGGATTTCGAAACAGCGGAGTTGGAACTTGGAGTGGTGGGTCCTGGGGTGTAGCAGCGCAAAGAGTGGCAATATTTAAACAAATATTTAAAAAAATAAATATTAAAAAAAAAAAAAAAACAACTAAGCATGCAGGCCACTCTCTGTGTACATAGAAATACAATTGGACGTCGACCCACCATCGGCAAATAGAAATCCTTTAGCCAGCTGTAACTCATTGTCGATTTCCTTGAGCAGATCACTCTCAGACCAGCTACGACGCTGCAATTGTTGCAGCAATTGTTGTTGATGCTGTGAGGCAGTTAGCAGGAAACGTGTCTGTTTGCGATGTGCCGCCGCCGCTGCTGCAGATGCTGCACCGGAGCCGCAGCTGTTGGAGCTTTTGTGGCGTAAGGTAACTGGCGGCACTTTGGCAGTTGTTGTGGGCGTGACAGCAACAGCAACGGCGACTTTAGTAGACAATTGGCGTTGTTGTTGCTGCTGCTGCTGCTGCTCTTGTTGTCGCGACAGCTTGACGCTGAGATTGTTGTTACTTTTGTTATTTGTTGACGACGACAGCGCTCGCTGTTGGCGTTTATATGATGCAGTTTGAGCTAAGTTAAATCAGCAATTAGCTTGATTAGTTTTCAATTCAAATTAGATAAAATAATTAATATGATAAACTGTTATTAGAAAGCAGCTCATAAGTGCCCTCAAAATAAAATGCTGCACTGTATTTTTAAATTTTTGTATGCTAGCATAAATTTTATGTGTTTTTTTTTTTGTCTTTCTTATTTTCTAGCATTTTGTTCTGAATACTAAAATTTGTTTACAATTTGGTCTGTTGCAGGGTGATTTGTTGTTAATTTGTTGCACTGACAGACACAGCTGCGCCCATTGCCCGTTGCTGCGGTAAATGTATCTGTACGAATATCTGTAAATGTATCTGTAAATGCATCTGTTCGTGCTCTTCAACATGAGCTCAACAACAACAATAATCAGAAGCAATCGAACAAACAAACACATGCATTTGTTTGTACTATATACTAAATTATTATTTTCTGCATCGGTTCAGTTCAGTTGAGAGCTGATCTGAACAACACTTAAGCGCACACACATTCATTCATTCATTCGTATGTCGTTGATTCAAAGCATCAACTTTGTTTCATGAAATTAATTAAAATTTCCGCTTAATCGTGATTCGTCTCAATGTGCGCTTTAAATCCACTCAACTATACTCTACTCTACTTACATACACTAAAAAGTATCTAGATTCGCATCTTTTGGTGTGCATTCGTATTCTCTTACGGGTTGTGTTTCTATGAATTAAATGCAATTTCTTCAATGAATTGCAGCTGCTGTGTAAGACAAAATGTGGCTTCAATTAAGCAAAGTAGCGCACCGAGTCTCGAGTGCGGCAAGTAGCCGGTCGATGATGATGACCGCACCACACCCACACTCGGCAGCAAAACCATGTTGCCGCAGCAAATGCATTTTGCTCTATAAAGTATCTATTAAAGAAATTCCTTTTTCATTAAGATTTTTTTTTGAAGTGAAATAGAATGGAAACACGTAAGAACTATAGTCGATATTTTGACTACAATGCGAAAGTTTCAAGTTACCTTTTATAGGTATATCAATAATAAAGAACGATAATAAAATTTTATTTGAGAAAAATTGTTTTTTAAAATATTCTCCATGAAGTTCAATATCGTGAACACATTGACTCAATGCGAAAAGCACTTTTACCAGTGTGAAGAAGCTACGAGGGCAGTCTGGAGAGTCCATTAAAAAAAAAAGAGATTTTAAACAAGCTCAAAGTTGTACCCGTTTCATGACCGCGGATGTAAGATGAATCCATTGCAACACACAGAGGCCAAGCAGTGCTCGAAGCAGTAGTTGTATCTGCCTTTTGATTTTTCTCCGTCTTTCTGACTTTCATGTCTGATATCAATGGCTTTCAAACTCAAAGTACATATATATTAGATAGTAGTCTAATGATAGATGGTACAAATTTGTATAAACAACATATTTTTTTTGCTCTGTGAACATGTCGCCTTTTGTTCCAACCAAACGCAATTTGCGGGAAGTTTTGCTTTTGTGCTTTCATTTGAAGAAAAAAGCAGCTGAAGCCCATCGTACGCTTTGTGAAGCTTACGGGGACTATGCTCCATCGCTTTCAACTTGTGTGTACTGGTTACGTCGGTTTAAAAGTGGTAATTTTGATACGGAGGACAAAGAACGTCCGGGCCAGCCCAAAAAGTTTGAAGATGAAGAATTGGAAGCATTAGTCGACGAAGATCCGTGTCAATCCCTACAAGAATTGTCAGAATCATTGGGAGTTGACTTGTCAACTGTTGGCAAACGCCTCAAAGCCATGGGAGTTATTCAAAAGCAAGGAAATTGGGTGCCGTACGAATTGAAGCCAAGAGAGGTCAAAAGGAGATTTTTACTTGCGAACAGCTGCTTCAATGCCATAATCGGAAGAGTTTTTTTGCATCGTATTGTTACTGGCGATGAAAAGTGGATCCATTACGACAAACCGAAGCGAAAAAAATCATGGGGACCACCCGGCCATGCATCAACATCGACGGCCAAGCCGAATATTCATGGTGCCAAGCTCATGCTCTGTATTTGGTGTGATCAGAAGGGTGTTGTGTACTATGAGCTGCTGCAACCTAACCAAACCATCACTGGTGAACGTTACCAACAACAATTGATGCAATTGAGCCGAGCATTGAAGCAAAAACGGCCGGAATATGCCAAAAGACACGACACGGTGGTTTTTCAATATGACAACGCTCGGCCACATGTTGCAAGATCCGTCAAGGAAACGTTGGAGGCGTTGAATTGTGATATGATACCACACCCCCCCCCCCCCCCACGCGCCTTATAGTTCAGACATAGCCCCTTCTGACTACGACTTCTTCAGATCGATGACCCACGCCCTGGCTGCGCAGCGCTTTACTTCTTACGAGGATACCAAAAAATGGGTCGATTCGTGGATTGCCTCAAAAGACGAGCCGTTCTTGCGGCGCGGAATCCATATGCTGCCAAAAACGTGGGAAAATGTTGTTGCTAACGATGGGCAATACTTTGAATAATATACATTGTAGCATTTTTTTTTTAAATAAACACTCAAAAATCGAAAAAAAAAAAATTACTTTACAATTAATTTCAACACTTAAAAATGTCCCTGTCATTTTTTTAGTGTTCGATTTTTTCCCGACTCATAACTCTTATTTGCGATCCCTGAAAATGACTAAGCTAAATCACAACAAAAAAGATTCTTTCAATTATGTACGAGTATTTCGATCCTTTGCTTATTTATTGCTTAGCTGCACCCAATCATATCCAACGTTTGAACATTCATATCATATTTAAGGCGTCACAACAGTCATAAGTTTTTATATTTTTTGAAATTACACTAAATGCATTTAATAGTTTTAGATTTAAATAAATTTTGGACAAAGACAAAGCCAATTGTGTAGGTACGTGAAATGTTTGTATGCTTAGAATGCATGTGTGTTTGTTTTTGTTTTTGTTTTTGAATGACGTCACCGGAACGTTTACTTTAAATTTTTTAAGTCAACAAATTGAGCTAATTTAAGTTGTGATGGACTATAGAAATTTGAATAATATAATAAAGTATATGAGAGAATGAACGAAAGTACTAGAACTATCTGAATGTATTCTACATTTGTTGCAAAGATATTTATTCTAACTATGCAACAGTACCGTAGAACATAACATGTTGGTTTAAATGCTGCAATTTTGTACTAACACATTTAGTAATGTCATTTCAATAATAAGTCATAAAAGTGATTTAAAGTTCTGCAAACAAACTGCAACGATTTGAATAAATTCTCACAGTACAAGTGTAAGACTCGTACATGAATCTATAGTAAATATTTCTCTATAAATATTTGTATTTCGGCCATATGAGTGCATAGTATTCGAAATGCTTTTCAAACGCATACAACCCGCGCCAATTAGGCAACCGACGCATACCCGAGATGCTGCAATCTATTTATTTCGCGGTTTCGATATTGCGGGTCTTATAATGCCCAAAACGAATCGTAACCTCTATTGCCTTTGGATATTTGTGAATTTTTTTCTAACCATGATCTATCTGCCGCTCAACTTTGCATTCAACTATTTGTATCTGGAAACAGCATTCACACCGATGGAGTTGATAACCTCACTGCAGGTGGCAATCAATGCATTGGGTCTGGCAATCAAATTAAACATACTACGTCTGCAAATCGGTGAACTGGAGAAAGCGAATTGCATGATGGATGCGCTTGATAAGCGTTGCAACACCAAAGAGGAGTTACTAAAAATACGTAAATTTGTTGCATTCGGCAATAAGCTATTTTTGGTCTATAGCATTATTTACATCAGTTATGCAACAATCGGTTTAATTGGTGCATTCTTTAATGGACGTCCACCGTACAATATTTATTTTCCAGGACTCAACTGGCGCAATAATTACAAACTATTATTTGTACAGGCATTTGGTGAATATTTTCTTGTGGGTTTTGCCAGCTTTCAGGCAACAATTTCCGATAGCTATCCGATAATTTATGTGGAGTCATTACATTTACATGTGCAACTTCTGAACAAACGTATTAAGAATTTAGGTACTAATGATTATAAGAAGGATGAGGCGCATAAACTGGCACTTGTTGCCTGTATTAAGGATCATAAGATATTACTAAAGTTTGTATAGGTGTATGAGTTCTACGAAAAAATATCTGATTAAATTAAACGTTTTATGTTGCAGCTATTATAAAACTATAGCACCCATACTTTCGGGCACTCTAAGCACACAGTTCTTAATCTGCGGCACTGTAATTGGCATTGCTATAATTATCCTTTCGCTCTTTACGGAATTCTCGACACGTTTCTCGACTATGATCTATCTACTGGCTGTACTGTTGGAAACTTTTCCGCTTTGTTACTGCTGCAATGCTCTCATCGATGATAGTGAGCGTCTTGCTGTGACACTTTTTCACTCGAACTGGATTGAACAGCCGCAGGGATATAAGAAAATTGTGTTACATTTTATGCAGAAGTTGCAGCAGCCTATGATTTTCTATGCTACGAATATTTTTCCTATAACATTGGATACCAATATGAAGGTACGCATATACACAAATCTAAGTAGTTGTTAAAAAAGAAAAAAAGGTTTATAAAAAATTCAAAATCTCTTTACAGGTTGCAAAGTTTGCCTTCACAGTGTATACGCTTGCACAGCAAATGAATTTAGCTGAGAAATTTGCTAAATAGAGCTCAAAATGTATCTAAAAATCAATGTAAAGTAAAATATAACCGCTGTTCTAGACTTAGTGTTCATTGGAATGAACCGTTTTGTCAGTTACAGAACTATTTTGCGATTTGATTCTTTTTTTTTTTGTTTTTGGAAATTGGTACTATGAAATTCATATTCTCAATGTGAAGTAACATAAAATAGCAAAATCTTTCTGAAAGTAACAAAACGTACAAATTTAATGAAATCGAATCGATCAAATTATTCGGATCGAAATCTAGAACAGGGTTTATAATAAAGAAATCAACTTTTTCGAAGCTTCGTTACTGTGTATGCGCGCTAATTAGACGAATTTAAAAATCAAAGTTTAGAGTTTATATCTTTTGTAGTCTCCGAGATTTCCTTGTTCAAACATACGAAGGACGGGCGGACAGAAGACAGAAGGATACGGAATAGAATAGATGAAAGAGTTCTATTCTGAGGAACACCAGAGAGCTTTTTAATAGTGTTACACAGACCTCGCGAACCCCAGACACAATTACCCAAGTGTTCTAGTCATTTGGCCTTTCTATGCTCCGTTATATAACAAGAAAATACCAACTTGGATCACTTGGATCGTTCGCACGAATTTCATCACGCAAGGTCGCTAAGCGCGCAGCTTCCGCTGGAAATATGGACCTGACTTTTAATGCTGATCAAGAATATATATACTTTATGGGGTCTACTACGTCTTGATCTGTCTTTTGCACAATCTTAGTATAGCCGTGCACCTCTAGGGCAATAAAAAATAAATAAAAATAAACTAGATAACGCTAACGCTGGTTATGCGCTTTAACAACCAATAGATGGCGCTGTCTTGTGACGTACGACAGCGCCAACTATTAGCTTTACGTTGCGCCTTCAAAGTTTGCGTCGTAACCAAAAACAAACAAAAAAATAATTGACTGGCGTATGTATCCAAGTTTGAAGGCTCGCTCTATCTTTTATAGACTCTGAGATCTCGTTGTTCTCACATACAAAGATACAAATGACGGACAGATATATTTCTAACGGCTCGATTTTTGATGCTGACCATATATTTATTATAGTATATTTTAACAATTCTGCTAAGCCTTCTTCTCTCTGTTACATACATTTGTACAAACGTAGGGTATAATAGGTTTTATACAATGTGTCCAGATACACCGGTTCACAATTACAAAGCTTCAGAAAAGTTAATGCGATTTCTTTTAGAAATAACCACACACGAGTTTTAAACACATTTTCCAATCAACACATTCTACACCTACACAAGTTACAACCCTCGTTACTAATTAACTAACTGAAATATAAATAAATTATTTGAAAACTTGTTTGAATAGTTTCTGTATTTCAAGCTCAAAGCCTCAAAAAGCGCTCCACAATCTATACTTGCTAACCTTTTGCTACACTGTGAAACACCATTTTTGTGATCGACATTTTTTTTTCTAATAGATTTTGAATTGCTGAATATGAAAATCGCATTAAAACTGTTTCTATAGATAGGGTTTTTAGATATGAATATTTGAACTATTTCTTGATTTTTTCGGAGCTAGTCTTATATATTTTAACATACACACTGAGATCTAAAAATAACCGAACTTTTTAGTTATAAAATAAAACAAGCATGACATTTTGTTTCAAAGCACATCACACCACATCGATATTCTTCAACAGTAGCTTATTTGCTTCGTAAAAAATGACGAAACGATTTATTCTCGTCGATTTGATGAATGTTTCTAGTTTTGACCAAAAAAAAACAAAAAAAAAAAAATTGTTTAACATATTTCCTCGGATTGCTTCACAATTACCGAGTCGAAATTTATAGGTAATTTTAATATCTTTGATTTGGTAATTTACTTAACTAATTGGGTTAAGCCTACCTCGAGATATGTTAAAATACTATATGAGACTATTCTCGAAAAATCGAAATATAAAAAATTCGCATCTCAAAATTCTATCCATAGAAACAAATTTGTTTGCGATTTTAATGTTAAGCAGATCAAACTATATAAGAAAAAAAAAATAGTAGCATTTCGAATACAGAAATTTTTGTTTTAAAAATTTGTTGCATAGTGTTGTCGAATATTTTAATATATGTACCTCTTCTTCAAATATTGTTTCAGTATTTATTGCATATGGTTGACAATAAAAACAAAAAAAAAAACAAAAAAGTGTTAGTAACAACACTTTCGAAAACAATTCGCAAAGTTTTCCAAAAAAGGAAAGACAATATCAAAATACATATCGATCGAGGAAAACATGCAAAACCTTTAAACTTCAAACAAATAAAACCAAAAAAGTACTTTGTTAATAGATTTTTTTTTTTTTTTGTAATTTTTAAATTTATTAAACAACAAATTCAAACAACAAAGTTATTAAAATGTTACTAGTTTGTTTTTTTTTTTTGTTTTTTCTTGTTTCTAAGAACATTTACACTAAATTGCTATACAATTTTTATTATTTCTTTTTTCCATACAAGCAATTAACAGTTTAATCAACTTCATTCCAAGATTTCAAATCAAACACTTTTAATTTTCGGATTAATATTGCTTGTCAGGTAGCTATATTCAGATTGTTAAAAGTTTTGCCAATATTTGTCAAATTCTTCGAAAATTTTCGTACGAAATGGTGAATTTTCGAATAGTTCGCCAAAGGATGCTGGTAGTTTGCTACCGAGTGGCGACGAGAAAGCTGTACTGGAGACATTACTGAAATATGGATGATGACGACGATGTTTATCGTTGTACATCATGCGTGTTGTTGATGTGGATGTTGTTGTTGTTGTTGTTGTTTTTGAATTTGACTTTTTTGTTGACTTTGTTGTTGTGGAAGTGGTATCGTTATCTGTTTCATTTTCAGTTTCGGTTTCATGCGCGGTTTCTTCGGTTTCTACTTCGGTTTCTGTTTCGTTTTCTGTATCTTTTTCGCATTCAAAATCAGTATTTTGAGTAGTGTTGATAGTAGTGGAGTTCTTGCAGTTGGATTCGGCTGCTATGTTAGGCAGTTCAAGCCAGGCGGCAATGAGAATAAGAATATATTTATATATATATATTGAGATAGAGAGAGAGAGATAGATATGTATATATATATATATACAGATACACATTCTACACAAATATAGATGTAT
The DNA here is from genome assembly GCA_035044765.1 of Leucophenga montana. NCBI lineage: Eukaryota > Metazoa > Arthropoda > Insecta > Diptera > Drosophilidae > Leucophenga > Leucophenga montana. Next base: position 316,642 of record JAWNNQ010000588.1, on the reverse strand, counting down.
GTACAATTGAATCGTGAAGAAGAATTACTAGTGCAAATGAATGTAACAGAAATAAAAAGTGTGCACAATGAAATGTGTGAGCTTACACCAATGAATAGAAGTGAATTTTGAAAACTTATCAACCGAATTTATTCCACGCTGTTAAAATGGAGAGACCCACGAGCAATGCAGTGCCCAGAATGGTACCAGCACCAGATGAATTGATTTCGTTGTTGTCATTGTTGTTGTTGTTGTTGTTGTTGTTGTTGTCTCTGTTGTTATTATTTGAATCAGTTTGGGAATTATAAGGTTTGGGAAGTGAATCAGTGGGTGAAGAAGCCTTAGAACCGCTACCAGTATCAGAGGAATTTGAGGTGAGTATTTGAGAACCAGGACTGTAATAGGAGTCATTAGAACGCTTGCTAAAACTAGTTACAAAAGCATTGTTGTAAGCATTTGAATTATTGCAATTATCGAAATTTATATTATTCGAACGATAACGATAACGATTACGTATGCTATTTGCTACGGTTGCAGCTGTTGTTGTAGTAGTTGTTGGAGTAGTATCACTTGATTTCGTCGACGACAACGACATGGTTGTGGTTAACTCACCCGAATTACCGATATGCTGCTGTTGTTGCACGGACGGTGGCAGACGTGACACCTTGTACGTCTTGATGATAGATGACTTCTTCGTTGCACTGCTCATTGAATTATCGTTCGCCTCTTGACGTCGCTCCTCTTCTTGATGCACCTCACGTTCTCCGCCATCGATTTTCTGTTTCTCATGATTGGAAAATTTGGCGAATTCACGCAAATGACGCGGCAACTCTTGCAAATTTGCCTCCGACTGGCCTTCAATGATCTTAACAGGTGGCACCTCTGCATCTGCATCTGCATCTGACTCGCTCGCTTGCGCCTGCGCGAACGGCTGCGATTCCGCACCACTCTCCCAATCGCTGTCGGCCGGCATTGATAGTTTGTTGCGTCGTTCCTTTACCCGATTCAGAAACTCATCGCTAATGTTCGACTTAGTCGCCGCCGACTGTTCATCTTCGTGTATCTTGGAGATCTTAATAATCTTATGCAGGCGACGCTCTTCACGTTCGGCGACCTTGTTTAACCATTCCTCAGCCATTTGTTGTCGAAAGACCTCGTCCTCGGTGAGCGTTGGCAACGGACGATAGCTTTCACGTCGCATTGTGGGCGTTGTCGGTGTAGTAGGTAGCTGCATTGTTGAAGCGCGCTTCATTTCCTCCATTAGACGTCTTCGCTCGTTCTGCAGCCGATCGAATTCCAATTTCAGCTCTTCCTCTTTGCTTAAAATATATTTTAGTTGCTGCTCGTGTAGTTCACGTGGCAATGAGGCACGTCGCTGATGGCGATCATAATCCGGAGGCGCAGCAAATGCTGCATCGGCGGACAACGGTGGCCGTTGTGGCGCTGGTGAGACACCACGGCGTGAGGTAGTACTGATGTATGTAGGATTCGGATTGCGTTCGATCATCGAGTAGCAGCTACCGTAGTGTGGACGTTGTTGTGATTGTTGTGGCGCCTGGTTGAGCATGGGTGCATGAGTGCGGCGTGCACCATAAGCATTATGTGCATCATAGCTGTGACTTGTCGACGAGAGATCGTTGGTGGAGACAGAGAGACGCGGTGCGCGTATGGCCTGCGGCTGTCGCTGACGTTGACGCTGATAGCAGATCTCTACTTCACGTGCAAATGGACGCGCTATATTTTCTGAATAACCGAGATCACTTGCGTAACGTGCCCAATCGTCCTCCTGCTGCAGCGGTGGCGCAAAGTACTGACTGCCGCCGTAGTAGCCACTGCTGGTATGTGGTCGTTGACGTTCGCTAAGATTACACATGGATTCGGCTCGACGATTACGCTGCGCAGCACTATCTGATGTTTCCACTTGCACCGGTATCTCGTGTACATGCTGTCCATTTTCCAAGGAGTTGGAAACGGCAGCGGGAGCAACATCAAAACTACGCGGCATTGACATACGGTCCTGCCGTGCACGCATCGAACGCTCGATTTCACGCTCGAGCTCCTGCATGTGTTGATGACGCTGCTGCTTTAGCTCTTCGAATTGTTTGCCAGAGCTGCTGTTCATTTGCATGCGACTGAGATCGAAGAGCGAAGCGGATTTATCACGTTGTTCACGTTGTGCCTTGCCGCATTCGAGTTCCATGTGCAGCTGTTTCGACAGATCGTCAAAGTCCTTGAAGAGCTTTTCATGATCGAAGTGATTGCCAGCATTTTGTTGGCTGCTAGATGCGGTACCAGAGGGCGGCGCACTATTAACACCATTTGAGGTCGCTGCTGGCATTGGCGTTGTACCAGCAATGCCGGAGTTAGCTTCCGCTGCTGCCGCTGCTTTGGCACGTTGCCGAAATTCCTCATAAGTGTTGCTAATGTCTTCTTTGAATGCTGCCACTTTCTCGCGTTCGCTCTCTATGAGTCTATTTATATTCGTTGAACGCTCGTGCTGCTCCGTCGCTTCGGTTGCGCTCACTTTGCTTTCCGTTGTTGTATTTAATTTTAACGCTGACATAATTTTTTGCTCATCATCAGCAGCGGCAGCAGCAGCGGCATGACGAATGCCAACAAACACATGTGCGGGAGGTGGTGGCACAGGAGGCGCCGTTGGTGCCGCATTGTCAGTATCATCCACACCAACGTTCACCGACTCACGCATTATAGGAATATTTACCACTCTGCTGCTGCTATCCTTACTGGCTTCTGACACTGGAAAGGTATTTCTATTACCATCCTCCTGCTTCTCATGACTGCGATTACTATAATCATAGACGACTTGTCCATTTTCGACACGTTTCTTGGACTCATATGAACTGGTTTCGATGTTGGAGTAACGTTTGGGTTGCGTATTTAATAGTTGTGTACAGTAGCCGTTGGATGATTCAATGTTCGAGAAACGTTTGCGTTCAGCATCGAAGATATCACCACGACCGATGTTTGGGAACATGCGTGCCAGTTCGCTTTCAACGCTCTGCATATGTGCGGATTCTGGAAAGCGGCTTTCTTGACTACCGTTGTTATTGTTGCTGCTACTGGAGGACATGAAGGCGTTACTTTTAGCTGTCGATTCTATTTTACGGCTACTTTCTGCTTCTTCTACTTCTTGTTTTCTTGTGCTTGTGTTCGTACTGATGCTGCTGCTCAAGAAATGCTTTCTGCGCTGTTCGGTTACCTGTTCCGATGTTGTGGACGTACGTTGCGGTAGTGCTGGTGGCTGACGCTCGCTTTGCACGTCAGCTGTTCGCCTTGAGTTATTTTCATGTGATGATGATGTTTTTGTTGATGCTGCGAATGACGACGACGGCGACGTCGCAGTAGTCTCTTTTCGCTGAGCAGCACTCTGTTTAGGTGCGCTCGCAACGGTAACGGCGGCAGGTTTTGTGTGTGTTTCGCCGTCCATTCTATTCCGATCATCGTGCTGTATAATGTCGAGCAAGCGATGCTTATTGTTGTTGTCATTGCTATTGCTGTTCTGGCCATTCTCCACTTGAACGGACGAATCATTCACATTTCGTAAGCTTACGTCACTCTCAGCCGCATGAGCAGCAGCAGCAGCAGCAGCAGCAGCAGCAGCAGCAGTAGGGCTAGTATTCATATTCACACTTTTCTTAGCCTTTGCTGCCGTCTCTGAACTCTTCGTTGGCACAGGCGGTGGCGGCACCGGCGGCGGTGATGGTGTTAGGCTCTTACGTAACTGCTTCATAATTGATGCAGTCTTCAATATTTGCTGCTCTTCCAGTTTTTCGCTATTGATAGCACGTACTTGTTCAGCGCTTAATTCATGATAACCGCGCCGTTCGATAAATTTCTGATGCGCGTCCAGTAGCTGATCCGGTTTGGTTGATAACGAAGTTTGCTGCTTGTCTATGAGTGCTTGTTGTGCGGGTGAAAAACAAACAAGCAGCTTTGGATCAGCAGCAGTTGGTAAGCCCAACCATGCATCATCATAGCGACTGGGTGGCGCGGGCACCGGTGGTGGTGGCGGCGACTGCGGTTCGGTAGCATGCGTAATGGCGGCCGTAGACGCAGGTGCGAGCGAGAGTTGCAGATCATTTATATGCGGCAGATCGGGTAATGGATAGGGCATTTTGCTGTCCGTTTGTTGCGTTTGCGCCTGTTGTGTTGCTCTTACCTCACCAATATTCTCTGCAATATGTGCAAGTTCCTCAAGCACCTCCTCGCCATAAGGCATGGAAGCCAATGTCTCGGCACATAATCGACGCAATTTCTTGATGGCTAATGGATCATTGTTGCCTGGGACAGTGGCAGCTTCGACATCGTGCTGATTTTGATCTGAAAAGGATTGGCTAACATCAAAATCGAGCTGTGGACTAAGTGGCGTTGGAGTCATGGGCGGTGGTGGCGAGGCAACTTGTATGGCGGTACACTGGCTATACTGGGTGCTATCGGAACAGTGGGAATCTGCGGATTCTTGACGTTTTAGTAGTAGCAGGTTTGAAATGGTGCTATTGGTATTGGTGCTGACTGTGGGGGTAATGATGTTGTTGTTGTTGTTGTTGCTGTAGTTGGTGTTAGTGTTATTTAGTGCTTGTGCTACATTTGTGTTGCTACTATGATTTGTATAACTCTGTGCTCGAGAAGCTTCAAGGTCATAAAATTGCGCCGGTGGCGGTGGCACTGGCGGTGGTGATGGTGATGACATATAACGCGGCATACCGTCCGAACCGACATACGATATTTCTTCATCGCGTTTTGACGCCTCGACCATTTCACGCATTTTATCCATGGCTTTTCCGAAACTTTCCGAAATTTCCGTTACCGACGACGATGACGATACCGACGTTTGTACGTCGCTAGATGCCGCACTTGAACTGAAACTATTTTGCGTTGTGCCATTTTCATTAGCCATTAAATTGCTTTTCAAATGCTCTTGTGTTGGTGGCTTTGCTGAGAGTGTAGCTGAGAGCGCGCAATCGCCTTCAAACTTTGACACCTCATCATTATTATTGGCTGCAGTTGTGGGTGGCGTTGGCGTAGACGTAGGCGCTGCTGCTGCTGCTGCTGATACAGCTGATATACACAATCCGCTCAATATATCCGCTCTTGCTTGATTAACAGGTGTGCTCTCACGGCTTGTTGTACACGGCTCTTCGTCATCCTCATACGCTCGCTGTTCCGTTGTCGACGATTCTGATATTGTTGATGATGCTACGGACGATGTAGATGCACTATGTTCAGCCATTGGTTTTGTTATCAATGCACTTGCATCAGTATCAAGATCGACTAGTGTGCGCTCAGCCAGCGCTGCTGCCTGTTCCAACTCGAGTTCCATTAAATCGGAGAGACTACTCGAAGCTGACGAACTAAGATAGACCAATTCAGCATCCTCAGACTCAGGCGCCACTTCGCTATTGAGACGCGTACAAGTTTCTTCGGCTGCTGTCTGATCTATAAGTTTTGCCTCCAGCATATAGGCCTGCGGCTCTTCGCGTATTGCATCACCTGCCAGTAGTGCATGTATCTTGGGCAGCTTGTGACGCCGCGTGAAATCCAACTGGCTACGCGGAAATGCTTCACAAATTAGTTTTGCCTGTTTAACAGCTGCATCGTGACGTTCTTCAATGTTAGCCGATGACGAACGACTCAGCGAATACTCACTGCCTACATCGCTCTGCTCCTCCAGTATGCTGTCGAGATAGCGTGGACTGAGCATTTGTGGCAGAAAATGTGATTCCAGCGCAGTTCGCTTTTGTGCACGTTTTAAACGCAGCTCTTCTTGTTGCGCCTTACTAGGACTTGAATTAGAATTGGCACTGACAACTGGACTTTCTGTTGGCGTCAATGGCTTAAATTCCTCACACGGTGTCGTCGTCGTCGACGTAGTTTGCTCTGTTTCAGATTCAACCTCAGAAACAAGCGGCGGATTATCATTTCCTGACTGACTGTGTGCATTAAACTCACCTGAACTGCATTCGCTTATATCCTGTATTTGTATATCGCGCATAAGACGCTCAAACTCTGCAACACTACGATCGGCGACATTCTTTGGCGATTGAACGGTATAACGTGGTGGCGGAGATAGTGTGCCCACAGTGTTGCACAGTTCATCGGTGGTAATCTCCTCTACAGTGGCACTCTGTTGCTTAGATTTTTCTTGCGGTTCCAAATGTATCTTGTGTATTATAACGCGTGCACTGCGTTGTAGTGTTGGTGATTTCTGTTGTTGTTGTTGCTGCTGTTCTACGGTTGACTTCGGCGACGTTTGCTGCTCATTAATATCATGTGCAATGCGATGTACTATAACCTTTGCTTGTCTTGGACTACCGGGTACTATTGTTATTTTTTTGTTCTCTGAAGTTGAGCCCGAGTTATTCACTTGTTGCTCGTTTTTCTGCACCGGTTTCTCTACTTGCACTTCAATTATTTTTTCTGTAGACTTCTTGATGGTTGCCTTTGGTGTCTCTGCTTGCTGCAGCTTTGCCTGGTTTGGTGTCTGCTCTTTTGAATGTTTGGCACCCATTGTCGAAGGCTGATCCTCGTTGTTTCCTACTGTCTGTTGCACTAATTTGTCGTCTTTTATTTCGGTTTCAATAATATTTTCACTAAGTTCTGCCGCTGCTGCAATTTGCTGCACTACTACTTCGACCTCACTGCTGCTCACTACTACTGTTTTGGTGGGTGTTTCATCTGTCGCTACATGCTCAACACCGGTCGTCACATATTCCGCTGCCGGCACAGTTGAAACGCTGCCAGATATTTCATTATGACTGCCGCTGTCATTAGATTGCTCAACTGTTGATGCCTCCTGTTGTATCTGGCATTGTTTTGATGCAGTGCTCGCTTCGGGCTGATGTTCCTCTAGCTTTGATGTTGCATCTACTACTTCATCATCTTTCTTCGATTGTTGCTGTTTGTTTTGAGTATTATTTGTATTATTTTTATTTTTATTCTTATTTCGATTACGGTTACGATTGCGATTACGATTATTTGGCATCGTCTACAAATATATCACGGCTGCAACTCCTTCAATATACAATTTATATATTATATTAATTTTAGATTTCGATTTGGCTTTCGTTGTTCTTTATTATTTTTTGTGGTTGTTGTTAAACAAATTTAGTTTAATTTGCCTAAATTGCACAGAAAATTTGTCCGTGTGAAAATTTGCTCAATTATCTAAAATTTTTGGCCCTATTACGTGTTTGTTTCTGTATGTGATGTGTGTGTGTGATGTATCCGCGCGCGTTCCGCTCTATACAAAATGTACGAGTATCTATCAAATCTATCAACCGGCTGTTATATTCGTTTTATTTTATTTAGTTTATTGTAGTTCGTAATTTGTTCTTTCGTTGCTATTCTACGATGAGATGATGTCGTCGCTTGTTCGCTCGCAGAATTGCTACTGAAAAGCGACGCAATCGTATCGAAAGACGCACGCGACGTTGTCGCTTTTCACGATCCGCTGACGCCGCTGCAATGAGAAATTCTCTCGCATTTTGTCGCATATCGTTTCGGAAAGGTGACACGCGAATGCCACACACGATATACAAATAAAATATTCAAAAACATTTTCATATTTTCTTTAGATTTTCAAATTGTTTGTGGAAAATGGTTGTTTGAATTTTTCCCGATTTAAAATAAACAAAAAAAAAAAAAAGTTTCGTTTTCATTTCATTTTCGATGTCGCGTTTTACTTCGTTTTGTTGACCGAAGAACCGGCGACGATGAAAAAAACAGCGATGCGCATTTCTCTTTACGAATTTTCCTCGGTTGATCGGTTCACATTTACTCTACTCGACTCGATTCGATTCGATTCGATTCGATTCGACTCGATATTTTCTTTTTCGTTGGCTGGCGCGTTTTTCCCGTTTTTATGCGCTTTTTATCCTACTCGGCGTCGTGTCTGTGAATCACTGAAGAAAATGCTTTACAAGATATTGCGCTCGGCGCTAATTTGAAGCGAAAAGAAAAGTGATCTTTTGGGAATATTTATGTAAATAGTAAGTGCAACTGTGCATGCATCTGTGTGTGCGGCAACTGTTTCGTTTTGTGGCAGAGTTGAAGTACAACGAATGGAAACTAGTGCTAAACAAATCGCATTATATACGGTATTATAGTTTGTGTTATACACTATATAATATTTGATTATGTCAATACCATTTTCGATGGCATTAATATTTTACGTTTAACTGAGTTGAAAAATTGAAAAAAAAAACTTTAAACAAATATTGCATAGTATTATGTACTAGAACATTTTCGTTAAGAAATTTGTGTATTAAAACGATAGTTAATATTAATTTGGGTGCGCTGAACACCAAAAACATAATGATTGGGCCCATTTGGGCCATTAACCTAAATAACAGTGTAACCAGCGCCCAGTGCGAGTGACAAGCACGATCGAAATGAGCATAAACTTTCATCAACTATAACTCAGACATTTTCCATTCGATCGTAACAAATTGGATACCGTTGAGCGGATAATTTAATCAACTTTGAAGCTCATTTCGATCGGGCTTGTCATTCACAGTGGACGCTGGATTAAGCAAAATCTAAAGAAACAATTTAAAGAGTGCACGGAAGATCCTGTAAACTATATATGCCAGTTTCATCTCGACGAAACCGGAATGGAAGATTACGAGGCATATCCAGAAAGTAAGTGTACTCATTCTTTCTGCTATGTTCCCGCAAATCTCCAGATATCTATTACATGAAACAATCACAGAAACCCTCGGATATCGGAAATCGTCCGCGAGGTGGATCCCAAGGTACTTCGAGGAAGGCATCAAAAAAAATCACCACCTGCATATGTCGAAAAAAAAGCTTACATTTAATTTTTTTGTTTAAAGCCCAATACTGAGATCGATGAAAATATATGTTGTTGTTATATTGTTAATTATTTCTGCTATGTCAAACCAACGAAAAACAGTGCTCCCAAATCAACATGAAATACTAAAATCAAATAAATATTAAGTGAAAAGTCCACACATTTTGATTTTTCTTTGGGTTTTTCTGACGGAGATGCAAAAGGTCACACTGTTTGTCACCTGTTTTTTGAGTATATAAAATGTTTTCGGAAGGAAACGGTTTTGTTATCCGAGTACTTGATGAAAAACAGTTCGTGCCGAAATTTTTCGATTGTTTGACAAAGTATAAGAAGTTTTTTTGATATCAAAAATTTTCATCGATCTCAGTATGGAGCTTAAATAAAAAATTTTAAAACCTACAAAAATTCAGTACACTTACTTTCTGGATATGCCTCAAATTTTGGTCCTAACCCACATAAGTAGGAGACGCTCAATTTTAGGTTTCTGTCTGAACAGTTTATTACACTAAATTTTAGCTCGAAATTTTATATATGTCTTCTAATATATATTCTTTTAAACGGATGCTTTACATATACTCGTATATCAATTTGCATGCTCCGCCCAGTTTTAAGGATGCACCAACACAAATTTATTATCTACTATGTCTCTATAAGTGGTTTATACACACATACATATATACGAACACAGAAAATTGGTACATGTTATTGAACTGTCGGACAAACTTGACTGTTCGTATCTGTTTTGTTTTAATTTAAGCAAGTATTTTAATTTATCGTAGTATGATAATATGTAAGCATGATAATTTCAATTGCAATTCGATTATTTTATCTATTTTTTTTTTGGTGTTTTGAGTCTTTCTTTTATAAAATTTGCATGAAAAATTTCGGTTGAAATTGAATTTCAGATTGTTGAACTTCGGTTGAACCGAGCTCTAATACCATTCACACGAAATTAAAAATCGTATTGTAAAACAAAAACGTGGATGGTGGATTTGTATAGGGGCTACACCACAAAATGGACGGGACACGCCCATTAGTATATGTGTATAAAGCGTAAGCATAAGAAGCAACCATACAGAATTTAAAACTTATATTGACTTAATTAAAGCAGTTTTTCATTAAAAAAAAACACGAAAATTGGCGTTGGGTTTGCATGAGGGCTACTTGTGCCATATAAATATGAATACTTCATAAACTTAAGACTAAAAGAAGCATAAAGACCAACAATTGAAGCTTATTAGAACTAAAGTATATGAGAATTATCAGACAGACATCCCGGACAGATCGACTCGTCTTGACAAGCTGATCAAGAATGTATATGTATAGTTTATGGGATCTATGGATGCTTTCTTCAATGTGTTACAAACTTTTAGATAAACTGATAGCACCATTTCAAACCATTTTTTCAGCTATGCGGTCTTTAAAAGTACGGGTCAAATGACCGTATTATGGGCGTGGCATAAGACATCTGCGTATGGACAAGGATAATATAACTGTCCCAGTTTGAAGTCTCTAGCTCTATTGTCTCTTACATCCAGAGGGGTGGACGGACGAGCAGACGGACATAGCTAAATCGACACAGTTTCCGATGCTGATCAAGAATATACATACTTGTTGGGGTCCACCATGCCTCGTTCTGCCTGTTATATACATTATAAGATTTACCAATAAAAATTTATAACCAATTAACTCGAACCGCAGATATTTACATAATATTTCCTTAATAAAATGGTTGTCCAAATCCATTCTCCGCAAAAAAAAAAAAAAAAAAACAGAGTTAATTGGCTGCACTAAAATGTAATCATGCTTGCCTTTTAGGATTCTTGTTTTCCTCCTGCTTATGAGCATTTAAATAAACTTAAGACTTGATCTAGAGAAATAAAACAAATAAAACTGGAGTTTTACTTTTTCAATAAAATAAAAGAAGATATATTCAGAAAAATTCGTACTAGGTGCCATAATTCATATGCCACACATTAAGCGATGCAGCGCATTTGTCGAACAGCCACGTATAACACGGAAATAGTCTGGCACGAGCGTAACTTATGGCATTTTCGAGCTATTCGTGCGTAATTTCTTTTGATTTTTATTTCAGTAAAACTTTTTGTTCTTTTTTTTTTTTTTTTCAAATGAACTTCTTGAAAATTTTGGTCGTTGAATGCTATTTACGAGCAAAATGTGGCGGCGCACAAATTGTTAGCTACACACACACACATCTACACAAGACAGACAGAGCAAAAAAAAAAAAAAAAAAAAAAACGGGAAGATACATAAAAAATTGACTTCGAGTGCAGGAATATCTACAATATACTTGTATATGTATCTTCTAGTGTGTATATGTTTTAGACTATCTTTGATTCGTTCACTGTATCTCAAATGCTGAAATTGCAGCTGTGTGCGTTGGTGTCTACGTTTGGGCACTCGTCTACTGGGCCATGCGGTTAGTAGTAGCATTTTTATTTTTAAAGGTACTTAATGGATTTCAATTTTAATTTTCAATTTTCGACGCTTCTGTTTTTGTATCTCTTTTTCTGTGTTTTTACTTAGTTGCTTAAAGCATATTTGCGTAAATAGATGATGTATGATTTTTTAGCCGTAAATAAAGCTGAAGTGATTTACTATTTGTGCGTATATAAGATTATAGAGAGTGGTTCCCGTGATACAATATTTATGTTTATTTTAAGTTAATTTTTTTTTCGAAATATTTGCATAAGTGAATTAAAATAATCAGATACTAAATGAAAAAAAAATGTACTTAACTATTTTGCATTAAAACTTTTTTGTTTACTCTTTATTTGGTACTACAATTGTTAGTTTTTATGCAACTAATTATACAAATAAACTTTCGTTTCAGCTGCTAATTAAGACATAACCGCATTGAAACTTTTGCTTCGACTGTAGCGAAACCTTAATACGCTTCACATATACTTTTCTGATCTGTATCTATTCAATACGATGTAAGTTCATATTCTGTATTTCATAAGGCAACTTTAAGATATATTTGTATAAAATTCGTAATACAACTATTCGCTATGCATCGTAGTAGGCGTGGCATGTCCATATCTTTATCTGTTGCAGTAAAGCAATTTTTAAACTGGGTTGTAACTTGAAATCTACTAAAAAACTGAGCGTATAAAACGCATTGCTACGTTCAGACAGATAAACATCACTAGGTCGTCTACCCTCAATGAAACGAAGTTCCCGGAAAAAATTTCAATCGTTATGAATTAAGACTGCGTAGAAGTGTATGCATTTAATTCAATTTGTTTTGTTTTTGTTTTGCTTTGTTTTGTTTATAAAACTAGTCTCATGCAAATATGACCCCAAAGAAATAAAGTCTAAACGATTAAAACAAGGCGCCAGAAGTTTCCATTGAAACAGTCTTTTACAGAGTGTAAAATTTAAATCTTCCGGATCGAACAATACCATAGCTTTGGCAACAGATGTCAGATTGCCTTACATATGTCAGCATGAGTTTGAAGCTTCACTTCAAGAAGATATTTTGTGGAACAGTATACGCCACCCGAATGTGCTGTTATCGTACAGCTTTGCATTCAAAATAACTTGACTATTGTGAAAATTTAATGCGATGAGGCTAATTTTTCGCTGAACGGAGTCTTAAAAAAAAAAAATCCCACAACTGTCGGAATTATGCGACTGAATGAATACATTCGAGAAATTTGGAGGAAACCTTTTCATTAGGCACAAGTCACAGTTTGGACCAGAGTTCGTGCGGAAAAACTCATCGGATTGTTCTTTTAGAGGATGACGGTGAAGCGACGACTGTAGACCGTTATCGCGCCATAATAACGATTTGTTTTATGCCAAGTGTGCTTGATAATGGCACGAAGAACTTCTAATTTCTGCAGAAAGGCGCCACAGCCCATACAGACCGATTAGAGAATTTGTTCGCTGGATGCCTCATTTTGAAGAAAAGGGATTTTAACTGCGATCGCCTGATTTAACGACTCAAGATTTCTTCCTGAAGTGTTATTTAAAGTGAAAGGTCTATGTGGACAACTCACGGACTCTCGCAGTGCTCACGTGTAAAAATGATGGAAAATGTCGAAAGTCGAGCAGTCAATAATTCTTGAAGCGGTATCTTTGCGCGGTATCAAATTCGAAAAGTTATCAGAAGGATCAAATGAAAATAATCAGTCAGGTAGTTGCAGAAACATGATATCTGTCCACACCCTAGATTCGAGATCTATTCCATTATGCGTCGCGTGTAAACCGTCCAAGTGCTCTATAGCAGTTTTAGTGGAATATGATCGTATTTTTCAGCAATATTGTAGTTTGATCTGCCCCAATCATACTGTTTTTGTTGTTGTTGTTGTTGTAGTTGTTCTTAATATACATTTTTTGGAGCCGTATTTAATTTCTTTTATTGGATATTATTAACAGAAATCAAATATTTCATTTATTTTCTATTCTAACAACTTTGTGAGTAGGTTATTAAAGCTATAATATAGCCTAATGCTTGACCAATAACGATCTATTTTTTATTTTGTTACCAAATTCGTTCCTAAATATCGATGAATTCGCGACAAATTGGGACATAATATATATATATATATATATATATATATATATATATATATATATATATATATATATATATATATATATATATATATATATATATATATATATATATATATATATATATATATATATATATATATATATATATATATATATATATATATATATATATATATATATATATATATATATATATATATATATATATATATATATATATATATATATATATATATATATCTCTCTCTCTCTCTCTCTCTCTCTCTCTCTCTCTCTCTCTCTCTCTCTCTCTCTCTCTCTCTCTCTCTCTCTCTCTCTCTCTCTCTCTCTCTCTCTCTCTCTCTCTCTCTCTCTCTCTCTCTCTCTCTCTCTCTCTCTCTCTCTCTCTCTCTCTCTCTCTCTCTCTCTCTCTCTCTCTCTCTCTCTCTCTCTCTCTCTCTCTCTCTCTCTCTCTCTCTCTCTCTCTCTCTCTCTCTCTCTCTCTCTCTCTCTCTCTCTCTCTCTCTCTATATATATATATATATATATATATATATATATATATATATATATATATATATATATATATATATATATATATATATATATATATATATATATATATATATATATATATATATATATATATATATATATATATATATATATATATATATATATATATATATATATATATATATATATATATTACAGCGCTTCTGCCGCTCAGATCCCTCCACCACCCGTTCCATTTAAAAGGCAACAAAATGTTACGTCGCAGTTCTGTAGAAGAAACGGAAGAAAAACAAAACGGAGAGTAAATACCAATTGGAAATAAATTTTCCAATTTGAATATGCACACTTATTGAAGCAGTCAGACGGACAACGATTTGCGGCTGTGGCTGTGGCTGCGACTGCCGCTGTTGTTAAGCGTTTAATAACTTTTGTTGTACACTACAAATCGTATTGTTATTGTAATCAATTAGCATAGATTTCAGTTTTGTTGTTGTTCCTGAGTTAGTAAATTTGCTTGTTATAATTTCTGCTTTGCTGCTATTGGCTGTGCTTTGTTTTATTTACGTATACGTAATATTTTTTTCCTTGTTTTAAAGTATCTTTTTCTTTTTTTAAGTCATTATTGCCACATAATATCGTATATACAATACTTACATTTTGCTTGCCTTTCAAATGATTAAAGCAATACAAAATTTATAATGAATTGTTAGAATGAACACATTTCACATTAAGATACTTTTCACATAAGATACATTTCACATACGCAGATACTTTGCTTGACTTTTTGCTATGTACTCGTACAATAGTTATATTATATACGCATTAGATGTACGCACTCGAACTCTTACACTCAAATGTCATATTATGACGTCAGACGCGACGCAATTTGCCAATGACTCACAGAAAGTGCTAAATAAATTAGCTAAACTTTGTGAACCCAGCAAGCTACAAAACGAAAACAAAAACGAAATTGAAACTGAAATTTTTATTCTAAATTTGCCGAATGCATTTACACAGTGTTCAATGCGGTACGTTCGTTTGCCAACTGACTCGCCGACTGCCGATGGCAATAATGGGCCGCAGTATAGAAAATTGCCGCAAACAAAAACTGAATATTGCAACTCATTTCCAATTTGGGGCGAAAATGGGCGCGCAGCGTGATTACGCGACGCTCTGCGGGATTGCTTTGGGGTAGACAAAAAAAAAAACAAAAAAAAAAGAAGTGTATAGTTGATTTTGCGTTGCGTTGAACCGATGCTTTTATAAGCTACCATAACGTTTCAAAAGTATAAAATGCAGTTTCTAATGAAATATGAGTATCCGACCTATGAAAACTTAGGGAAAAGCATGACTATGGCAGAAAACATGTAGAGTATTGATTTCAATATACAAAAGCCCACTTTTGGGAGAAGCAGACCATACAAGCCTAACGTTTTATGTTCTTGTATGAAGAACTTTATTATTAAGTTGGCAGAGTTTAAGCTCGATCAAATGATCACGCCAGATATAGATAAAATGGTTTTAGATGACTGTCGATTGAAAGTGCGCGCTAGCTAGCAGACATGGTAGGCATTTTAAAAAACGCTGTGTTGACTGAAGTTTTGGATATGAGAAAGCAAAGTGCAAAATGGGTGCAGTGATTACTTAAATTTGGTTTCATCTAGACAATGCACCAGTTCACACATCCGCCACAATCAATGAGTTAAAGTTGAAATTGCACAAGCATTTTATTTGTCAGATTTAGCCCCTTTGGATTTTTCCTGTTTCCAAACTTAGAAAAGTGTTTGGTAGTAAAAGGTTTGTCACCATAAACAAAGTATCGAAGCTATTCAACATCACTGAGAAAAGTCTATCGAGCTAAAAGGAGACTATGTAGTGAAATAAAGATACTTTTTCTCAAATTTATTGTGTTTTCTTTGTTACATCGTATACTTCTGTGACTTTCTTCACACATTTGCATACACAATACAATATAGTCTGTGAAACGCTGTAGTACGCGAAGATTCTTAACTTTTTTTTTTGAATAATTTTTTCGGTTTTTGATCTATGCAACTTTAATACAAGTTTTATTTAACGTTTATTTGTAAAACAGCTTCAACTATTTAGAGGGTTACCTACTGCACTATTACTTCAATGGTGATCTATTTTAACTATATTAAAGACCGACTATGGTTTTAGTATTGCTTGCTCTGAAAAAGGTCTTTCCAATTATTATACATATAAAACAACACTTTGATTAAAGGAGCAACAAAATACCTTTCTGGTGCTTGGTGATATCTACTGAAATTATTTTATTTATCCACTAAAATGAATAGCTCCCATACAAAAACACTTTGTATTTATTTAGGTTTATGGAACATGTTTGAATTAAATAATTATTTTTAAAATAATAATTGTTCAACTACATAGGTGAATCAACTACCCTAAAATTCCAGACGACTTGGGTTCAACTCTCCGAAAACTTTTGGCCAACAAATGTATACAGAATTATCCGAACTACGTTGCTCTAATGGTTTTTACAAAAAAGCGACTATTTGCTTCGCGGTGCTTCGTCTGCAAACAACATTTTTTGAATTTTAATCGAGTTGGAACACCCGTACAGTCCTTTGCTGTAATGTTTCAGGCTCATATGCATCGATGCATGATACGTAACCTATTACAATATTACAGACATGTTTTGAACCACTGCCGCTGTATTTCTTTAACATTTTTTTGCACCATTGAATAGTCGATACGAGCCAAATTATGCAGCGAAATCTTCTTGACATTCATGTTAAGTCGAATATATGCTTGTCTCACAAATGCCCAATGATGAATCAAGCTCACGATATGCCACTTGATGGTCGTGCCTTATCAGTTGACGCACAGCATCGATGTTTTATGCGACAACAGCTGTTTTTGGTCAACTTTTTCTAAATTCTACTTTTAGCTAACGGCGTTTTGAATCAGCATTCCAGTCATAAAAAACAGTTTTGAACTGTTAATCCATGTTAAAAATCGTAGTAAATCATTGCACGTAAATTTTCATGAGTTAATTAACTAAGTTGAATTTTTCAAGACACTGTAAACAACACAAATAGTGCTTGTACATCAAAACATTCTGCGTAGATTTATGTCAAACATTGCAATGCAAATGTCAGCTGGCGCCTAACAATACTTTGGGTTGCCAAGCCGCACAATATACAAGGCAACCTTCGTACGAATTGCAGACTATTCAATAAACCGAATAAAAATTCGTAAAAAAATGTGTAGGGTACAATGAAAGTACCAACACAAAACCGCAGCGAAGGGCAGCGCGTCTAATTTCGGGCGCACACACAGATACACACATACACACATATGAGTATGAAGCAGAAGAAAGCATGCAATATAATATAAAAAAAAAACTTTAGCATTTTCCAATTAGAAACACGCGGCAAAAGAAAATCGCGAAAAACCTTTCGATAAATTTAGTTAATTGAGCAAACTTTCTTATTGAAACCAAAAAAAAAAAAAAAAAAAAACGTTTTTCTTCTTAATGAGTTTGTTTATTGCTGTCACTTTCTAACATGTTTAATTTTTTAAACTATTAGATTTTTGTTGCGGATTGCGTCATACGCTATTTAAGCGGTTTTTCTCTTCTTCTTTTTTTTACCACTTTTGTCTTTCCCCGTTCTTGCTACCGCTTCCGCATCGGCGTCTTTTGTTTGCAGCACTTAATTATCACTTCGTTTTTTACAGTTAGGCATGACCAGCAAGCAGGTCTTGCTAGTTTGTATGTACTTTACACTTATGGGAAATTTAAAAATAGCAAATCAATTACCACAAAATATTAGAAAAACAAAAACAAAGCAACTTTTCAAAACGCCAAATGTTAATAATGCTGTTAAAACAATAACAACAACAACAACATATTCAATTGTTGTCAGACAGCTGCTGTACTGTACGCGCCATCAACGCACAAAGTTCTAATATCAACTGAGGCTTCTTATAAGTAAGCACTTCAAAGCTTCGAATCGAATAACAAAATTGACACCTGCGGAGCGATCTCTTCCAGAATGGACGAGACGAGTAAACCGAATTCACACTCGGAGCAACTCATTTGCCAATCAGTGCAAAATGGCTTCAAGTATTGTGAGTTTTTTTTTGTTTTTTGTATGGTACTCTTTTGCGCTCTTTTTCTCTCTATCTCTCTCTCTCTCTCTCTCTCTCTCTCCCTATCACTTGCTATCATTCTCCATACTCTGTAATTAGTAGTTGCAAAATTAATGATTTTGTTTATTATTGCCGACAACAAATCGCCATTGCCGATCAATATGCGCGTGTGAGTGCGAATACTTCAGGGTAATAGAGATACAGTGTGATAACAGCAGAATGAGAGAGCGAGTGAGATAGAGCGCAAACTAGCGGGAGTAAGTAACAGAAGATCATGTACACACATACATATGTTTGTGATCTCATTGAGCGCGGAAGTTGTCTTGTGGTAAAATTGATTTGTTTTTTGTTCTTATACCCTTCATATGAATATAGTGTGAAAAAGGTTAGTATAATTTGTTTATAAGTTTGTAACGCCTAAAAAAGATTCAGACATCATATGTTTGTATGGAATTCGAGAGATACACCAAATTTATCATATTTAGCTTAATTAACAACAAAACAAAAAATTTTCATAGAAAAACTTAAAAATGTGGAGCAAATTTCTTTGTATGCTATTAGGCATATTTTATTTATGCAAGATATACCAAAATTGGTATTTGTACCGTAATTAACAATAAACACATAAACACACTAAATATCCATTGGATGATTGGGGGTACCTGGAAAACGTATACCCCCCAAAAACCAACAACATTTCTTTCGCTTAATTTTAATTAAAAAATATTAAAAACAAAAAACTTAACGTAGCAAATGAAACCGGTATATAAGGTCTCGTCTTGTTCTATTGTTTTTTTTTTTGTTAGTAGAGTTTCCCCACAAGTTCCCCTCCTGTCAAGAAAGCGTTCTGGATCCGCCACTGAAATGTCTAAGCTTGAACTCTCTATTTCGTTTTTCAAACAGACGGTCAGACAGGCGGTCGGAACCCTTCCATATCGATTCAAATCTTAATGCTGATCAAGAATATATAGATATATCCTTCGCCTGTGTTCTCGTGTTTTAAAGGTGCAGGCAAAAATTGCGCAAATTCCGCAAAATTTTGATTTTTTTTTACCAGTTTTTGGTTCGGGCCCTAGATCTCGGAAACTATAACGCCTACGGCTTAGGATGTAAGGACCTTTTATCTTGCAAAAGCGTTGTTCTTTAACGTGGATGTCATTTCATTGCAAAATCTCTACTAGTTTCGGAGAAACAGGCAAAAATTGCGCGAATTCCGCAAAATTTTGATTTTTTTTACCAGTTTGTTACTTCCTTTTAAAAGAAACCAACCATGTGTAATATAAACTTGATTCGTCGAGCTGATAACGAAAGATTTACGATTTTTCCTTGTTTGAAGTTTTCATTCATTTTCTTTTAGTTTACTGTCACTACTAGTTAAAACTTGCATAGATTATAAACCATGATTGCAATATAATAAACTAGCCGATGTCGGCGTACAAAGCTATGCTCAATTTTTTACTCAACCAATGGGTGTTACCATGGACAAATATAGTCCATCTGCATCAAATCTTTAATAAATAAATGATAAAATCCAATAAAAACCGTATCACAAAATCTTATTTGTAAATACGGGTATAGGTATAGCCATATAAAATATAGCAATATAGAAAATCCAGAGTAGGCTCGGCTTGGCTCTGCACACATTAGTGAATAAATAAACATCGGATATTCCAATTAGTGTTAAATAATTTTGGCACAATTATAAAAATTGAAAGAATTGTAACAATTGAGAAAAATTTGTATAAAAAAAAAACATTTTTTTTTGATTCGGTTTCTTTAGAATATCTCTAAAACTTTGGTTGGTCGTTCGAAATATGGATTTTATTTAAAAGGCTAAGAGCTCTCTAACGAATGTACCTTGAGTCATTTCATGCGAGTTGTAGGTCAAAACTAATAAATGGCGAAAATTTCATAATTTTTACTTTGTTTTGAACTTTGACCATATTACCGATTGCTTAGATGTTAATTTTGTTAGAATGATGTAAGTGTAATCTTACTGACAGTTTTCACTTCAAGGTCATATCTTTTAACATGAATGAATTATAGGTAAAAACCTTTCAATTTTAACCTAACATTTTGAAACGTAAATATCTTAAAACTGCAGGCTAACTTTGAAAACGGCGAACGCGATTAAACTCAGCGTCTTCGAATTATGTTTTCGTTATCTCGACTAGAACTGTGTAATTATTCTAACTAATAATAGAATGTGTTGCGGGGTATTAGAGCTTCGGTTTAAACGAAGTTACTATTTTCTTGGTTTTTTGTTCCCGCCATTTATTGTTCTGTGGTGTTTGCTTCGTGCAAACCTCCGTTGCTCTGCGCAGCGACAGGTGTTGATGATGGGCATTGTGTTGTTTTCGTTAAATGTATCTTTGTATCTACTTGCATGAATTGAGGCGTTGAGAGGCTTTCTTTGAAGTTGTTTGTTTGTATTGTGAGTTGTATTGGGAAGCAGCGAGAGAACTATCGTATTATATATTGATAAGAGTAAACAAAGTACAGATATGTATTTATATATTTTCAATATGCATACATACATAAGTGCCAAGAAACATCTCTAAAGTGAACAAGTAAAGCTAGTTTGACACGAAATCTAATGGCAATAGTTCAGTATATTGCATCTTTATAGCCTGCACACAATACATATATTTAAATGTATGTGCGAGGTGGTATTTAAGCTTTGTGTTTAACTTTCAGCGTATACGTGACATAGTTAAGGAGGCATCGGAATTCACATATAATATAGAAGTACATTTAATCTTAATAGATTTAATGAAACGAGTCCAATTAGGGATGATCGTCTGTCCTGACCTTGGAGTGTTTTCTCTTATATTTATCATAATTGTTATTAAAAGTCAGTAGGTAATTTACTTAAACAATGATTTCTTCTGGTATGAACAAAGCTTTAAATACTTTTTACATCTGTAACGAATGTAGTCTATTTTAAACTAATGAAATTATGTTTCTTTGTATTGTATGTTTCTTTGTATTGTATTATACAGTGGCTTTAGACAGACAAGATCAATGTAATGGTATAGCCAACACTGTTTCCCGACCACAAACGAATTGTGCATTTGTGGTAGGTACGATGTAAAAAAAAGCCAGTTGCTCTTAGACAACCACCAATGGAAAGCAGTAAATTATGATTGGAACTCAATGCAGAAAAATACTTCAATCTGGTCGATTCAATTCAAACGACCATGCACCTAAATGCTAACCCAGACCTAACAAATGATCAAGAATATAAATACTTTTCCTCTTGGAGGAAACTCTACTATAACTCAACAAAAAAAATATAGAAAAACAGTGAAAAAAACGACACAAATGATACTCTCCTCGTCACTTGAATAGAACATCACTTAAGTATGTTTTCTATCGGCCACTACTCCCAAACCAAGCATGCTACAGCCCTAATTTATTTTTATATTAAACTTCATTTAATTGTTGTAATTTAACCAGACGGAAGATTAAATACTAAAGCTTTAAGAGTTCACAAAAACTTATAAACCAATTATCTAAATTTGAGCCACTTTATCGAAGTAAACACTTTAGAGAATACTGGTTATTTTTAACACAAACATTACTTAAATTTAAGCTAATTTGATTATTTTAGATTAAACAAAAAAAAATGTTTAATAGTGTATTGTGCCATCATTCTGCTTCAGAAGTTCTCACATCCGGTTTGGAAGGGATCCACATCTCCATAATTTAGGGAAATCGACCTCCAAGCTAATTCGATGGCTCGGGTTAGTTCGGGTATACTACATTATTATTGTCTCGATCCATATAGTTGACGTGTCAACCATCCCCAAACATTTTCGATATTTAAATCCGGTGAGCAGGGCAGCCAGCTTAATAGCTTAACATTTTGGCTATCTATATACGTTTAACAACCCTGACTGTATGCATTAACGCACTATCATGTTGATAAATTCACAGCAGATGAAGATTATGAAAGTATGGAAATGCCTTTTTCAATATACCGTTGCAAGACAACGTATTCATTGTGGTTGACAAAAAATTATTGGAAGGGGCCATAATACGAAATGGCCCCTAAACTATCACACCTCCAACTCTGTTATGCAGCCAGTCCAAATGATGAGCTTCTTTGGGGAAGTCATCAGGGTCTTCCAAATTAAATTTCATCTGAGAAGACCAAGCGGTGTCACTCCAAATTCCAGGTCACATGTGCGCGACAAAGAGTGAGGCGCTGCGCTTTTCGAACCGGTTAAGGAGTGTCTTCCTCTTGATTTTTAGTCGTTTTATATGCTTAGGATTCAAAATAACATGACTCATAGTTGTCACACTTGCCTTGATACCACATTTTTCGCTTATTCTTGTCAAAGAGTCATGAGAATTTGACGCTTTTCTTAGCTAATTTTGCAATAAATAGACCAGCGTATTGTAAGCTTTTATTTGTCCTTTTTCCGCCGACTTTTCCTCGACACTTTTTATATTTATTTTTTTAAATTACATAGTCGAAATTAACAAAAAAAAGTTTGAACAACGAAAAAAAAAATTCAGTCCACGGGGGGTCGGGGGTGTATATACAAATTTGTTACAAAGTGTTACTAGGGCGTAGGGAGTATAAATGTCATACAATTGCTTTGCGTAATACTTGAACTTCCTTTTACTATATTAACACAAATTTCTTATATAATATTATCTATATACAAATAGGCAAGTACAAAACGTTGACATCCTTTTTAAACTGTTGTCGAGCGTATCAAGTTAAGCCCAACATGCTGATCATACTCTACGCTCTCAGTATTAAAGAAACAACGAAGAGAGTGAATACGCTTATACGGGCCAACCTTATGTTAAACCCAACATGTTGGTCGTACTTAACGCTCTCAGCATTATCAAATGGAACTGAACTGTGTTGTATTGTGACCATAACGATTGAATTTCAACTACAGGGAGAACACTAGTCTCATTAAATAAGCTAACAATTTAGAACTTTTTTGAACAGTGCGTATGAGCGTATGGAAACTTCGGTTTTACCGAAAAACTTTTATAATTTTGTTGGTTTTATAAATTTCTTTAAAGCTTTTGTTAGCGTCGACGCACAGCTGACAGTTGTTTTTATTTGTTGCTACTTTTGGCATTTAAAAACATTTTTTTTTTGTTTTTTTTTTTTTTTTGTTAGTCAATTTGTTCATCGACAAATATTCATCAGTAGCCATTGTTATTTGCGTTTTTGGTTATTTTTAAAATAAACATTTCAATGAATCAGTCGCAGTCACATTTGCATAAACCGAATATGAACGATTATTGAGATAAATACAGCGTCAATATTGTTATTATTGTATCTGAAAAATACTTATCTGACATTTACAAACAGAAAATTATTATTACGAATAGAGAATTGAAACAAAATTTGTTTATTGATGATAATGATTTTATTTAAATTTGGTTTTAAATTATTTCAAATTTTGCCATTGAAACCGGTTGCACTTTTTCGTTAATGTTGTAGCAAAGCCTTTATGTATGTCTATCAATTTCGTGTATTTTTTTTTGTTCTTTAACAAATCCGTACATATACCCCGTATATATATAGTATTTTAGTGTACTGTGCCATGCGCAAATTTGTTAAAAATAATTTACTAATGCTTAATCAAACATTGATAATCATGCCTTGGTGCTCTGATAAGTTCAGTTTTTAAGTTTAAATATATTATACAATATATGTTTATATATAAATTGCACACATGTTCAAGGTTTACTCGTATAATGCTTTCTATTCAATTCCATGCCAAAACAGTGCGCTGATCTCATATTGTCATATTTGCATGACGTACGCAATTCATTTTGAATTGACAGATATTAGTTCGAGAGCATATGTATGTATATAGTTTTTAAACTATTTTATGGATTTCTATACTCTTTTATGTGTTTTAATTACAGTTCAGAATTTCCAAAGGTCAGTCTTCTGTTCGAAAGGAAAATTCTTTTGCAATATTTTTACTGTATCCATCAACTCTGTTTATCATTATAGAGCATCAGCAGGGAAATAAGTTTTCATGCGTTTTTGTGCCGTGTTTGTACTAACGATTTATGTACAAGTTTGAACTTTTTACCTCTATTTAAATTGTTATTATTCTATACTTAGAACAAAATATTTATATTAATCTAGTACCAACTAAGAGAAGATCTAGCTGCTAAAGGAATCGGCTACAATATAACAATCGAATGGTTGGATATTTTTTAAAGAACTTAAATACTCTCTCAAAGATTCCTTTGTGCTATAACTAGATACTAATTTCCCAGCGTGTTCAGTACAGCTCAATATTGGAGTAGTTTCTTCTGTCGTCAGAGATAGCAAGAGTAGATACGATCAACTAGGTAATAGATACGTTTCAGACATATAAATCAACGAATCTGAATGGTATATTTCCAGCCCAACTTCAGCACTTGAAAAAGCATATCATGCTGCCATGGTTACATTTCTAAGCTGTTTTAGGCTCCATCATATTACATTCCAATGGAAAAAAGTTAAGCTCGTTTTTATAAAGTGAGCAAGGTTTCACGCAACAACTTAAGGCTTTTCTAAATCCCAACATGTGTATTATAAGGTCAAATAAACGGAAACAGCATCACACTTCCTAGTTTTTAGTATAGTGATATGAATAAAAGGAGCCGCATACCTAGCAGCCATTTCTCGATGTAGGTGGTAATAAATGAAGTTAATAAAGTACTCCCTGGTACAACCACCAACGCTCCGAAAGCTGTTGGAATTCACGGCTCCCTGGTTCAAGTCGACATTAGGAGGAGCGTTCGCCAGAAGATTTTACAGAACAGTACTCTCTCATGCGAAGTATAGATTTTTAAGGCAGCAGTTAACATTAGTTATCGTTTTCCATGTAAAACTTCGTTTGCCCACTTACCAACAAATAAAAAATGGGAAGTTAGTACCCACTAATTAAAATATTTCAAAAAAACTTTTGTACTTTCTTTTTCATGGGTGGACAACCGAAGTTTAAACTTAGACAGACCTAGACTATCGTTGCACAAATAAACTACATTCTAAATAAATTTAAATTCCAACTTCACTGAACTTTAAGTCGTTTCGTCTTGTAGATATTGTATATTGTATATTAATATTGTATAATTTCAAATATATTTTTGTTTTTATATTGCTCACATTAAAACAACTTGAGAAATATTATGCAATAAACTGTTCATTCACCCTCATTGTCAGCTCCTCAAAGAGCCTGAAAGCATTGCTGCAGTGTCTTCATTCTGAGTTAAAGGTAACAGCCGGTGTTTCTTTGGACCATAAATGAAAAAGCTCCTCGAATGGGATGAATTCTCAAAGATGGAATTCCGGTAAGAAGAAAGCGGCCTGGAAAAGCCTTGTCGCAGTTGTTCGAAATTTTTAGTGGAAATACAACACCAACAACAATGTGGCAGTGCTTTCCAATCTGGTGACAAATTTTGGAATTATGCGTTGCAGGATATCGTTGAAAGTTCACATGCGTTGTGTGCATCTTGATAAGTGTTTGGGTAAGTTGGGAGCGTACTTGGAGCAGCAAGGCGAGGGCTTTCATTAAAATGTGATGCATTTCGTTTATACAAGTATAAAATATCATTAATATAAACTAGGTTTTTATTGGGTGTAATACTTTATATACAATAATAAGCAGGCGTAATGCAAAATTAAGCTTAAAATCAAGCAAATACTATTTCAGTGAATATTAATTTGTTAGCAACTTTTGATATTACCGTTTTTAAATAGTAAACACAGAGCTGTAACTTCGACTATTAAACTTATTTTATACGCAACATTTATATCAATCAATTATAATAACAAAATAAATTTAGTAAACTTAAATGCGGTTACCAGCAAACACTTCGAGTCACTGAACTTGCACAGATTTATGGCTTTGCCTAAACGGTGGCAATCGTACATTCGATTGTTCATTATTAATTAATCAATCATTTATTAATTTATTCAACCAAGTACTCGTTTATCTATTCATGCTTTCATTCATTCCATCACGCATTAATTCGATTTGATTGTTTGAATCATTCAGAGTTTGTCATTCGGCGACGCTGCTCGCTTAATCCGCATTCAGCTGCCCCGCCCAGTGGCTATTTTTAACACGGAAGCATTGCATGCTAGTAGTCACTTTTTGTTCATGTACGATACTTTTTGAAATTAATTCAAAAGAAAAACCGCAATTAACACTTTTATAAACATATTCAAGCTTTATATCGATAGATTGCGGGGTGCATGAATTAGATTGTATTTTGCAAGGTTTGAGCGGAGTGGGAAAATTATCTCGCTGTCCAATTCACTTCATATCAGTCAGACACTGACTTTCTGAAATACATAATGAAACAACTTTTATATATATATATATATATATATATATATATATATATATATATATATATATATATATATATATATATATATATATATATATATATATGGACATTACTAATCACTTGTTGACTTGGTAGGGGTATTTTTTTTTTTATTCTCAACAATATGCAAAATAGTGTGTAACAAAATGGGGTGAATTACTTAAGTATGTACATATATAAAATAGACGACAGTCTGTAACCATTAAGTATTTTTCATAAAAATAAATTTCAGCATTTATTGAAATTGTCAAAACCTTGTGAACAAATAATTCTTGCAATGTTAAATAGTTCCCACATTTAATATATTTTTATGCCGATGTTAAAAAGTTAGACAATGGTTTTACTGCAGTTCATTTTTTTTACTTCAGGCAGATCGATCGGCATGGAGACAAAAAAACGTAAAATTACTGAAGTAAGATAGAAAGAAATGCCACCACGAACACAGCAACAAATTGGTTATGCGATTCTTTACGGCTTTTGGAGTCAACTCAAGCCAGTAAAAATGTCAAACTACACATGAAACGAATGCCTCATCTCTTAAAACGGTTTCCAAATGCTTTCGAAGATTCGAGACTTGACATTTTTCGGTAGAGAACGAGCCTCGCGAAGGTCGTTCAAAATCTTTGAACTGCAATAGAGATTTTTCGTTACCCATAGATTAGCTTCAATAATCTTCACCTTCATTATATTTTTAAAGTTGTTAGCTCATAACTATATGAAGATTTCGAGGCCACAATATCGAGTCTTAAGTTAATATTGACTGTAATGAAAAAGGTTTTTCATACTAAATCCGAAGAGTGATTTTGTACCGCTAAAAGTGGGCGTGGCACAGTACTTGTGATATATGTTCGGCGTAGCATTATAGGAAGTATTCAAACCCGATTTCAGATTACTATATTAAAAACTAAACGATTAGTAATGTATCAAATTTCATACAGACAGACGGACAGACATGCGAGGTGTCTTAAAAAAAATGACTTTATTTTTTCTCGAAAAATAGTAATTAATTAAATAATTCCCCTCAGATATGTATAATATACTTGTGCCAATCCTCTAAGCACTTCTGATGTACGCTTTTCGGTACGGTCTTGAGCTCTTTCAGCAATGCGGTTTTTATCTACTCAAACATGGCAGAACGACTTCCTTTCATGGGGCCTGGGAACAGGAAAAAGTCGCCAAGGCCAAGAGGCCAAGTCCGGTGAATACGGTGGCTGAGCCATGATTACGGTGTTGATTTTGTCTAAAAAATCACGAACAAGCAAAAGTATTGTGAGCAGGTGCATTATCGTAACGCCATGAATTGTTTTGCCACAAACCCGTGTGTTTTCTTCGTATTGCTTCACAAAAACGGCGCATAACTTCAAGCTAATATTTCTTATTGAACGTAGGTCCTTCTGGCAAGAACTCACCTTGCACCAAGCCATTGTAAGCGAAGAAAACAGTGAGCACAATCATCACATTTGAGCCAGCTTTGCGTGCTTTTTTTCGGTCTTGGCTCTACTGGGTTTTATGTACCCATATTTCATCTCCAAGCTTGATCTTCATTGACGTCATTCTTTTGGTGCTTTAGGTCAAAATTGCTAAATTCTTTCGGAACCACACGTTTCACGTCCAAGCTTTATTAACATCTATTAGGGCTGCTGCGAAGAGCTTACAAACTTATAGACTTTTGTGCTCAAAATAGACTCTCCAAATGTCACAGTCAAAATTTTAAGCGAGTTGGAGGACTTAATTTAAAATACAGATTCAAGAAAAAGCAATTTTTTTTTTTTGAATTTTGTTTGACCCGATATCGTTTGTTGTTTGACCCTGAATCAGAATGTTGGCAAATATGATTTTAGTTTTCTGCTCACGGAATTCATGGTCAAATTGTTTAAAAATCTTGAGATTGTTATCTAGAAATTATGTACATATTTCTCAATGTGAAATTGACATTGAGCCAGCTAAAAATTCATATCCTATATATGAGCTATTATTTCTAAGAAACTATAAGATTCATTGGCTGTACTTCCAAGTTAGTTTTGTGGGATTTACAAAAGATGACGTAACTAGTATTATATATAGTATAACTATATTCATGTTACAGCGTCATCATTTCTCTCTAAAAACCCGTATGTGTCATTTCGCTGAAGTGTAAAAAATAGAAACAGCAAATTGGGTATGGACTCTCTAAGTGTTTGCTTCGCAACTATGTTACCACTGAAGAAAATGGTCTATAATATTGAAGATACAGTCTTCCAACGTGAACCGTTAGCAAGGTCGCGCCCAAGGTATTACCTTGTTTAGCGTAATAGGCGATTAAGTTCTTAAAACTAAGTATTACTATGTTTAGCGTAATTGGCGATTAAGTTCTTAAAAGTTGATTAAAATATTTTATTAAGATTTTGTCTCCAAACATTTATTTCTTTTCTTACAAAATGTCTCTAGAGAATTTGTATTATTTTAAATAATTTACAATCGGAAATATTTTCAGCCGATATGAGTATGTAGCTCAATTTTTTTTCAGTTAACAACGCTTTGTTGACTATTTTGGTACTATTTAGCTATACGAGGTCTGCTATTTATATTTCGGGCACTGGCAACACTAATGTCAAAAGCTAAAATCTGGCAACGCCATAATAAAGTTTGACATTTTTTTGGCAAAAACGTACTCACAAAGTTTTGATGTACAATTGCTATTTGTTTTATTTACAGTGAGTTAAGAAAAGCAATTTGGCCAAAAAAATGGAAATTTCAACAGAAGGTTTTCGTTGGATTATTTTTCACAACTTTCGACGTGGATTATCTCAACAAGAATGTGTCAATGAACTCAGTTCTTTTTATGGCGATAAAGCAGCATCAAAAACCACAGCATATCGATGGTATATATATAAAATTTGCTCTCGTTGGATACCCCATAATTTATCAATCGCTCAAAAAAAGGTTCGCGTCGATTGGTGTTAGGAAATGATTAAAAAGTTCGACAGTGGTGCTTCAAAAGACTTGTATAAAATCGTGACAGGTGACGAATCATGGATATATGCGCATGAGCCGGAAACAAAACAGCAATCGACCGTGTGGGTATTCCAAGACGAGCCAAATCCAACAAAAGTTGTTCGTGGAAGAAGCACAGCGAAGCAAAAGATCGCCTGTTTCTTCGGCCGAATGAGCCATGTGGCCACTGTTCCGCTTGAGCAACGTAGGACGGTCAATTCTGAGAGGTACACGACCATTTGTTTGCCGGAAGTCTTCGGAGAAATTCGTAAAAACAACCGCCAAAGGCGAATCATTCTCCGTCATGACAATGCGAGCTCTCACACAACTTGTCAAGCAAGTGCATTTTTGAACAGTCAAAACTTCGAACAAATGACTCATTCTCCGTACAGTCCTGATTTGGCACCCAATGACTTCTTCTTGTTCCCGAGTATCAAAGGTAAACTGCGTGGTCAACGACTTACGAGCGCCAAAGAAGCAGTTGAAGCGTTCAAAAACAATGTTTTGGTGGAGTCTTAAGAGAAAATGGAACGAATGCAAAACTGTATTAATCATAAAGGGGAATATTTTTTTTGAAAAACAATAAAAATTGTTGTTATTATTTGCTATTCCCGAAATATAAATAGTACCCCTCGTACTCGTTCGCGAACTCGTTTCGTCTAATTAACAATACTAGTCATGTGTAGATACGTTTATCATTTCTTTCTATTCATTTGTTTTGTTTTTCACTTTCTCTCTTTCTCTTTCTGTTTCTCTTTCTCTCGCTCATTCTCATTTTTACACCTTATCATTAACCATTTTTCATATATGTAGATACAAAAGTATATTTTGTTTGTTGTTGCTTTTCGTAAACAAACGTTGAATGTGTAATTCAGAATAATTTTTGCTTCAAACAACGTGAAACGATAAATAAGTGTATATAAAAATATATAACAAATGGCATAAATTAATTATACAGAAACGAAAGAATCTATAAAATATTCAGTTCACAATTTTTTAAGCTTTTTAGTTAAAAATTTTTGTTTTAAATTTTCTAATTTAAATCTTTGTGTTTATGATTTGATATATCTACAAAGATTATACTGACAAATTTTGTTTAATTTTTGATAATTATTACGCACATGCAAAGCCATTAATTCATATACAGACAACACACTAAATGAGATACATTGATAAGTTTTGAATTTGATTTGCATGTATACTACACATCCGGCTATTAACGAATTAATTGAGGCAGAACTTCAAATGGAACAATGAAAACAGAGGCATGTAATCAAGTAAATAAAAAAGGCAGGTTGCACTATGTACCACATGATATTGGTGACATGTATCTAAATACATTTATAGTCTTTGTGCTGTTTGCAATAGATATTCTAATTTATAATCTTAATACCCTTTTCAGAAGATTTTAATAAATGTTGGTTGAGTTTGCGGTCACACTTCTAGTTGAAATTTGTTGAACAATTTTTGACACTCTTTTCAATGTCATATGAGAAATGTGTCACATAGTTAGATACATACTTATGATCGTCTAAAAAAGATATTACCAAAAACTTATTAAATATATTACCTAGTTAAAACCAAACTTAGAATAATGTTCTTTTTGTGTTGAATACGATGCAATACGAGTATATGGCGGTAAAGTAGTATAATAGCACCAAAATGATGAGGATTGCATTCTCCCATTATTTATAAGAAAGTTGTCAAAACTCGACATTTTAACAATATAGAAACTAAATTTCAAAAATAGATTATTAAAGCAGACCGTGGGCAAAACGGTGGAATCGAAGCTGAAATACCATTCACATGAAGTTTAAATATATATATTTAGCAACTATAAAACTAAGAACCTAAACGTGGGTGTTAAGTTTTTATAGGGCTACCGCAAAAAGGGGAAGATTACACTTATTGATATTTATGTAAAGCATCGGTTCATTGGAAATCACCATATCAAATTTTAAGTTGAATTGGAATTTGATTGCAATACAAAATATTTTCTTTTTTTCAAAAAGGAAAACGTGGCTGTGTGGTTTGTATGGAGGCTACCACAAAAAGTAGCCGCTGCATATCAATACGGGTACTCTATTTAACTGTGATTAAAAATAAGTCTAGGTGCCTAATTCCAACTGCACCGAAGTATCATCAAAATCAATCATCAAAATGAAATGTTTTTCATCAAAAAGTACAAAAAGAAGCGTGATAGACCACATAAAGTACTGGGTGTCTCAAAAGAGAGTTCACATTTGATTTGATGATTGCGTGAACGCAACTATTCCGTGGGGCGCGGGGGGTATGTCAATCGGTAGCCTAGCTTTTGGGAATTTAGTCGCTATGCAGCGTTTCTCAGAAACGGACCGTACGTTGTGCGTACGTGAGTTTTACAAAAACGGTAATTCAGCGACTGTAGCGCGTAGAAAATTGTGCAGTATTCGACATGCTCGTCATTTAAATGATGCGCCAGGCCCTCGACTCATTGGAAAATGGGTCGAGAAGTTTGAAGAGACCGGTTCAACGCTGGAAAAATCAAAATCCGGGCGTCCAAGGTCCTCGAGAACGTTCGAAAACGTAGAAAGTGACCTTTCGATTCGGAAGCGTGCTGTTGCTTTAAACGTGCATAGATTATCATGGTTCCACATTTTACACAAAGATTTAAAGCTGCACCCCTACAAAATTCAGTTGGTGCAAGAATTAAAGCCTCAGCATGCTGGGCAGAGGCTTGAATTCATAAAACAGATGATTGAGCGCTTTCCAACGTTTACCAACATCTTGTTTTCGGATGAAGCTCATTTGCATCTTAATGGACATGTAAAAAAAAAGAAAATTGCCGCTACTGGAGTGCAACCAATCCAATATACAAACAACCGAAACCCCTACATTCGCATAAAGTGACCGTATGGGCTGCGATGTCGGCGCGCGGCATTATCGGCCCTTACTTCTTTGAAGATGAAAGGGGACGCACAGTTACAGTGAATTCATAGCGTTATGTAGAGATGTTAGACGACTTCTTTCGTGCCTGAACTGCAAAACTTTCCTGGTTATAACCAAAGAACATGGTTCCAGCAGGACGGAGCAACTTCACACACATCCAACAGTTATCTACCACGAGTTCATGAAATTTTTTCTGGCAAATTGATCTCCAGGAGAGGTGACATAAATTGGCCACCACGAAGCCCCGATTTAATCCCTATGAACTCTTTCCTGTGGGCTTACGTCAAATCTAACTTTACGAGAACAAACCGACCTCCCTGGCACAAATAAAAGAAAATATCCGTTACGAAATGGCAGCCATCACGGAGAATACGTGCCGAGCCGTCATAGGAAATTTTAGTGTTCGATTAAATGAATACCGTGAACGCAACGGTTTACATTTGGAAAATATCATTTTTAAGAAATAAATTCCCAAAGTGTTTATTTTAATATGTAACAAATATTTTTTCAATAAACTACTTACTATTTTTTTCATCGATATTTTAAATGTGAACTTTCTTTTGAGACAACTTGTATATATATATTCTTAATCAACATCAAAAGTCGAGTTGATATAGCTATGTTCGGCCGTCTGTCCTTTGCATGTTTGAACAACGAAATCGCGAAGATTATAGGTAAAATAGAGAACCTGCAACCTTGGATTTTTAGATTCATTCGAATCTACGTTCGCACAGTAGGGCTATATATCCTTAAAATTCACGTTTTTTTTATTTTTCAAGGTAAACCAGCCGAACAAAGGACGAGCGTATAATAAGTTTGTAGGAATGTATGTAATAGGCAGAAGGATGCATGGCAGAACCTATAAAGTATATACATTGCATCAGAAATTGAGTCGATTTGGTTTTGTCCGTCTATCCGTTCGTCTGGATGTATGAGACAACAGATCTCAGGAACTATAAGAGCTAGAGACTTCACACTTGGACAGTTTGCAGTTTCTAGCTCCTTATATTAAATTTTGCGCATGCCACGTTCACAATGCCCACTAAGCCCATACAACAGTCATTTGCCCCGTATGTGAGCACTGTTCCAGGCCGCATAGCCACGCCTTATTTTGCCTATTACATAATAAATAGATAATGTAATGTTTAATTAAAAGGAAATCAAAAAATTAAACAACCAAAGACACATTTTGAAAACTGAGCAAGTGAAAAGAGATTAAAGAACGTGTATGCTTAATTTCAATTATGCTTAAAAAATATGAAGAACCAATATTTCACAATATTTCAGTCATTTTCTTATCACAAAATTTAAATATTTGATTATGTGAAGGTCGACATAGCTGAAAAGGAAATGTTGCTCGTTCATAAAATAGAAAATCAATAGATATGAGTTATATGTATAGTACTTAAATATGCTATATAAGTATATTTAGATAAAAGAAAAGGTAAGATAATTTTCTTAAATGGAAAGAAATATATTTTTCATGCTTCAGCGTTGCAAAGTTAAATGCAGCTTAACATACAAATTAGCGGCTTACTCAAATAGGCACGTTGCATGCAACTGGCAACCTTTGAAGCAATTTATTGCGCACCAAACACAAAACTGTTGAATAACGTAAAGTAAATCGCACACAGACGCACTCGAAATAGAACATGTAGTCTTCGCGGCAAGGTCGGAATCAAAAGTACATAGCTATATAAGGTAATGTGAAGTAGTAAAAAATCAAGACAATATTGATTTGACTGTACGATTTGAAATGTACAGATTGCAAAGTGGTCGTAACAAAAAATAAAATGGTTGGTAGACCTTTAAACATGTTGCTAAAGTTTTATTTTAGTACCTGATATGGTGACCGTAATTTCTGCTAGCTTCTAGACACTTTCACGAGTGTTGACATATAAAATGATTCTTTCTGATATTTTTATGCATTTGTTTATATCCAATACTTTATAGAAAGTGAGACCACAATACAACGCTGCCAAGATCGCATTGTGCTTTTCAGTAGTATTACCTTAGGCTTCACGACTTGTATTGAAGTTACATATGCCACTTCATTAATCCTGGAAACGACAATGTGGGAAATACATGTTCCAATGTGCTTTTGGAGTCAGCGCTGCAATCAGCAATACTTGACACTGGAATATTTACAAAACTAATGACTATCAGAACTATCATCTTCCCGCCTCTTTTGCTATGGGTGCCCTATATTTGAGACTATATCCATTTCTCTCCTATTGTTTTTTATACCATTTTAAACCAAACCACTTCAGAAAATAGCATTGGAAAGAGCTTTGATGAGACAACCAACTATCACCAGTAGGAACTAAGATAACATTTAAAGAAAATTTGTTTAATAAAGTCATGTTCTGGAGAGGATTGGTTACAAGATACAATCAAGCCGATTCGGCGATAGTCGAAATCAATGGGCTCCCATAACAGAAGAAGTATTTCTGAAAAATTTTGGAAATTGAGGCGGGAAGATGGTATTTCAGGAAGTCATCAGTTTTGGATTTATTTTAGTGCCAACTATTGCTGATTGCGATTTTATGAATTGACTGGATCACGTATTTTCCACATAGTCCTTCCCAGGATTGATCAAGTGTCATATATTCACTACAACTTGTAAGGACTAAGTCAATATAATACGGAATTTTCTAGGGAGGATTGGAGATAAAAAAAACGTAGGAAAATATTAGAAAGAGACATTTCATTTTCTACACCAGTGAAAGAAAACACATGTTAGCAGAGATAAAAGCCAACGTAGCAATAACGATTTAATTCGTAACAAGTGCGCTTAGATAGCTTTATATAATCTGAAGTACTCGCAGTTGGCTGCGAGTAATTCCGAGCTCAGGCTAATATGCAACCCTAGCCAATTTGTCAAAATTAATTACACAGTATTCTACATGATTTAACATTCGTGCTTCCGAGTTTAATGGAAGATCGCATATAAATTTTTATAAATGTTGAAACGTTTAGATCAGCACTGGCACTTTAGCTTTATGCGCTAAAATCTAATTTCGCTTAACTCAATTCAACTTTGAACTCAACTGTTATATAGTGCATAAAAATAGGGGGCAATACTAATTAAATAATTTTATTAAATAATATTAGCGCAATAAAACTTAACAACTCACTTGTGATTCGTTGTTGTGTGTGTGTGTGTGTGTGTGTATGAATCGTTGTGTGACAAGCGCCACTTGTATTTGCGATTGTTATTGTTATTGTTGTTGTCGTTATACTTGTTAACGGTACTTGTTAAACATGTGTTTTAAATTATAAAACTAGCAGAAGAAGAACACGAAGATGCAAAAGGCTCAGCACAGCAGCCGAGTAGCACAGTTAACCCAGAGGCACTTCTATATATTCACATATACATACATATATGCATACTCACACGCACGCGCGACACTTTCCTATTTTAATAATTAAATTATTATTTGCCAAAATACAAAAAAAAATAAATAAACGAGCTGGCGAACTCACGTAAAATCTAATCAGTAAATTGACGAGCAAAAACGAAATCAGACGAAGCAACTTGACTTGACAAAACTTCTAGAGTAACTAAAAAAAAAAAAACCGAGTTTATTTAGAATAGCAACAAATGCGCCAAGTATAACAGATGTTGTATGTATAACAGCTGTATGAAAGAGAAAGAGTTTGCGCACGCTCTCATATGAGCAATTTGATTAGTCTTCTCTTATGCATACACGCTGTGTTGTTGTTATTGTTTTTGTCTTTTGCTTTTTTGCGTTGGTGGCGTTGGTGGTGGTGGTGGTTGTTGTTTTTGTTGTTAACTAAGCTTTGACTGGTGCGCTTAGATAGCAAAAGCAAACAATAACAACAACAATGAATGGTTTTGTTTTGTTTTTATTCTTTGTGAGCACGAAAGCAGAGTTCCGATACTTTTTAATAATTTACATATCAAACATATGTACATACATATGTACATATGTCTATGCGTAAATTCAAAACAAACTCTACAAACTCATAAGTATATAAATGCATATGCCTATGCATATACATATATGTGTGTGTTTGTGTGTGTGTGTGTGTGTGTGTGTGTGTGTGTGTGTGTGTGTGTGTGTGTGTGTGTGTGTGCGTGTGTGTGTGTTTGTGTCTGTGTGTGTGGAAACATATTTATGTGTAGTTCACGTACATCCATATGCAGTGGCGGATTTAGGGGAAAGCTGTGGGTGCTGAAATGTTGATCGCGGAGTACTGGTGCAGGAGAGTTTTTCTGCAGCACAGAGTGCAATTATTATCTGCATCTGCATCTGCTCCAAAAAAATTTGTATATTTTAGTAGATAAAAGTTCAGTATTTTATAGTTTTTTTAAGTGTTAGAATCAGAAAATATATTCGGAATCGTTAACCGAAATAAACCGTTTCAACTTTGAAAACCGAAACACTGAAACCTTTTACCGAAAAACTATTATACCGGTATACATAGTTTCCGCTCAAATTTTTATTTTTTTTCCAAGAAAAATGTTTAC
Organism: Leucophenga montana; assembly: GCA_035044765.1. Lineage (NCBI taxonomy): Eukaryota > Metazoa > Arthropoda > Insecta > Diptera > Drosophilidae > Leucophenga > Leucophenga montana. The sequence goes on along the minus strand of JAWNNQ010000588.1, from coordinate 279,887 downwards.
TTATGCACAGTGTACTTATGCATAATGTTCAAAGGAAAACAAAGTAACAGCTGATACCATACACTGACAATATGGGTAGTGGGAATATTTGCCTAGTTTTTCAAAGGCCATTTTAGAGCTTTCAGAGCCCTTATCTAGACAAGCAGTTTATGAAGCCACCAATTGATTGTTCTACTCGTTGGAGCTCGACCCATATGATGTTGGAGTATCTGCTGAAGACTTTTGCGCCAACTTTGCGGGATACAATTAATGAAGTTGTTAGCGTTGTCGATCCAGTTAAAATTACAACGACTAAACTTCAAAGTGTGCAGTTAATTTAGCTATTTGTCTTCATTGCAAAATTCAAATTGGCAAAAGAAGCTATTGCATTAGCTAATCTTTTAGTATCTAAATTAGAAAAACGTGCGTCTACTCTATTCGAGAACAGTGCATTTTTATTTGCAGTATTTTTAGAGCCCAGAGTTTTGTCCGTTGCTGAAAAAGGGCTTGAAGAAAGTAATTCTAGCTTAACTAATTTATCGGAACTGGAGCAGAACTCGATGCATACAAGGATATTTGCTATTCAGCAGGGATATAAATCCGGGTCTATAAATCAGCTTAGGATTCTGAATGCCATAATGCTTTACAATTGAACAAGGAAAGCGTTAACCGACGCTTCAATACTCTTCACACGCTTTAAACAAATTACTGCCAAGAATGGTTTAAAAAATGGTTTAAAAAGGGTTTATGAGGGCTGTCTTTAAAAGTAAACGATATAATATTAATATAATATATAATGCTTTTATCCATTAAAAGACTCCATATAGATTTTCAGGTTGAAATTGACTGTAATGACAAAGGGTTTGATATCTACGATGCTTCGTTTAATGCGTTACAAACTACGTAACAAAATTATTATACTCTTAAAGAGTGTGAAGAGTATAAAAAATTTAAGTATATTTGTATTTGCTTTCTCTTTAATTAATAATAGTTTATTTCAAAATATTTAAATAACAAGTTAATTTGATATATGGTCTTAGGATCGTTGGCAATAGTAAATATTCTCCTTTTTCAAGAATTTTACTGAAAATTAGGCTTACAATGTTCACAATCTAATTCGATGAGATCCGAGCTATCACAAATCACAGATTCTGTGATTCTGTGATTCTCGAAAACGTGAACTACGCGCTAAAAAAAAATCTGTTACCGAATTCTGATTCAGATACCCTCAAATCACCGGATAAAGAAGTCTCAGCCATGGACATTTTTTGTGACTAGCATAGCGCTTTATCGGCAATATTAAAAAAAAAAAAAAAAAATTTTAACTCTCTCATATATTTTATAGCGAATAACTTTGCCAATGATTTTCAATAATCAAAATGGCCACAACTCTAGTTATAACCGAACAAAATTATTTATAAAATGTTGAGACCCCCAAACAATAATCCTAGATCCGCCACTGTACATATGTATGTATGCAGATGATCTGTCTTTCTGCTTTTTGTCCACTGCTGGACGCATTAAACGCATCTGAGTGTCAAAGTTTACAACCTGCTGCCTTTTACACATGCAGCAGGTTGTTTAAAGCCCTTTTTAAACGCAGCATGAGTACGTGTCTCTCAACGAAAATGACACACGAAAAAGTCAAAATGTATTTGTTAATTGTGTATGTCAAATGCGAATGTATGTGACACATGTACACTTGTTGCTGCACTGCACTATGCTTCCTTTAAAAAGGGCATAATGGATAAAAAATAGCAGCGCCAATTTAAGAGTAGAGAAACTAAAAAAGTATCAATTTCATATGATATTCGAAAAGTAAATGAACAGCTTTAAAAAACCTGATACATGGGTGGAATTCAACTACCAAAAAAAAATTAAAGAGAAAACGTAAACTTTTGAAATGTTTCTACACCGACAGAAAAACATGAGTAGAAACAACAATATGAATTGTTAAAATTTCGTAAAAAACGGCAAATTGTTGTTTTAACAACGTTTGGTTGTTCTCTGCTCTTTCACTATTTATATTGTTGGCCAACAACTCTTTTCAATATTTTTTGAGACTACACACTAATTTTATTGTTTATAAAAAATTCCATCAAATCCACCAAAAAATGATTATTTTGCTCACAAACGTCCGTTAAGACTCGTATCCCTTGGGTAAAACACGGAACTTCTGTGATGAACAAATTATAAGAAGGCAACCACTCCCTTAAATAGAGGTTGGTGTGTTGAGTCTGGTTCCCGCCACCGTAAAACAAAATTTTCCAGTGACAACACAGAGGAATCCTACAATACGATCCCCATGCCATGCGCGGAAGCACGAATTTGATACTCAATTATTTGCGGTTTCGTGGTTACAAGAAAATTACGTACTCTGGTCTCCAGTTTCATACCTGTTAAGGAACGAGTTGCGGTGATACATATCAAGGCTAAGGACTTCAACATTAGGCTGATTTTTGCACACGCCCTGATGCAAGTCACAGACGTTGTGGCCAAAGATGAATTTTGCGTTGTAAAAATCGTGCTTGGCGAATTCAATGCCAAAAATGGAGAAGGAAAGAATATTTGGCCCAACCGCCTTCACGACGCTACATCCATATAGATCAATAGAGAGATGCTAATCGTCTTCGCCGCATGTCGGAAAGTATTCAGTAGCAACAGATTTCCACACATTAACATCCACAAAACTTGGATACACCAGACCTGTGATGAACTCTTGGTATGACGAGTAGTGCTGCCAAGCTACTGCAGCAAGTTCGACCAGTGACCAAATTTTTATTCTTTGACAGATCCTGGAGAAGACCTGTGAGTACAACACGCAAAAAACGTGGAGGAGAAAGGGCAGCAATGCGCCGCGTACAGCTAATCAATGATAAAAAGCCAAACAAAAATTTTCTACCACTGGAAAAGTTTAATAACAACACTGACAATTTTCATTCGATCTTGACGAATTAAAAGAAATTTGATTATGTTCTCTCTAAATAATGTGCCCAATGCTCATGATGCATAAAAATTTGCAGTAAATGATGCTCAATTATTTCGTTTAAAACCGTACATATGTATTCTAATTTCAACACTAAGAGAATGCCATTTTTTATAACTGATTATTTTTTTGCCACACTGTACTACTCACATCTGGTTTTACTGCTCGCAGATGAGTCTATGGGAGAGTTTGTTTTGTGTGTGTGCTCTTGAATTGATATTGGTGCGGGTGGCTTTGCCCATTTTGCAACGGTTTGCCCTTCTCTTTCAACGAAACTGTATGTATATCTCTCACCCTTTCTAACATTCTGTCATGCACTCGTCAGGCTCCAATAGACATGCCTACATATGTACATATGAGTGAGAGGGAACTTGTTGCACCCGTTCTTAACCTCTTGTTGTATGACGCGTTTTGTTATTAGTATTTGTGTTTATATTGTTGTTGTAATATTTTTTATGGTTTGTTTTTGTTTACATTTTTAAATGCATTTTGTCTCGAGTGAGTGAAAGATTGAAAGAGTGAGTGAAAGGGACCACTAAACACTGAATGAAAGAACCGACCGGCAATTTCATTATTCTGTGTCGCAGGAAATATGTTAGTGCATTGCGCGGGGGAGGGGAGCGAGGGGGATGTGGTACGGCATCAGAGACAAAGTAAGTGAGTGGTTGAATGAATTTTGTTCTTTATGGCTTAACTCAATTTCATTCAACAACGGTAATCATTTTATGCTATGCTCGACTTGGCGTCACCATACTCGCTAGATAGAATAGGGAACTGTGCAAACCGAATCTAAGAGCGACTAGTGACTATTCAGATACAATGCGATGCTGTACTTAATTCGAACTAGTCTTAGTTGAGAAATATGCAGCTTTTTAATTGACATCATATTCATTCTAAGCGTACAAATTAATATGGAAAGCGTTGCTGTCATTGAGACTGATAGAAATCAACATACTTGTACATACATACACATATGTAGACATGCATAGATATAACCGCTTAACAGTGCTATTAGCTAATAGTGTATTCTACAGTGTGCCTAAAATTAAATTAAATTTACATACATATTTGTACTATAATTTAACTTAATTTGATATACTTAGTTTTATGTTTAAACTTATATGTAGCTAGTTAGATTTCAAAACAAGAGCTGTCATTTGAAATACAAGGGAAAAATATAAGAAAAATGTTTGTTTTAGCAGTACTAAAGCTTAAATAGTCTATACCAGGGAATAAAACCGGAACCGTTAACCGAAATTAACCGATTAAAATCGAGAAACGATAAAGAACCGTACCGAAACCAAAACATTTGTACCGGTAAAGTTTCGGTTCTCACTTTTATTATTTCTAAGAAAAATATTTACTTATGTACAGTGTACTTATGCATAATGTTCAAAGGAAAACAAAAAAAAAAACAGCTGATACCATACACTGACAATATGGGTAGTGGGAATATTTGCGCAGTTTTTCAAAAGTCATTTTAGCTCCCTCAGCCTTTATCAAAAATCTACGCACGTCCATAAGCTACTTAATGCTAGATAAGAAGTTAAGAAGTTACTCGTTGAAGCTCAACCTATATGATGTTGGAGTATCTGCTGGCGAAGAATATGACTTCTACGCCAAGTTTGCGGTAACAAATATTGGAAAGAAAAGTCTGGGATACTTTTAATGAAATTGTTAGATTTCTCGAACCAGCTGAAATTGCAACGACTGAACTTTAACGTGAGCAGTTAGTTTAAAAAAAAAAGAAAAAAAAAAATTTCAAACTGGTAAAAAAAACTACTGCATTAGCTAAACTTTAAATCTCTGAATTAGAAAAACGTGTGTCTTCTCTATTCGAGAATAGTGTCTTTTTATGTGCCATATTTTTAGATCCCCAATATAATGTAAAGCTGACTGCTGAACAGGAAGGTATTTGTATAGCAGATTTGACAGATTTATATTACAGAGTTTTATCCTTTGCTGAAAAAGTTCAACTACTTGAAGAAAATAGTACTAGCTCAAGTAATGTATCTGAAACTGGAGACGAACTCGATTCATACATGAATATATTTAATAAGAATCGTGAAGTTACAAAAAGTAATGTACTATCGAAAATAATCTATTAGCTTCAATTAAGGTCTTTCTCAGACTAAACCTATTAAACAACTAGAAATTCAAGTTGATATTGACTGTAATGAAAAAGTTTTTTCGATATCCGATCCCTCGTTTAATGCGTTGCAAACTCCGTAACAAAATTGTAATACTATTCACACTATGTGAAGAGTGAAGAGCATACAAATTTAAGCATGTTTGTATGTACTTTCCCTTGAGTAAAGAATAGTTTATATAATTTGATAAATGGTCTTTGGAACGTTGGCAATAGTAATTATTATTTTCTATTTTTACATTTTCTTTCATTCCCTGTTCTAAACACACCTATTGAAAGCATTGCCATCTAAATAATCACCATTTTAGCATCTTAAAAAGTAATCCTTAGATATTTGCTTATGCTGAACAGAAGTCCGTAATCAGAAATATTCTATTTAGTTAAGTTTTTGAAAACTGTCCTCATTTAGAGTACTATTCTGCAGTATATTGAAGAAAAAGTATAAAAGTTTGTTAATATGATTAAGTGAAAGTTCAGATATGTGTTAACCCATTGGCGGATCCTAATAGGAGATTTGGTAGACCCCATAAAGTACATATATTCTTGATCACCATCAAGACATGATCCTCAGACAATTTGTATGGGGTGGACAGTAAAAAGGTGTAATGTCTGCAACGTAGCTGGAGTAATTGAAACATACCTCGAACACAAAGAGGTCACAATGTGTGCATTTCTTGAGATAGAAGGAGCGTTTGATATCTCTATTCACAATCAATCACAATCTGTAACGGACTAGTAGAGAGGGGAGTAGACCCAATTATAGTGAACTACACCAACGTTAGAATACAAACAGTTAATGTTGTCTACAGGAACAAGTTCTTTCGCCAATACTATTGAGCCTAGTTATACGCGATCAACTTAGTAGGCTGAGTGAAAATGGAGTAGGTTGCCAGGGCTATGCGGATAACATATTCATCATGGCAAGTGGGAAGTTTGAAGAAATACTCTGTGACATAATCAACAGAGCTCTCAAAATTGCACAGGATGGGGGCAGGGAGATGGGACACAACATTAATCCCACCAAAACATTCATTGTAGCATTTATTAGGAAGCAGAAGCTGCCTAGACTAAAGGAAATCAAACTCGAAAGGGTAGTAGTGATGGTTAGCAAGGAAGTCTAATACTTATGACTAGCTTTAGACAGTAAGCTTCTATTTAAAAAGCACACAGAGGAAACTGTACGATAATGCACCACGGCAATACTTGTGTGGAAGAAGTGCCCGGGCAATCGTGGGGATGCAATCCGAGAATCATACTCTGGCTATATAACATGGAGTAAAGCCATTGCCAATTATATAGCAAAGTCCTTTTGGGAGAGAGGGCTAGACGGTTCACAGTCACGAGGGAATTAAACTCCCTACAAAGACTAGAATGTATATGCATCACGGGCGCAATGCGCACATGCTCAACCACAACCACAATTCTAGATTTAAAACCACTGCATATAGATGTGCACAGTGTAATCTAGATAGAGGCTATAGTAACTGTGAGATTGCTATTCTATCTGACAGTCAGGCGGTGTTAAAAGTACTTAGCTCAAACTCCGTCAAGTCTAAACTAGCGCAGGAAGCACTTATAATATTGGAAAAACTAGGCAGACAAAGCAAAGTTTACTTGATGTGGGTGTCAGGAAACACTAATATAGTAGGAAATAACTTGCCGATAGGCTTGCCTAGGAGTGGCAAAGCCAATGGTAGGAACGTAGCCATTTTGTGGCACTGGAAGACACACTCCACTAGAACTAATCCACAATGAAAGAAATAGGGCAAAGAAGCAGCACTGGGTGATGAGCCAAAGACTAAGCCAAGCAAAAATATTCCTAGAGGGTTTCGACTCGAACAGAGCAAAAACAATGCTCCAACTATGAAGAAACCAGTTGAGAACATTGACAGGAGTACTAACAGAACACTGCCGACTGAGGAAACTCCTGTGTGTGATGGGTGTATACAATTGCTGTGAAAGCAGACTTTGTGATCATAAGAAATATACTGCTCTTCATATGCTTGCAGAATGTAAAGCAATAGTCGCAAGTAGATTTTGAATATTGAGCAGCCACGTTGTTGCCGAAGAACAACTGAAACCTAAGGTTTAGTTTTTTTAAGTCTTCTCTAATCAGAGAACGTTATAAGCACGACAATCCATGTTCGTCCGTTCTTCTTTTATCTGTCGGAAAGAATAGTTCTCTGACTAGAGAAGAATTAAAGAAACCTCTCTCCTGGTATAGACTCGCAAGCGTTTTAACGCAGTGGTAAGAGAAAACATATTCAGTTCGCAATTTTTTTTTTTTATGGACAGGCGCATCTGTGTATTTGGTTACGCCCTATTGCCTCATGGAATCAAGGAAATATTGATTTGAAAGTTAGTATTGAGACCATAAGCAACACACTTGTCAAAGTGACCGCGATTTACTCATTAAAAGATTTAGCTCCTTTACAAAAACTAGATAGTTTGATTATGAAAGAAATTTTGTGCATTTCCAGATGACAGCTCTTGTAGAGAAATACATGCACTCAATTTACTTACCAGTCTCATTACACATAGAATTTTTATTTTCCGTGACAGATTTTCTGCATAAATAAGGCGTGCCGCAATTCTGACAATTCTCTTCCATATTTTGACTGAAAAGCAGCGCTTGGCGTTTAAAGACTTTCTCTAAGCTTGCGAAGATTGCACTCACCTGCTTAATGCCAAAATAAGAGGACCACGTGATCGCTGCTTTTTAATTAATTTTAGTAGTTGATCATCACCGATGCAGACATTTACAGGCAATTGCAGCGAAGACTATAAGCAATAAAATCGGTTTTCAAAATTTTATTTATTCTATACATAAATACATAAATAAACTAATTGTCACTTAAGCTACACATATGTATACAATATATAGAGGATTCGTACAGTTCTGTTGAGTTTTTTGTTATTGCTGCCACGCAGTGAACAGAATTTCAGCATAATTTTAAGTTGTGTACGTATGTAGATTGGAATTAAATTCACAAAGATACAACACACATTGGCTTGATCAAACGAACTCGCGCACACACAGATTCAAACTGAGCGCGCTACAAGTACAAAATTATTCAAATTATTTAGTTTCGATTTTTGTTTTTAGGGGGCGTCATCTCGTGCCGCTGTCGATAACATGACTCGCTGCGAGTTGTGCTGACACGTTGCTGCTCCCTACTTCTATTATAGATCTCATTCATGTGCATGAGCAGCGTGTGTTACGTTAGCGTACAGACACCGCGTTTGTCCATGAAGACCTCGAGGCAGATTGCATCAACGCGATCGAAAATCAATGAACCAAAACGTCGCGCAGTATAATCAACAATCATGACCATCTTGCAGTTTATGCACTTGTCCCGGTAGTGGAAGAGCAGTCCTACAGTCTGATGTACAATGTGATCTGCATAGCCAGGAGCTGTGCGCCACACCTGATGATTGCCCATCTCGACAACGGCACGTGGATTGACCACAGCTTTGCTGCGTTGATATGCCGGCATTATCTCAAGCGAGCGTCGCAACTTCGATTGTGTGTAGAGTAATCGATTATGTGTATGTGTGGGCACATTGAATGTATCATTGCTGTCCTTCTTGTAGAAAAATACATTGCGAAAGATGAAGGCCGAAGTACGTCCTTCATCGCACTGACGCAGATATTCGTGCAACGAATTATGCTTGAGCGGCATTAGCACCTCGTCGAGATCAATGACAGCGGCATAGCGAAAATTATCGATCACATGCGCACGATAGACGCAGTCGTTGAATTGAGCTACAATGCCGGCGTAGTGTAGATCATCGAGATGATCATGTACGTTCCACGTTAGGATATCTGCCAGACCAATTCGCTGATAATGTGCCAAGACGCGCAACACTTCAACGCTGGCATCCAAATGATAGAAGTAGAAGTGTGTTGCGCCCTGTATGCGATACATCTCAACGAACTCGACAAGGCGCAGCACATTCGAGTAGTTCTGCTGCAGCGGTCCGACGCAGACGGAGACAGTGGGATGTGAGCGTATAAACATTTGTTCCATTTCACGCGGATAGCTGGAATGTATAGATAGTACATATGTACATATGACTATCGTTTTGCGGCAAACATTTCACTGACTTACCTCACTTGTATATATGTGGGACTGAGATGGCTTAAACGATTTGATGCATAGGCCAGCGCCACAACCTGGGGCAATCGCACGCGTTTCTCATTGTCTTCACCGCCGCGTGCTACATGCAGCGGACACATAATGCTCCATGCAGCAAAACTATTATTGTGCGCCTCGTGCATTGCCGATGCCTCCTCGGCAGGTATCTCCTTGCTGCTGAAGTCATCGTAGCGCACAATACAGCTGAGTGTGGCAGCGTCGCGAAATTTTGCAGGTAATATGGCAAAGATACGCAGCGAGCCGATGGTCAACAATTTATCGTCGAGATGCACATCACCTGTTTTCAAATGAAGAGCCAAAATTTAGTTAATTCAGATGGCTTCACTTAATATTTTGATTTTGTTTTATACTTTAATAACCAGCACAAACCAGAACCAGAATTTTGAACACTTTATTAGAAACTCGAATTTGAAACCAAGCACATCTGCATTTGAGTGAGATTTAGATTTAAATTAACGGAAATATTTAAAATGTTATAGAAATCGTATAGCTTTCAATTTAGAATAGATTATATATCCTGGTTTAAGTCAGTTAAGCAATATAGTTTTTGAAAAAATGGTATAGTTCAAAGTTCTCCGATGTTGTTCTAGTTGGTTTTGTTATTCATTTTTTTTACAGTTTCCATTTTTTTGTGGAGTCCTATTTTTTGTTGCCCGTGAGCCGCTAAGTATTCAACGATAAGCTAAGCTATCATTTAGATTTATGTTCATTACGTTTATTTTAGTTTGAGCAGGTACTGTTCCATGTGCAGTCATTCAAAGCTTCCATATGGGTTTCCATGGGTTTCAGTCAAATATCTCAAAATTTATTAATAATAAAAATTAATGCTGCAATCGAGTGTGCTCGACTTCGAGATGCCCTGTACCGTTTATTAGAAATGACGAACAATTAGAACAATTAGGTTGAAACGAAATTTGAATACCATTCACAAGAAGTTTCAAGCTGTGAACTAAGCAGGTGTAAAGAACGAAAATTTGCAAAATCTAACAAACTGAAAGTGGGATGTAAGTTTGTAGGACGTAACACATCCCTTGCCAATAATACAAAACGTCCGTCCTTGCGAAGCCACCATGTCAGGTTTCAATTTGATTTTTCGAGAAATGAAAAAAATTTTCAAAAAAACGCAAAAATGGGAGGGGCTATCCTTAAAAAGTGTAAATTATACCTTTTTCTATATATATACATGTGATGAGTAATTTCATAAGAACCCACCATGTATATTTTTAGGGTTAAATTGATTATAAAATAAAAGTGTTCCTATAAAAGGTCAAAAGTATGAGGGGTGTTCGTATGGAGGCTGCCCTTACAACTGGATATCCTAAAAATTGGCTCAAATACACAACAACATCCAGACAGACGGACAGACAGACGGACATAGCTAGATCGACTCGTCTCGTCGAGAAAATCAAGAATATATTGGGACCTTGAATTAATAATGAGCGTTTTGCACGCGAGGCCGCCACTAGTAAGTATATGAACCAATATTCTCTTGTATCATTTGTTTGAAACGTAAACAACAATACTAAATATTGCCTCGAACAAGTCGAATTTCGTTAGTGTTTTTGCGGGGAGTTCTTCTTCATTACTTTAATGTGAAGAAAAGTTCGGCCGAGGGTCATTGAATCTTAGTGGAAGTTTACGGCGAGCATGCTCTATCTGAACAATCGTGTCGGAGGTGATTTGGTCGCTTTAAAAGTGGTGATTTTGATCTCGAAGATAAGTAACGACCGGGTTAATCCAAAAAGTTTGAAGACGAAGAATTGGAATCTATGTGGACCAATGCCAAATGCTTCAGAAGTTGTCAGAATCATTGCTAGTGGATGAGTCGATAGTCTGCAAATGTTTAAAAGCAATTAAAACTGGGTGCCATACGAGTTGAAGCCGCGCGACATTAGATTCAATTTTGCGCTTGTGAGAGCTGTTCACAAGCCGAATGTCGAATGCCAAAAATGAAAAAGTTTTTTGCATCGCATTGTGACTGGCGATGAAAAGTAGATCCATTACGACAACCCCAAGCGCAAAAAGTCATGGGTTTTGCCCGGACAGTCATCAACATCCTTCGCGGCTTGATCTAGTACGAGCTGCTCAAACCGAATGAAACGATGACGGAGGAACGCTATCGGATTCAACTTATGCGTTTGAGTAAGAACGGCCGGAATACGAAGAAAGGCACAATAAAGTGATTTTGCAGCATGACAACGCTCGGCCATATGTTGCAAAACCGCTCAAGACCTACTTGGCAAGTCCTACCCCACCCGCCGTATTCTACAGACATCGCTCCTTTCGACTACTATTTGCTCCAGTCGATGACACATGACCTGTCAAAGCAGAAGTTCACTTCATATGAACACTGCAAAAAATGGGTCGATGATTGGATTGCCTCTGAGCTGGTATCCGAAAATTGGCAGAAATATGGGAAAAAGTTGTGGCCAGCGTTGGACAATACTTTGAATAATATATTTGCAACCATTTGTGCACAATAAATCCGGGACTTTGTGCCAATAAAGTTGCACGGGTATTTTCCTCTTCAGGTGTGCGTTAAACGAATTGAAGGCGTCAAGCACCTAATTGCTTCAGTCCATATCACTAAATCTACCCATTCGTTCAACTCGTGACTTCGTGCCAATGATGTTGTTCTTTTGTACGACAAATTAGTCACTAACTCACTCCGATCTCTTTGTTCTATCTACAATAAATTTTGCGCTTTATTTCTCTTTCAATTCGTTCTTGAACTATATGAAATATTCTCACAATTCAATAAATTTTCATTTAGTAAATTCCATTTCCTTTATATTTCTAATTGCGCCCGCTTGGACCACTGCCCAGGCTGTGAGTAAGAGTAAGCGCAGTCGGTTAATCAGGCGGCTAAATAAAAATGTCCGCAACTTCCTTCTTCTAGTCTTAGATTACTTTAGTTAGTAAGTTTAACTTTAATTCATTGTTTAATCGACTGTTTAATATAAGTAGTTCCAATTTTAAATAAATAAATAAATGAAACATTTCTGCCCAGCAAAGACATCTTATTACATACTATCTGCATCTTTCATCTTTCCTTTAGTAGCCACAAATCAAATCTGTAGAGACCGAACGGATTCTAATACTAAGCTATTTAACATATATTTACGCTTCGGCACTTGTAAGATATAGCTATTTTCACATTCTTAACAAAGAACTAAAACAATGACCGAGTTCAATATTCAACAATTGAAAGAGACGTTCACCTACATAATCTACTTTATATTTATATACATCCGTTCTGTTTAATTAAATCAATTTTTGCGCATATTATAAATTGAATTATATATTAAATACGTATTACGTTCGCACTGTTGCTACTACTCACCCACAACATCCGTTCTGGGATCAAAATAAGCCGAATATATTTTGTGTCTCAGTGTTGCATTGCCAATCGACCGCCATGTGTTGTTGTAGCTCCAATGCGGATTCGGCTTTTCATAATTTAATTGACGTTGCACCTTGTTGAGTTCAATACGCAGATGTTCGTCCTGTAAGCGAATGAAAGGAACTCACGTAAAATATGTACTAATCACCACTCAAAAAGCAACAACACTCAGAATCTGAGATACTTCACTCAACTCACAATCGTTGTACGCATCGAGAAGTAGAAGAGTATTATCAAAGTGCAGGCGACCAATGCCGATAGCGTGAAGTAGATGTGCTGAAAGCGCTGCTCATGTTGAACGAGCATTTTGAAATGGAATGTGAGAGTGTATTGGATTGGATTGGATTGGATTGGATTGGGCGTATTGTGGCTTCACACACCCTGACCTTGACGCCCACACACAGCAACAGGGGCAACAGATTGACGACACTGCCCTTGTCTAGCTGCTTTTTATGTTTATAGTTTATAGATACTTATTTTTTTTTGTATTTTTTTTGTATTTTTTTTGTATTTTTTTTTTGTATTTCACGCTGCTTAGACTGCGTTCGTTTCGTATCGCGTTTTTCGTTTCTATTTGCTGGCTTTGAATACTTGCACGGGTGTTTTCCTCTTCAGGTGTGCATTATACAAATTGAACGCGTCAAGCACTCTGTGGATACTAAGTCCCATGCCGGCCAAGCAAAACAACGCCAGTAATAATGCTGCTCTAAGCTGGTGACAGCGATGACAGCGACGCAGTCGTCATCCTCTTCAATATCATTATTAGTTACCAGAATCGTTGTTTTTGCCGGCAGCGGCGGCGGCGGCGGCGTCGTGTTTCTTGAATTGTCGGTAAGTAGTTTGTATATTTATTTGTATAGTTTAGTATAGTTTAGTTTAGTTTAGTTTAGTGTTGACAGCGCGGCCATCGATTAAAGATAATATGCACAGCGTTCCTTATATGATTTCAAAAGCGAACTGCGACGTGACGCTGGCTCTTTTACTATATTGTTGCACTCAGAGAAAATATTTGGAAGAAAAAAAAAAACTTTTACGCAGAAATCAATGCAAATTAAACAGAATGAAAATAAAGCATTAACATTTCCACTGAAGAGATTTGTGCAGCAAATTTGTTTCTCTTCAAAACAGTTCATTTAAGCATTATATTCAGGATTAGCTTCGAGTTCTAAGCATACTATTTTCTTTTCTCAAAGAATCTATTTGTATTCTACAATAAATCACTTATTACTTCGAATTGATCAAGATCATTCGATGGCCATACAATTAATCTCCAATAATATAATTAATCTCAATTGAAAGACTCAGTGAAACTTGATAAAATTAAATAAGTAACTGAATGGCAAAAATTACTGAATTAGTTAGAATTCTTATAGATATAAAAAAAAAATATTTTTCATCAAATGCTTTGGCATTCAAAGCTGCTTTTAAATATTTAAATTCTTCAACCAGAAATGATACATAGTTCGAAGAACGTTTATATATGTATATATTTAATAAAAACAAGCGACTCTTGGCATAAAAGAGTGTCGCTGTTCTGTATAAGTCGATGCACTGTTTTGAAATTAGTTTTGAAAGTAAGCCCAGTGAAGTTTGCGGCCCGAAGTATAAAATTTTAAGTTTTTACTTAATTTTTGTTCAGGAAATTGAAAATTCGATGAATTTGATGGCGATGGAGTTTGTTGCGCCCTCTAACGGAAAATATTAGGCTGTTAGAGAATGCTAATATATGGCCATATCCTGTTGCGGCAGCGCAATGATATCGACTATCTCCCACACTCTCCTCTGGTTTTTTATACCATTTTAAGCTAATCATCTCCAGAAAATGGCTCAAAAAAAGAAGATATTCTAGAAACTGATGGCGGTTTCCTGAAGTATGGAATTAGCACCCTAAAGTGTGAATTATAGCTTTTTAAGATAATAGTTTGTTTGTGCAACGTCATTGCGGATTATTTCAATGTTATACTTCGATTGCCGTGCGCTCGTACTCGAGATACCCTGTATCTTGCTCTTTATTTGAACAAACTGTTAGGGGCTTTATTCTACAGTGCTGTGATCTCAACATATTAACGTAAGTTGCAACAAAATTGGCTTTTTTAGCTTAATAAAAAACAAAAAAATAAATAAATTTCATATAATAACTCAAAAATGGTGGACAGATTTGTATGGAACTACCCTGTATAGTGGTATGACCTGGAGCTATGTCACATATTTTATTAGGATTGAAGTAAGTTACACCAAATTTGGCGTTTCTAGCATAAAAGTGAACATGGCATGTTCATTTTTATACGCTAATAAACTGCAATAAAAATAAATCGATGTGGAACCGGATATCTGTTATCGATTTGTTACCAAGTATTAATGGGGGAGGGGGGTGTTCAATTTTGTTACGTAACATTTTCTAGTTATTTTAACAGTGATCAATAACAAAATATGATATATTGGAAAGAAAATGTTAAATTTAATTTTAAATTTAAATTGATGTGTATACAGATTTGTGACAATACGTAATACTTCAACGACCCCCAACCGAAGTTTTAATATTTCATTTCGTCTTTTAAGTGGTCAGCTCAACAAAAAAAAAAACAAAGCTTTACTTACAAAACCACAAAGGTAGCTTAAAACTGTGTAGAACAGTTTAGTATATACCAAATGTTAATCATGTGTTATACACCAAACTTCCATCGTGCATTTTAAGTTAATATTGAGTAAAAAAAAATACCAAATAAATGCTCCTCTTTGATACAATCTTAACCAGAAAGTGAAATAAAAAAGATTCACTATTCGTCTTTAAAATATGCAAATAAGAGATTCAATAGCAAACTAAAGTGAAGTAAAGTAGGGATTGGTGGCAGCTTCTCAACAAAAAGTGAAGCAATTAAAGTTTCAAACAGAAACCGATATCAGCGCTTTCTAGTTCGAACAATATTTCAAAACTCATTAGATAGAATGTTTATAAGGGACGATTTTTTAGATGCAAAGATAATGCGAAGTGAGATTCAATTGTAGCAATTAAATTGAACAAAATACCGTATGAACATCAGATACCGCATAAGTTTTTCTCAAAACTTGAGCGATGAGTTTATGGGTACATCAGCAAAAGCATACGAGTTAACTGATATTTATGATAAGGGATATGCCGCTATGTGCTTTCAAACTAGTATTGCTTTCTCAATCTATAATCAAGGATATGTAAATGTACCATTCAACTATGTGGGTATTTTATTTATGAAAGCAATATGTAAGATTGTCTTGAGCATTTTAAACAGTAGTCCCACGACGTGGGTTACCAAGATTTGGAGCAAAATACTCAACGGCTGACAACATCTACAATCTGACTTCAAAAGCGCATATAAAGTTTCATGAAGCAAAGAACATTTTCGCGTTTTTTTTTTTGCTGCTTCAAGTGTGGTTTTTGATAAAGTTCACAGAAAACTGCTTATATACGAATTGCACATGTTGTGAGTTTCAAAAAATGCTGAATTTTCTTGAAGATTTTTACCAAAATACAAGAGCGACCGTGAGGAAGGGAAGTAATATCGTACGTATATAAGATAAAATTAAAATTAGCAATTTGCTTCCAGAAATTGCGGCCCAATATTTCAAGAGAAGAATAATTTTCGAGATGGAACAGTCCACGTATAACCTACGTTTGTCAAAAATTTATAAAATAATACAGCAAATTTGTAACCATAACATTTCACAGTCATATTCCATATAAAATCGCAAGTAGACATTAAAAATCTATGTTTTTATCTATACTTTTAGATACAACGAGGCATATCCAGAAAGTAAGTGTAGTGTGCCTCTCACGGCCGGAGGAATTTAATTTTCGTCATGTTGGCAACACTGCAGTGTAGCCTAACTTCTCCCATTTGCAACGAGACCGGTTCGAGGTCAACACGTTTCGTGAACAATGTCAATTCAGTCTCCCGCCAAGTGCGAAATACGCGACGTCATCCGTTATCTCGTTTGGAAGGGAAAACCTCCGTTTGAGATTTATAATGAGGTGAAAACTGTATATGGTGATAAAGCTATGAATCGTACGAGTGTGTATAAGTGATGTCGCGAGTTTAAAAACGGTCGTACGTCTGTGCATGATGATCAGAGGAGCGGAAGACCTTCAATTGTGACTGACGAAATCGATATTGTGGAAAAAATCGAAAATGCGTTCCGCGACGAGCGCAGATTGACAGTGGATGAATTTTCTGCGATGTTTCCGCAAATCTCCACATCTCTACTACACGAAACAATCACAGAAACCCTCGCATATCGGAAACTGTCCGCAATGTCTGTCCCAAATGGTTGGCGGGAAACTACTTCGAGGAAGGCATCAAAAAATTGATGCCCCGCAGGAGGATCACTAATTAATAAATAAATAAAACAAATAAACAAAACTGAACTTAAGTTGAAAAAATAAACACAACTTCACACTCCGGCCAACTTCACTGGGGCTAATTTAGTGGAAATATTAATATAATTAGAATTTAAAATGTTATAATATATGAACAACACAGGAAGTATTTAATTGATTTCTCTTGAAATTATATTTACAACATGATTTTGTGTTCCATAAAGTTTTTAGTAATTGTTGAATATCAGCCGTAATACTGAATTATTTTGACAAAAATTAGTTTCAAACTTTATTATACGAGTATAGATACGATAATATAAATTAGTATATATCACTTTTCTCTGGCAATCTTCTCAGCACTGTATAAAATGCTCTGAAAATATCTCATTTCCCAGATCTCGATTATAGCACATACTTGTTGAGGATCTGATATTGTATATTGAAAGAGAATTTAGAACACTTTTCAAAATAACAAATCGTACACAAATTTCCGAACAATTTGAAAACACTTCTTTATAGTGTATAATGCACCAAAGTGTTTTTCGTATAAAATTCGCGTCTGGAGAATAAAAATGTATCTTTTCCCGAGTGTAGTTTTATAATTATTGTTAATTTTATTATGCACGCAAGTGTCGCACGAGGACGTCGTCGGCGGCGGCGGCGGCGGTGGTGTTCTGTGTTTTTCTTATGTTTTCTATTATCACATTACTTAGTTAGCGGTCAGGTCAAGTAATACTGCATATGACGCTGTTCTCACGTTCAACTGACCTAGTCAGGCGTATTGATCTCAGAATTCGAAGGCTTCGAATGCGGTCTATCGCATATTGGAGACGTTTGGGTGTTGCCCGATGACGACGACACAAATAATTGCCCGTTTCCTTTGTCCCTTTGCAAAGACAATTCAATTTAACTCGATACTTCTCGACTCGACTCGACAGGATTGAACTGAACAGAACTGAACTGAAGTGAACAGAACTGAACTGAACTGAACTGAACAGGACGCGACCCGACTCGATTCAGCAAATAAAGGCGACCGCGCGCAACAAGTTAAAAGACTACAATGCGTTGCCGCTGGCCAGAACAGAAATCATTCAACAGAACAGAAAAGCGACGACTGCGAAGCACATCACGATGGAAAATGCGTTGTCGTTGTTGTTGGCGTTGTCGTTGTCGTTAAACGCATTTTCACTACAAATTTTCACTATGCGAACGTAGTGGGTAGTGGGTGTGGTGCGGTCTGTTGGGACTGGAGCATTTAACAATATATGTACATATTGAATGTGATGGTCGTGGTGGATGTGACATAATTGTGAGTGAAGGGGAGTGAAGACATGTAAGCTTTACGGCACTCCATCAAAATACAACAAGAACAAGAACAACAACAACCGAACAACCGAACAAACAACAACATCAACCATCAAATTATAAATGTATGGCGCGTTTAATATTAATTTGAATCTATTTTTAAATATTAAATATACATATCGTTTATTTTTTTTTTTATTTTATTACTTAAAAAAATCCGAAATGATGAAAAAGATTCCACTATAAAATCCGACCGACCGAAACGATGTTGATGTCGATGCCGATGCCGATGAACGGCCGTCGACCACTTGATGCAAAATATATTGTACAATATATAAAAACAAATATTTTTAATTTGTTGCTATTGTTTGGTGTTGTTGTTATTTTACAGCGCGCTAAAAGACTTGCATAAGTGAAAGTGGTTACGAAATGCATCTCGTTTAATTTTTTTGAAAATTCATGAGTTGAAAACATGCAATTAACTTTTTCCCGTAAAGCAGTTATCGTACATACATTTAAATATTACATCAAACCCAATCTACGACTCAGCTCAAGAGTCTTCTTCAGGGTGAATATGAGTATGTTAATTTTTCACAGCCAAAGGACGAAACAGCATCTTTTTTAGTCGTGTACAAAGTGTTAGGTACAAAAGAAAGCACGCACGATAATTCTGATTCGCAACCGATCTACTTGGCATATGCACCAAAGCCGACGCTTTATTACTCAATCGCTTTAGATGCACACGTTGTGTCCGAGCTCTAATCTCAATGAGTCGATTAAAAAAAAATTTTTTTTTACTCAGTTCAGTATTACACATTAAATGGTTTCAAAAATAGCTCATCCTGCGTCTATACATCGCTACCAGCAAGATATTCAGACATCGGACGTATTACAGTAGCCTACCTCCGCGATTCAAAGGGAACTACTTGCTTCACGTAAAACCATCTCCGTACTCTTCGGATGGTCAGAGACGTCTGAACGACTGTGCATTCATACACTGATTTCAGCCTCCACTGCTCTGTACGCACTACGTCATATAGTCGCTTCAGAAATTACTTTTTACATGAGCTTATTTTTAGGATACACATTAACTTAAATATTAGTTCAACATGGGCTACATTTTAGGATATATACAGGATGTCTCAAAAGAATTTTGATTTGCTGATTGCGTGAACGCAACTATTCCGAGGGGCGCGAGGGGTTATGTCAATCGGTAGCCTAGCTTTTGGGAATTTAGTAGACAGTGTTACTCAGTCTGTACGTGACAACCCGGACCTTTCGATTCGGAAGCGTGCTGTTACTTTAAACGTGCATAGATCATCATTGTTCCGCATTTTTAGTAACTTCACACACGTCCAACAGGTCTCTACCACGAGTTCATGAAATTGATCTCCAGAAGAGGTGACATAAATTGGCCTCCACGAAGTACCGATTTAACCCACATGGACTTTTTCCTGTGGGGTTACGTAAAATCTAAAGTTTACGGCAACAAACCGACTTCCCTGGCACAATTAAAAGGAAATATCCGTTACGAAATGGCAGCCATCACGGAGAATATGTAATAAACGTTTTTTCAATAAACTACTTACTTTTTTTTATCGATTTGTTAAATGTGAACTTTCTTTTGAGACACCCACTATATATCCTAAAATGTAGTCCATGTATTACCTAAAATATTAATTTTATGGTCGTCTTTTAAAGGAAAATATTAAATAAAACAGTTAGGCAATAAAGCACCTAAAATCTCATTTTCTTTGAACGTAAATTTCCTCATTTTTTAGCCAAAAATATTTGAAAAACCAAAATTATTTAATCAATATGAATTCTTCGCTTTTAAAGTTTTATATTTCAACAATTGACTTTAAAACTGGATTTCTTTTAAACCTTTGATTTTGTTTGATAATAGTTTTTTATACTAATTAGAATTGCTTTATAAATTTTCCATTTTTCTAAAGCACAAAAAAATTTAGTTTTTTGTATAAGGCCTTTTAATTATTGAAAATCCAGTGGCTACGTTCAAAATCTTCAACTGCAACTGCATTTTAATCGAAAATTTTGGGATTTAGACAATTTTTTATTTAACTCTTTGACGAACACTTCTGAACCGCTAGGAATTTCGCGCATCCGGCACCGAGTTCGAGTTCAGTGACCTAAAATTACTGAATAAAAGTGTTGCGAAATAAAATTTATTTTTGTGAAAAATCGCAAATCGAATGGAACCTACATACTATATGTTCCAATGGTCGCCAACGTTAAAAATGAATGTGACTATTTTTGCAAGTTGGCGGTACGTGTACGCATTTATTACGATGACTTGATTGGGTCATAGACAGATTGAGTGGTCGAAGTTTTTTTCTTTTTTTGGAACAAGGAACTTTGCCACTTCTTCAAAAAACTTTGAACCTGTAGCTCCACCCACCTTCAAAATATTGTAGCAAGAAGATATTGAAAAAAAAGTTACGTTTTTCCGACTTTGGGTTGATTTGGTAGGCAAAAAAATGAATTTGTTCTTGAAAATTAGGTACTTGCTAAGGAACTTGTTGAGGAAAATCTATTCAATATTTTATCAAGGAAAAATTCTAAGCAAAAAAAAGAGTAACCGCTGTACCAGTGATCGTCAAAGTGTTAAAAAGACACATACCTCTTTTTAAAGTTTTGATGTTTAGAACGCCACTTTCAGATAGTTTCACTTATATTTTTGTACTCAGCACTTCAAAATATTTGACTGTAGCAAAGGTTTAATCAAAATATATATAAAACTAGTTTTTTCTATGTCATTAATATACTTCAATGATAATACAATATAAAAATCATAACTGCTATAAATTTGCCGAAACTCTTGCTATACATTGAATGAAGAGCCGCGGCGTCTATCAGTTCTTATATAGGCCAGTTAATATAATCAGCATATATTAACGAGTCTTAAAGCCATTTTCAATTTCACTTCGCTGATAACAATATTATTGTACTTATTATCTTCGAATTAATTAATCTAAAAGTTCAAAATATTTTTGGAGTAAAACTGCTTTTAAACAAAACCACAAAGCACTGATTTAATTCACATACAGACATATGTGCGAGTGTTAATTCATTCGTCTTGCAATATTTTGAATTTTATGAAGCGAATTAATTACTTAAAAAAAAAATGTTTCATTTAATTTCATTTTAATTTTTTTTTTTAAAGTTATTTTATACTCTTCAGAAAGTTTGAATAGTATTATTATTTTGTTACTGTGCACGCAACGCTCTCAAAGGACGCATCGAAAAGGCGAGTCGTTTTTTGGTATGTCCGTTTGTGTGTTTGTCCCTTTGTCCATCAGTCTGTCTGCTGTCTGTAATATCGGACACTAGTCTTTAAATCTTTGAAATAACATGGCCATTAAAAGAAATACTTTTCACTTTAAAAACAAACTTAAAAATATAATTCAAAAGCATGCAATGTCCATCTCTTTATCTGTCTGACTGACTGTTCGTCCCACGATCTGATTGAGCGCCGAGATCTTCTAGATTTTTAGTGATAGAGCCAACAAACTGGCATATTTGTTTGCATCTTTTCCCTTTTCAGACATGCTATACTATTAATTTAGTATAAATCTAATAAAAATAATCAACATTCATTCAGATCGGACTACCATAGATATGGTCCTTCTACAATACGACGGTTAGGCTTAGTACACAGTATCTCAAAGCAGTATTTTTTCTTGTATTTAATAAGTTCTTTATTGATTTAAATTTCAACACACACACACACACACACACACACACACAGCTGCACAAAACTCACATGCATAAGATTATACTGAATTAAGATGAATAAGTAGAGGGATATTAATAAAAACAGCACAATAAGGATTTTGTACGTTTTTAAATGAATAAAAATCATTGAATTTGATTTTATACAACCGAGACAATAAGGAATGAACAACTTATCATTACCAATTCCAGCTAATGACTGTCTTGTATCAACGTTTTTCGAAGACAGCATAAAATTTTTCACGTGCAAGTTATATATTTCGAATTATCAGCAATTGATTACAAGTTCTTATCATAAAACTTTAGCTACCGGTTTGTTAGGTTCAAAGCCGTGAGCACACACACACACACACACACACAACTGCAACTAGAAATTTTAACGCCATATTACAGTGATTCATTATAAACAGTGTTGAATGAATATCGCAAATAATTGTTTGTAAGAATTTTGTTGGGATAGGTTGTGAATTAGGAAATCCATTCAAAATCAATAGTGAAAAGTACATATGTAATATTTTCACTCATAATTTTAACCAAATACATTGTCTGTTAAGTAGAAAGACGCGATTGAGAAGTTACTAGAAGTATAAATTGAAATACTGTATCATCAATATTTTAAATATTTTATGGTAATATATACACAAAAAAGAAATCTAAAAAACATACATGTATACCTGAGGGTTGTCTATCCCAGTGGCCGCGGTACAATTTTAAAAATACTCACAATATATGCTTACAAGGTGGATCTAATAATAACCGAACTTTTAATTTAAATCATAGAACACGTAGCGCCCATCTATTAAATGTTGGCAGTGTTAGACAGGTAAATTTTTCTTCTTTCGAAAGCAACAAAGCAATTCATGCTAATCGTCTGGCAAGTTACAAAATGACACACGTTTTAATAACAGCAGTTTTTGTAGTCATGTCGTAAAAACAAAAGAGGAATTATTAAATTTTGTTTTAAACTCGATAAAAAGTTTGCTGAAACTTTCGAATTCTTACAGAAAGTTTACGATGATGATTATAAAAGTCGTGCTCAAGTTTACACGTGGTTTACACGATTTAAAAACGGTCATGATAATTTAAATGATGATCCAAGACCTGCACGACCCGAAGCAGCTAATCGTGCCGAGTTAGTTGAAAAAGTAAATGAAATAATCGCTATCGATGCAAATTTCACTGTGAGAATGCTGGCAGAAGAATTAAATTCATCTTACTGTACAATCTACAAAATATTAACTGCAGATTTGTGCACATTTTGTTCCACATCAAAATCGGTCATCGACCACCCTCCGTATTCGCCTGATCTATCACCGTGCGATTAATTTCTCTTTCCAAAAATGAAAACTGCAATGCAAGGAGCTTTTTACGATAACATTTCAGCCATACAAGCAGCCGTGACACATGTGCTATAGAACATCCCAAAAAGCGAGTTTAAAAAGTCTATGGATAAATTGGTTGAGCGTTCCAAACGTTGTATTGTCTCAAATGGATCGTATTTTGAATAAATATTAGCTTTGAAACATAATACCATGCTTGTTTTATTTTATAACTAAAAAGTTCGGTTGTTTTTAGATCACATCGTGTATGTTAAAATAAAGACTGCGTACCAAATTTTAGATTGCTATCTCTCTGTAATCATAAAATTGGTTTACAAACTTAAATTTTATAAAGACAGAAACTTTCTCTTTAAATTTTTTAGGACGATTCGGGTGCGCTGAACACGATTTGGCACATTCAGCTAGATAACGGCATATTTGTGTTATTCGATTTATAATTCTAGTTAAAACAGCTAACAGACTAAATAGCAACACCGATCTGAGATTTATATAACGTTAGAGCGATGATTGAATTGCGAGTCCATCCCAACTCGTTTTGATTAAATGAAAAATGGCTACGCTACAGCTAAAGAAAGTTTAAATTCCAAGTAATTTTTTGAAGATTTTCAGACATTTTTGGCATTTTTGAATAATTTATCTATTTATTTGTATTTACTTTTAAAGTTAAATGTATAAATTTAAATAATTGAAAAACAAAAACGTCGATTTTGGGAAATTGAGTTTTTTACTCATTGGTTCAATCAAGGTGTGAAGTTTCCAAGGGCCTAAACTGAATGTGCCTCCACAAAAATCAACCATTGGAAGGAAAACACATCAGCTAATGGAATCAAACGCCAATTGAAAGCGGCTGAAATGTAGAGCTGCAGTGCTTGTCCGGTTTCATAAATATTTACATGTAGCGATAATATTTTCTGAACATTAATATTTAAAAAGTTTTAAAACTGTATATAGAAAGCTTCGAGCAGACTCATCAGTAAAAACTTGTACGTATGTATACTATAGTGTTCATGGTGCAGCCACCATACGGTGTGCTTTCGTCACTTGTGTGGATTGCCGTCCACTGCTATACCACTTTGTATTTGAAGTTACCGCTCGGAAATTTCAGAACTATACAGTTTTCTAGGCGCCCTCATTCATAATAGAAAAGAACTGAGTTCGAAATCATTAAACTATTCAATCTGAATATCTTGTTTTAATTAACGACTCGTCTTGACGAGCTGATCAAGAATATACATGGTGTCCCAACATAAGTGCACGATTCAGATTTGGCGGCGATTTTTTTTTTTATGTACAAGTGGCAATGTCGATTTTTCGAAACAAATCATTTTCATCTGAATGGGCTCGTCAACAAACAAAGTGGTCGAGTTTGGGACTCAGAAAATCAGCACGTGATCCATGAGAAATAAATGTATGCACATCGAGCAACTATATGGTGCGGCTTTTGGTCAGGCAGCGTGATTGGGACTTACTTCTTGGAAAATGAGACCGTAAATGCAATGACTGAGAATGGCATTCGTTACAGTAACATGATAACGGTGTTCAAGTGGCTTTAACTGAACGGTATGAATCTGGATGACATGTGGTTTCAGCAGGACGACGCCTCCTGCCACACCGCGCATGAAGCAATCGATTTATTGAAGCAATGATTTCCAGATCGAATCATATCCCGAAAATCCGATGTCAAATCTCAGGTGTACATGAGTAAACCACAAACAATATCTGAGCTCAAGGCCGAGATGCAGCGCGTCATCGTTGGAATAGAGCTACAACTTTGTTAAAGTGTCATAGAAATTTCATTAAAAAAAAGCAAGGGGCTGTGTTTAGAGCTGCGTGGGCTATCTGGCAGATACTTTATGCCATACATAATCGGAACATGTCTACTTTACAATCCAATAAAAATATTAGCAATCGCTCAAAAAATGCACGCACGCTTGTTGGAACACCATATATATACTTTATGGATCAACTAGTTATTATTTATATCGTTTGTTGAGTAAAATGGAAAACTATAGGCCCAACTGTCTTTTATAAGTAGTATCTAAAAGCGGAAACTGATTGATAGCACATTTAAATAGTGCCTACAAAATTTGATTAGTTTTGATATCTAAAATCACTGACTTTTTAATTGAAACAAAAAAAGAAGGTGATAAGCTGATACATTAAATATAAAGTATAGTAACTAGTTTGTAATGCTTTTTAAGAAGCAGTGTTATTGCAGTCACTGAAGCAGCTGCAAATGCAATTGGAGAAGACGGAGCAGTTGACGACCGAATGCCAGGCTGCCTTTGTGCTCGCTTGCATCACGTGACCCGCATTGCATTGAACTTATGTGCAAGTTGAGTACAAAATTTAAAGATACTCGCAATATAAAACGTTGAAAATTAATGAAATTAAATACCAGTAGTACAGCAGCAGACACAGCTACCGATGCAAGGCGTCCGTTAACCAGCATAATTGCACATTTTACTTCAGTAGCTGCCACACACATACACACACACATACACACACACACACACACACACACACAGGGAGGCCAACGACACACCCTTAGCGCACCCTTGACGTAACAATTATTATATGATCTCACGCTTTCAGTTGCATTTACCTACATATATCCTTTAAGCACCTCATTTTAAAAAAAAAAATTAAACTGCAACTCCTTGATTTTTTTTTTTTTCCAAATTGCAAAGCGCGGCAAAATGCTTTCGATTTTCCTTACAACACGTAGCCATGAGAAATGATTTCACACATAGCGAAACGAATGAACTTTAACATGTAAAAGAATTTCTATGCACCACGGTGTGAGCTAATTAATATGCGCTCAACTGGTAGCTGCAACAAAGTTCCCACAAACGGTTTCCTTAATTTTTTTTTTTTTGTAATCATTCTCAGTCACATACCAGCATAAATACAATATTTTCTATTCGAATTCACAATTCAACCCTCGTTTGTTGATATGAAATTTCCCACTGTATGCAACGTTATCAGATTGGTGGTGGGTTTTCGTGCCTATTTAAGATCGTGCGATCATCGAATATCATACAGTTCGATAGTGAAACTGACAGAGCACGGAAGAAACATTCTATTGAAGTGAAGAAACATTTTTTGTAAACTGTGCACCAGAGGCTCTTGGGCTCGGGAAAACATTTAAGTTTTGTCTCGGCTTTCAATCCTTAAAAGTGTTAAATAAAATTATATTCTGTTTAAAAGTTTTCATCGAATAATACCTACAAAAACAAAAAAATTCTGTGTGTTTTTTGACACAGTTCAGGTAAATTATTATTCGTTCAAAATTTTGTATATAAGTTCATTAGATTCAGCCACGTCGATGTAAAAATATTCAAATTCTAGGGAAATAGGGAATAATTTTTAATTTTTTTATACCATAGTATTATCAGTTTGTATGAAAGTTTGTCACGCATTAAAGGAAACCTCATTAAGTATTTCAATTCTTGAGCAGCCATGTGTCCGTCTGTTCGTCAGTATGTTTGCTCGTTGGTACGAATTTTTTTGAATTAGTTTTTTAGATAACCTGCGCTCAGAATTTAGGGTAACCTCTGTACATACTTATGTAGCCACCGTCCACTTATGAAGTTTTATTAGAACAACTTTTTTATTTAAGTCAATATCAACTAAAAACCCGATATGGTGGCTTCCAATGGATGATCGCTTTACATACATAAACTAATGGGCATGTTCTGCACACTTTTTGGGGTAGCTATTATTCAATCCGATTTGTGTTTTTGTTTTTAAAGAATTATTATTATTTTTTTTCCTTGGAATATATATCTTCTATACGATTTAAAATTTAGTGTGAAGCGTATTAAAGCTTCAGAACCAGTCACGTTAACGTTTTCTTTTATTTTGAATAATTTTGTCTCATTATTAAGTAGAACAATTCTGTGTTTTTGAATTGTGAATTGTAGTTTTGGTGAAATACTAGACAAAATAGGTTTGTAATATAAATACATCCACAAAATTTTAAGTTATTATTAAAAACCGATTTTTGAAAGACTTTACGATCTAAGTTTGTGGCTTTAGAAACAATTTATGAGACATTAATCTAAATAAAAGTAAGCTTTTTATGGTACCTAAATATTTTCAAGCAAATATGAATCAAAACAATAGATACGGGTTTTTGTACAATATACGCGTGTACAGAGTATAGCTTACTAAACTAGGTAAATATGTGAGCTGCAGCGTATTTTTAAGGTAGGCAGCTCGAAAAATAAGAAAATTTTACCTATAAAAACCACAAAGTGGGAGGTTGGTCTTCGAGGGGATAGCAGATAGACAGGCAGAGAGACAGAAAAATAGACAGACAGATAAACAGACAGAAAACAGGCAGAGAGACAGACAGACAGATAAACATGGCTAGTTTGAAACGCCTCACCCAACCAAAATATATATACTGTATGGGATCTCCGATCCATTTAATGCGTTACAAACTCCGTGACAAATTTATAATACTATTCAAAATCTGTGTAAACAGCATAAAAAGGTACACGGTTGAATTTTACATTTTAGTAATAAGCAAAACTGGGGCTGCCATGTATCATTTGTGTTATCAATCGTAAAATTTGTAATGCTGTAAGATATTCGTACTCATAACACTTTGACGTACGAAATTTATTTGTGTTATTCTCAGTGTTTTGAAAAAATCATCTGTAATATATGAGTTTTGAATACATCAACTGTCTTCTATGGCGATTGAGGATTTGACTTGTATATGTCAACTCGCATTAACATGGTGAATAATGATCCAACGTCGCCGATTCGTTTACCTTATTTCTTCAAAGATTTCTAGCAAACAAATGGTTAGAATTGACCAACAGGCTACCATATCCATACTTCGCGTTGCTTCGTGCTCGAAAAATTTTTGTTGGGTTTGGCTTGCATTGAAAGACCCATGCATTCGACTGTTGTTTATTATCGTGCTCCTTGCATAGATCTATAATTCTTCACCTGTTACGATCTTGTAAAAGTCTTTTGAAGCACCTCTTTGCATTAATCAAAGTTAGCCTTTTTATACTATTCACACAGAGTTTGAATAGTATTATCAGTATGTCTGCAAGTTTGTAACGCATTAAAGTGGGCCACATAAAGTATATATATTACTGATCAGCTCGAAGAGGCGAGTCAATATAGCCAGGTCTGTCTGTCTGTCTGTCTGTCTGTCTGTCTGTCTGTTCGACTGTCCGTCTGGATGTTGTTGCATACTTCTTCGGCACCAACTTTTAAGATATCCGGTTGTAGGTCGGTACACAGACTTCTTTTTCTTGCAGTTTAATAGAGTAGCAAAATTGACATGCCACGCCCACATTTTAGGTTAGCCAATATACAAACTACAATTCCACTTTCGACTATTTGTATCAACAATTTTTTTATTGCTGTCAATATCACTTTAAAAATTGACATGCTGGCTTCGTATGAAGGGACTCTCCACATATGTACTTGTATACAATTATATTAATGAATGTGAACCCACCACTTTTTAAGGTAACCCCCATACAAACTTTTCCCATTTTGTATGGAAAATGTTTTTATTGCACATAAATATAAAGGGGATGTCCCTTGGTAGCTCACCGAAAAATTGTTGAATTTTGTATGACAAATTTGTCAAATTATGTGCAAATGTTAGTTAAAATTTATGCAATATTTGCATGTGCGCTAATGAAAATAGTGTGTTACAATATGTCAATACAGGGTGCTGTTTTTATACTAATCACACAGAGTTTGAATAGTATTATCAGTTTATCTGAAAGTTTGTAACGC
This sequence comes from Leucophenga montana, assembly GCA_035044765.1. Taxonomy (NCBI): domain Eukaryota; kingdom Metazoa; phylum Arthropoda; class Insecta; order Diptera; family Drosophilidae; genus Leucophenga; species Leucophenga montana. The sequence goes on along the minus strand of JAWNNQ010000588.1, from coordinate 250,686 downwards.
ATTAAAGGAGGCATCGCAGACCCCATAATGTATATACATATGTTCTTGATTAGCTCGACGCGACAAGTCGATCTAGCTATGTCCGTCTACATGTCCTTCTGTCTGTCTGCCTGTCTGACTGACTGTCCGTCTGAATAATGTTCCGCATTTTTTGAGGACCAACTTTGATGATATTCAGTTGAAAATTGGCACATAAACTTCTTTTTATTGCAGTCAATTAGAGTATCAACTTTTTGGAGTATCAACTTTTTTTTATGAAAAAATTCTTTATAAAAATCAATATTACCTTGAAATTTAATGTGAGATTTGATCCCGCCTTGAGATTTGATCCCGCCCACTTTTTGATATAGCCTTCAAACAACCCACTGCTCACTTTTATGCATTTCTATTAAAATTTTTTTTAGTTAAGTCAATATCAACTTGAAATTCAATTTGGTGGCATCTTATAGACAATCGCTTCACACACATATACTAGTGGGCATGTATCGCTTACTTTTTGGGTTAGCCTCTATACACAACCCGCGAATTAAAGTTTCGTTTGAATGGTATTAGAGCCTCTTTTCAACCAAAGTAAACATTTTGTCTTGTTTTATGTGAATTTTGACATTTATAATTTGCTTAATCACTTTTTGAAAATATGTAATATGTATACTATGCCCATATATAATAGCAATAGTATACAGTATGAAGTGTAGAAGATGTATTCTCGTGCTCACTTTTCTCTCCTAATTCATTTGGTGCACTCTTTAGTATTGGCAAAATTCAAGTGACGTCCCAGGACTTACAGTTATTCTTCTTAATACTCATTCTTTTTCTGTATTCTCTCTTTCTTTCACTCACTCTCTCTTTCTCTTTCTCTCTCTTTCTCACTCGCTCTGCGTGGTTAAATGTTAAATGGAAGAGCGATTGCAAAGAAGTGTTACAGAGTATAAAACTGTCTTTCAAGCTTTAGCGTTGTTACTTGTTTTTGCTGCAAAAGTGCTATTAAAAAATTGTAAAACTTTAGATTCTAACTCAAAAATTTCCTCATTGTTACTTTAGAAATCCACAAACATAAATTTTGTGCAAATTGTTGTTTATTTTAATAGAAAAACAAACAAAAAAATATTCGTTGTTAATACAATATATCTATTTTTTTTTTTTTAGATAAATACGCCTACGATGTTTATATCTTCTACATGCAACAAAATCTCAATAATTGTCTTCTGGAAATTCTACGCTGACAGCGATCTATATGGATGCCAACTAAATTCGTCGATCTTGTAAATTTAAAGTATATACATATGTATATAAATCACAAATCTTACAGAAGTCTAAAATTTTCAAAGACGAATATATTGAGAAGCAAAAAAAGAATTATAAAATCAATGCCAATTTATGAGCTTCAAATTGCTATAAAAACTAGTACTATACCTAAAATATGTGCGAATACAATACATAACTATAAACCAGCGGAGGGCGCTTCGTAACTTGCTCAATTTTCCCTGAGAAGAGCTCGAGACTTGACTTCCACTTGACGCGCGTGTGCGAGAGAGATGAAAACAGAGCGTCAGTATCAGTAGTGCACATCACTGATATAAGTTCTTTTATAATCTTCAAAAACAAAAAAAAAATAACTGAATAACTTTTATTGTTTCAACATATCTACTATTACTTTTATACTTGACACACAGCAGAGCCAACCATTGGCTCCAGATAGTATCTATAAATAGTTAAAACCTAGCGCTATAATCGAGTCAATTTAATATCCAACATGTAAACATTTCGTTCCAGTTCCAAATACTAAGATGTGCCTTTTTCGTTGTTTTATTTTTAGTTATTGACATTTAAAATTATTTTGTTTGAAAGATTTCTTAAAAACATTTTCGTTAGTCATTTTAGTTTTGTTAATTTTTTTTACAACCATAAATTTGTTGGTCTAACAATATTCTTGTTGAAGATTTCAAAAATTATTTTAGAACCAGTTTTTTGAATAATAATAATAATTGTAGTTAAAAAATACAAACAAAAAAAAAAAAAAAAAATTTAAAAATCGAAATGAAAACTTAAAAAAAAAAAAAACAAAAAAATAAATTCCAAATCAGCAAATTAATTGAAATATTATAATAAGAACTTATGAAATTTTTAACGACAATATTGCCAATAGCAAAATTTTTTTGTTTAAATTGTTATAGATTTAATTATAATTAAATTTTTCTTTTTTTTCTTTCTTGAAATCCACATAGAGCAAACGAATGTAAGACAGGAGATTTTTAATTTTTATATTGTATAATTTATCATTTCAATTTTGTTGGGTAATTTCCTTTTATTTCCTTACATAACATTATTTTAATTATTTAATTTATTTTGTTTTTTTTTTTTTTAAGCTTTGTGTTGGTAAGTTTTTACTTTTTTATATTATTAATTTTATAAGTTATTTTTACAGTTCTTTTTATAAATATTTTATTTATAAAATTTATGATTTTATGTACTATTTTTATAAAATATTTCATTTTTACAATTAAAGTTATTTTTATTTATTTTTTTATTTTATAGTTTTATGTGTTTTATAATACATAATTTGTTTATTTTTGTTATATTTTTATCTCAATTTAACTATTAAATTTATAATTTTTAGCATTGTGCTTCAAACTCTATCTGTGCGTTATGCGATACTTTATATACAAGACAAATATTATTTCATAAATTTTTATAATTTTGTTTTTTTTTTTTTTGTGGTTGAATTAATAATTATTTTAAATATTTTATAATACTATAATACGATAAGAATGTAATTTATTATTTTTTGTATAATTTGAAAACTCTATATTATCAGTTTGTCTAAAAGTTTGTAGCTCATTAAAGCAGATATAATAAAAGTACATATATTCTTGATCAGCTCGACGAGACGAATCGATCTAGCCATGTCCGTCTGTCGGTCTGTCTGTCCGTCGGTATGTTGTTGCACATTTTTTTGGGGACCAATTTTAATGCTATCCAGTTGAATTTTTGATTGAATTTTTGATTAGATTGACCCGCTACGCCCACTTTTTGGGTTAGCCCCCATACAAACCCACCGCACACTTTTGAGTTTTTGTATGAAAAACTTTTTTATTGTAGTCAATATCAACTTAATAATTGATATGGAAACTTCTAGTAGACGGATGCTTGACATAAACATTGGGGTAGCTCCCATACAAACCTACTGGCCACTTTTGACTTTTTGTAAGAAAACTTCTTTATTAAAGTCTATATTAGATTGAAATGCAATGTGGTGCCTTTTTATGGTCAGCAGCTTAACATACATAGACAATTGGGCGTGGCCCGCCCACTTTTTGAGGTAGTCCCCATACAAACCTACCGTGAAATTTTGTGTTTTTTATGAAAAAATTCTACATTTAGATCAATATTAGCTTTAAATTTGATTTTGTGGATTATAATGTACAACCGCTACATATACATATACAAATGGACGTGTCCCGCCCACTATTTGGGGTAACTCCCATACAAACCTGTTGTCCACTTTTGTGTTTTTGTATGAAAACTTTTTTATTAAAGTCAATATTAGCTTGAAATTTGATGTGGTGCCATTTTATAGACATCCGCTTAACATACATAGACCAATGGGCGTGACCCACCCAATTTTTGGGGTAGCCCCCATACAAACCCACAGTGCAATTTTGGGTTTTTTTATGAAAAATTCTTCATTTAAATCAATATTAGCTTGAAATTTGATTTTATGGATTTTAGTGGACAACCGCTTCATATACATATCAAAATGGACGTGTCCTGCCCACTTTTTGAGGTAGTCCCATATAAACCCACAGTTCACTTTTATGCATTTGTATGGAAAACGTCAATATCAACTTTAAATTCGATATGGCGACATCTTACACATTTACTACATCGCTTCATGCACATCTACTAGTGAGCGTGTACCACCCACTTTTCGGGGTAGCCCCTATTTAAATCACCACTTTTATGTTTTACAATACTATTCATAATTTCGTGTGAATTGTATTAGAGCTTCGGTTCAACCGAAGTTTACGTTTTTCCTTGGTTTAAATTTACATTGTGCCTCAATTACATTTTTTTTGTGTGTAATATTTTATAATTTATTATAATTTATATTTATGTTTATATATATATTTTCTAAATTTTGTATATTAACATATTTGTGTGTGTGTGTTTTTTTAAAGATATTTCTTTTATTGTCGACGATTTTAGTTTATTTTATTTGCTTTTGTTTAAGCTTTGTTTTAATTTTATTATAACTGCATCAGGGTTGGATCCAGAACGCTCTCTCGGTGGCGTCGAGGACTCCACTAATTTGGGGGGGGAGGAGTGTTAACTACAAAAAAAAACCCCTATTATTTTATGAAAATGATACAGAATCATGGCACTGGATATTTTGCCTTTTTACAAAATACGCTTCCATGCTCTGACCGGGATTCGAACCCGGAGCCATTGCACATAAAGGCAGTGTCTGTTGCACACTGCTCCAAGCCGACTAAAATTTTGTTATGCATTGTCATAACTTAAATATTGTCTGAAATTTTAAAAATTATAAACTGTACATAAACAGACAAGCGAATAATGCGACTCTACGTAAACCGAGTTTGTCAAATTTTCTGCAGACGCTACAACAACGCTCATAATATGACTATTCGACCCGTATATACACACTTTTCAAAGCCGGCAGGAAGTTTTTTTCGTTTTGTTTATTTGTTTTGCTTTTTAATTAATTTTAATTTCGACTTACTAAAATTTTGTGTACGAATAATATTTTTTTTTGTTTTTTTGACGTGATATTAAACGACGTCTATTAAATCGGTTGGTTTAGCGCAGAAGCATGACTCATTTCTGACGTTCCGTTTACCGTTACGACACGACACTAAACGAACGAAAAGCAAAAGGCGGAACATGTAATAGTACACATATGAATACATGTGGCGAATCGTCTCTGACGATTGTGTCGTTCCGCCTGAACAAGCAAGCGATAGACAGACCAGCGTGCATTGGCTTATTGAAAGCTATAGTTATGTGTGTGTGTGTGTGCGTTTGCGAATTAGTGTTATCTAGCGCGCGGTGGGGTGCGGTATGTAAATGGTAGAATGTATGAATAATAACATTGTAAGTGTATAATAAAGTTTGTTTCAAATAAAATACATGTACAAAGTAAACAATGCACGCACACCATAGATCAAGGAAGACGACAATAACAGTTACTTTTGCATTTGAGTACCAAAAAGAACAACAAAAGGCTTTTAAAGTTGCTGGTGCTCAGTCGAAGAGAGAGACAGAGAGAGCGTATATTTCACACTTTGTTGTTGGTAACAAGTTGTTTGTGTACTGATTGAATTATTGGAATTACATTAGAATTCAATTCACAAAAGTATGCAATTTTTCATCAATGTTTTCTTATGACGTTATCACGTAAAATTATCGTCCGTAAACCGACTTTACAGACTCTGAATCTTAAGTCTACATTAGCCAGGGTACAGCCTATTTCGTAGTCCTGAACTCACGACTGCTCCATTATTAGTCGTTCTTATTTATTTATTTATTTTATTGTTTTAAATATAATTATGTGTGTTTTGCTCCAATACTTCATTTTCATATTCATTTTTCCTTGTATATCACGTCATTTTATAATTTTATAATTTTCAATTGATTTTGTTTTTTTTTAAATTAACTTTTTAATTATTCAAACTTTTTCTTTAGCAACTTTTCTTTAGCCGAAAAGAAAAGGTTTCGACACCTTAAACTTCTTGTTTTGTGTTTTGTGTTTTCTTTTATTTGTGTTTTTAATAATTGTTTTATAAAATTTGTTCATAGTATTAAATATATTATTTCGATAATTTTTATTTTATTTTGTCAAATTTTTTTTTTACTTCTTACTTTAATTAGTAATTTAGCTAAATTTTTTTGCTATTACTATTTTTTTTTAAATAATTTTATTTATAATTTATATTTTTATGTTAATTTTCATATTTACTTTCATATTTTAGTGATTTAATATGTTAATCATGCATAATTAAATCATTTTTTAATTTTCAAGTCAATATTATTTCATATATATAGATAATTTTATATATTATAATTTTGTACCCCATTAAGTAAATTAAGTACATATATTCTTGTTCAGCTCCACGAGGCGAAACAAACTAGACATTCTGTTTGTCTGGCTTTCTAGCCTTCTATCTGTCTGTCTGTCTTTCTGTATGTCTATCTGTCTATCTTATTTGATGAACGGTGATGAACAGTAACGATGAAAAAATTGCTGTTATTCCAAAATAATTATTTGAAAACATGCCTTACACGATTAAAAAGGCCATAATAACTCTTTCATTTTGGCGAATATGATATGAATCTTTGGCTAAACGTAAACTGGCTCTCAAAGATTTCAATGAATACACATAAATCTATTGACAGTGATTGTCCGATACGTGAAAGTAATCCGTCCAGTTTAACGCTTTTTGACTTTGGTGTCCAATTGGGTATACACCGGTAATATCTCTTGCCTAGTGTTTGAAAGATTTCGGCATTAATCATGCCGCGTCCACTTTTAGGGGTAGTTCCCATGCAAAACCAACACCCACTTTTTGGTTTTTGTAAGAAATACTTTTTTATACAGTCAACATCAACTTGAAATTCGGTTTAATTGCTTCTTATGGACGGTAGCTTCATATATTATACTTCACTTCTTCTTCACTTTTAGGGGTAGCCCCCATTCAAACCTACCGCCGACTATTAACTTTTTGTATGAAAAACTTTTTTATTGCAGTCAATATCAACTTAATAATTGATATGGTAACTTTTAGTGGATGGATGCTTGACATAAACATTAATGGGTGGAACCCGCCCACTATTTGGGGTAGCTCCCATACAAACCTACTGCCCACTTTTGACTTTTTGTATGAAAACTTCTTTATTAAAGTCTATATTAGGTTGTAATGCAATGTGGTGCCTTTTACTGGTCAGCCGCTTAACATACATACACTAGCGGGCATGGCCCGCCCACTTTTTTGGGTAGCCCCCATACAAACTCACCGTGCAATTTTTGTTTGTTTTTTATGAAAAAATTCTTCATTTAAATAAATATTAGCTTGAAATTTGATTTGGTGGATTTTAGTGGACACCGCTTCATATAGTTCTATTAGTGGGCGTAATACGCAGTGCAAACCCCCAATTTTATGTTTTTTGCAATACTATTTAAAATTTCGTGTGAATGGTAGTAGAGCTTCGGTTCAACCGAAGTTAACGTTTTTTCTTGTTATTAACTAATTTATTATTTTATAACTATTTATACCATAATTTGTAATTATTGAATATTTTTATTTTTTCTGTGTGGTATTTTAAACTTCATGAAATTATGAAAATAAATTTTTTTTTTAAATTTTCTTATTTTTCATTTTTTCTTTCCTTTTATTGAATTTATTATATTATTTTACACATATTTTTAAAATTGAACTATATTTTTTTACTATTTTGTTTTTGTTTTGTTTAATTATGTCAACACTTAAACAATTTATTTTTATTTAAAATATTTTTATTCGCAATAAATATCCTCTTTTTTAATTAACACTTTTTTTAATTGACACATTTTTTTATTATTTATTTATAATTTATTATTTATGTAATCTATTTTAAGTGTTTTTTAATGGTTTATTTTTTTAAATTTTATAATCTTCTTTTCTAATATAATTTAATATGTTTAGTTTTACCTTTTATTATTTGTTTATATTTAAATTGATAAGCTTCAATAGTCTCCATCCTTATCGATTGCAGTTTCTCCAAATAAAAAAAATTCAAATTTAATGTAAAACCACCAACTACATATCTCTCTCTATATATATGTATGTATATATATAAGATAATTTAATTAATAAAACTGTACTTTAACTTTTTACAACCATCCACAAATTGTGTTTTTATTTTTTATTTTTTTTTTAAATTGTGAAATTTATTCGAACGATTTCGATTGATATTCAATTACATGTCACTTAAATGCTACACATAAATACGATAAAGTTGTTGTTGATATTCACTTTGCTCCATTGCTTACTCCCAAAGCGCCATCTTGCGTTTGAAATCTATGCGCTGGCGGATTTCTTGGTCTCCGACTCAGCGGCCGCTGCGGCACCGGCTGCTCCGGCGCCCTGGCTAGCATTTGCGGCTTCATTCTGGCCCTCGGCGATAACATTGCTATCGCGATCGAAGAGATAGCTACCGCCTAGAGGTCGTGGCGGTCGGCCACCATAGGAAGCGCTATAAGGGGAGAAAGGAGAGCGAACCTTTTCTTAATGATTTTGACAATTCATTAGGCGGAAATTGTTAATTTAAAAAGAAAGTTGTTATTAGTTGCTAGTTAGACTGTAGCAGTGTGACTGTGTGTGGCGTTCTGAAACTCGTTGTTGGTTTTGCATGTTCATCAATTGAGACGATCGATCCGGAAGTGTTGCTTGCCGCACACTCTACAACTTACCTCTGTTGATCCTGTTCACGATTTCTACTGCCACCACCACCACCATCACCTCCACCAGCGCCGCCAGCGCCGCCAGCGCCACGTGTATCCTGTTTATCCTGATCGTTCATATACGCCCAACTGCTCTGTACATTTTTCGAGCTACTCTCTGAATTTTTACCGATTATGCTTGTATGGCCACCACGCTGATTTCCACTATCTATGGCACCGGACGTGACCTTTGTACTGCCACCGCCGGATGTACTTGCATATGGACAGTTTGCGACGAGTACGCCACAAGGTGAGGCAGCACGTTCTCGATCGTACGTCAAATATTGGCGATTGTTATAGGCATTGTTGTTAGTGTCTTCATATTCGGTAGCAAAATAATAACCACGCCCGGAATTATCGAAACCGGATTGTCCTCTGCTTGGGCATAAATTGAAGGCGTACCCGTTGGCATGTAGGTGCATGTGTATGTGTGCATATGTAGTTGGAGTAGTTGTAGTTATAGTGTTGGTGTACGAGTTTCAAACGAACGCACAAACGTAAACATTAGTAGTAGTACAATATACAATACATATATAGATCGAAAAGTAGTAGTTTTTTAAGTTGTTGTTGTTTATGTGCATTGAGTTCCATGTAGTTAAGTTGAGTTGAGCATCCAATAAAGGTTGTAGTTGCAGTTGTAGTTGTAGTTGTAGTTGTGTATGTGTTGTGTGTGGTTACATAATTTACAGATGTTGGTTGATTTGTATGTAAATAAAGATTTCATACAATTCATATTACAACAACAATTCAAACAAAATGTTACAGTATGAAGTTTGTTCAGAAAATATTAGACATAAAAATATGTACAAGTATACATATGCAAACTAATAAGTGTAGGCAGGCGTGGTTTCACTCTTCCTGGGGTTATTGTAAGGTTTTCATTCGCACATATATGAACAACGATTAAATGTGTTGGACTTAAAAAGCATTACAAATCTTTACTCATGTAACGAGACTACAATACTTACACATGGTTTATACTTGTACGTATACATGCAAACACATATTTTGTTTATCTTTCTCTCGCTCTCTCTCTATCTCTCTCTCTTGCTCTCTACTATACAAAATTTTCATGGCGTAAGTAGAACAGATACAAAACAGCAAGTAATGTGTGTGTGTGTATGAGCTACATGCACAGTTTTATATAAAAAAAAAAATTAATTATTTTCACCTAAATAGTGGACAATTATGGCAACCGGTATGCTTCCTAACATGCAATAATACAGAGAAGACATCGTGCACGAATTAACAGGCCACCCTTCGAATTTTTGGGAATTAGCTTTGTTATGACAATTCTAACTTCATGTGTGTGAACTCAGAGATCTTCAGAAAGCTAGTAGATCGTAGCCGAATATGAGCGAAAAGCGAAATTGCTTGTTGGTGGGTTTGGCTGGAAAACATTTCTAAGATACAAGGTGGATCTAAAAACAACCGAACTTCTAATTTAAATCATAGAACACGTAGCGCCATCTATTAAGTGTTGGCAGTATTAGCAAGGTATTTCGAAAGAAAGAAAGAAAGAATCAAATTCATCTTACTGTACAATCTACAAAATATTAACTGAGGCTTGGGTAAAAGAAAGCTTTGTGCACGTTTTGTTCCACATCAGTTAAATAATGATCAAAAAATGAACAAAAATATGTTTTTTCATCAATCATCGACCACCCTCCGTATTCTCCAGATCTATCGCTGTGCGATTATTTTGTCTTTCCAAAAATGGAAACTGTAATGAAAGAAGCTTGTTACGACGACATTCCAGCCATACAAACATACTACGTGACTCAGATGCTAAAGAACATCCCAAGAAGCGAGTTTAAAAAGTCTATGGATAAATTGGTTAAGCCTTCCAAACGTTATGTTGAGTTAAAGGGATCGTATTTTGAATAAATAAACATGCATGTTTTATTTTGTAACTAAAAAGTTCAATTATTTTTAAATCTCACCGTGTATGTTGCAACATCGTTAGCGTTTCCTACATTACTGCAAACCCACTTACCAGTGCCAATAATGGGTGAAACTATTTCAGCGGGTGCCTTAATACTAACACGAGCCTGATATAATGAGAATTTACTGCTTGTCGGGGAGAGACTTTCGATAAATCAACTTTTGGCGAGGTTCTACTCATGTTTTTGAACTTTACTTAAGTTACGAGTAGCATTTTTCAGCCTGAGGATCTTAGAATTTGGCACGATTTCACAACTCACCATACAATTGGTGACTATTGGTGATTGTTTGAGATAAACTTGGTTGTGGTGTAGAGAGTCGAGCTGCAGCTTCCAGAACTGATTTGAGGTAACTGACAGTTACTTATTTTCATTTCGCAGTTATTTTCTGGGTTGAGTTCAATGCAGCTGTTTATTTAATTCTTGAATTTGAAATAAACTTATTGCAATCAGAAGCAAAACTTTTCTAGGTATCTGTGAATGTGTACTAAAACTCCAATTACACTGAAGCTATAAATTTCTTTAGTTTATGCATATTTTTGAACAAACCTCATACTTATGCTACAATACATATTTATATACAAGATAAACATGGTTGCGATACCTGTAGGTTTCATCCCATGGTCGATAGTTACGAAAATCATACCTTGAAGAGTACCGATCGTAGGGATCACGTTCGTAACGATCATAAGTGCTGCTGCCACCACGATAGCGATCATAGCTTCGATCTGGTAAGTTAATGAAAAGAAATTGTTTAACGTATTAATTATATTTTTAAATTAGAATTCAATTCAAAACCAAACTTACCGCGATAATAATCGCCATAGCGATCATTGTTGTAACGATCTCCTACCGCGCTACCTCCATATCCGCCACCATATCCGCTACTGTAACCACTGCTACCACGTCTATAATCATCATAACCACGCCCTTCGTAACGATCATAGGTACGTGCTGCATAGCGGTCTTCTCCAGCTCCACCGCGATAGCTTGGATAGTAACGATCTCCGTAGTCGCGATCTCTGTAGCTGCTGTCTCTATAGCTACTATCTCTATAGCTACTATCTCTGTAGCTGTCTCTATAACTGCTATACGGATCATAACTGGAATACCATGAGCCACGGTCGTCGCCAGAACGACTTGCATAGGCAGGATAACGATCTTCATAGCAACGTACACAGCGAGATTGCCGACTCTTGCCGGTTCGCAACGCAGTGCTCAGAACGCTGCTCGTGGCGACATTCTTCTCGGCTGTACTATCCTTTGGCTGACCAGCAATCGAGCTGCTAGCAGCATATGTCGGCAGCCAAGTTTGCTGACAGAACAGCAAGAGACTTAATAACTGAAATGATAGATGAAAACACAGAGATAGAGAGTTCAATTCGTTGATGCATTGCATTCTTGGTTTATTGCCTTGATCGACGACGCTTGACCCACGCACATACTATGCTAACCATTCGCACATATTGTAGATATTTCACAGTCGAGTGCTCAACTAGGCCAAACCAAATCGCAGCTGATAATGATCATCATTATACTAATAATTGACGAAAGTGCACAGAAATATGTGCGATCGTTACTAATGACCGACAATGAAGCTATTGCTGCCCACCACATTCACCATGCACATATATCTTCTAGTTCTAGAGTGTTTCCATGTATGATTATGTAATGCTTTAAGCCGTAAACTGTAGCAGCACCTCGAAATATTTCAGCTAACATATTTTTCTACATATTGTAAGTTGCTATACATAAAGTATATAGTAAATAATTATTAAAAATCATATTAATTTGAACAAATAGCATTGACATCATTCCAATTCAACTCATCCTCATTCATTTGTTTGTTCGTTCGTTCGTTCGGTCGTTCGTTCGTTCGTTCGTTCTTTCGTTCATTCATCGTTATGCGGTTGCGAATCATAATATTGCACTATGAAAATCAAATTCGTTGGATAAAAAAAAATAATTTTTTTTTTTTTTAAATTAAACATGAATATAAAAATTCGAGTGAGTTCGCCACGCTTTGTTAGTCAAGCATCGGGAACCACTTCCGGTTATGTGTGGTATAAGTATCTTTCTACATATGATGATGGTATATTCATATATGGCCTGGCCTGATCCGCGTTGAATTTCGTTTTTGGTTCGCTTCAATTCAGTCTGGTGCCTAGTACTTTATACGAATCTGTATGGTCACTTTATTAGAATAATTATTATGCGTATTCGAATGTTTTACAATTGTTTTATACGACTATGAGTATCTACAAGTACACAATAACATTTTATTTAGCAATCACATGTTTGAAAACATTTCGATCAAGGGTCGTTGCCATCGTTTGTGTGGAAAATATTAATCTAAAAATTTGGGTTTTTTGCAACAATGACTAATTTTGCTTAAATAGAAATGATTTATATGTCAAGCAAAAATTTTGTTATATCATAAATTGATTGAAACAACAAGATAAGCATAATAATTTCAGTAGAACAGAAGATACGATACATTTCACTTCAGTTTGAGTGAAGCATAAAAAGGACATTTATAGAAACTTGTAAAAACGTAATTCTACGGCTTTGCAGCGGAAGCGTATAGCGCCAACGTCGTCGATTTCAGTCAATCGATCACAAATAAAACTTCTTCTTCTTCTTTAAGACTCCGAATTGTTGAACTGAGATCTAAATCTTTAACTCCAATGTAATGTCAATGGTATTAAAATTCTAAAGAACAGAATATTATTAAATCTGAGTCTGCAAACTTTTGACAAATGAATAGCAGATTTAATATGTACATTTTATATTTCAATCTTTATTAATCATTTCAATCCAGTTCGGCCTAACATAACTAATATTCGCCATTCTAGCTCATGTATCACAAAGAAGGCCATCAATATGTTGTTTTCATACCATGTACCTGAAGCAATATGGGTATAATAAGTTTGTATAAATGTGTGTAATAGACAGAAGTAGCTATGGCAGATCTTACAAGTATTCTTGATCAGCATCGGAAGCTTCGTCGTTAGAGAGACATGTGTGTCCCTCCGTTCATTTGTACATCTGTCTGATAGCATAAAACAACAGAACTCAGTGACTATAAAGCAAGAGCAAACTTTGCTAGTTAGTTTCACCTTATATACGCCTTCATACCTAAGTCTTTTGAAGTCAAAAAGTTACGACTGCACTATACTTACTTGTTTTTGTTCTTTCGTTGAATATGTACTCAAACTAAAGTATCCCAGCTTGATAATGACATTTCTTTTATCAATTATATACATGCAGCTCATAAACTGATCAATCATAACTTTTGGTTGACAAGTACATTCATAAAAAAAAAAACAGTCTAAAATCAAAAAAATAGTCTTGAAACCATGCGGTGACTAAAGTAGGTTAAAGTGTGTTGATCTCAAAACAAGATTTCGGACCACTTCAAATAAGTCATTATTCTTATTTTTTTTTTTTGATAATAATACATTCATATATTAATACTAGCAGGCTCCCGCAACGATGTATGTGCTCACTTCCACAAAATGACCAACAAAGGATCAACCTAACGTATCCGGTTTGAACTGCTACGCCACTTTTGTTTAGAGGTTATAAATTTTTCCCGTGCAAATTTTCTTTTCGTTTACAAATATGTCTCTTATGTAAAAGGCGGGGCACCGCTCACTTTTCTACTGTATCTTGTATCCTGGGAGCATAAAAACAAAACAAAAAAATAAAAAGAGTGAACCAAATATGTCGTCAAGGTAAAAATACAAAGTAATATCGAAAAATTCGGCCAAATTGCAAAAGTCATATATTTTTTTTTTTCACTATCGATCATAACTAACGATAGAATCTACATATTTGGTTCACTCTTCCAGTTTTTCTCGATTTTTCAAATTTTCCGTGAACTTTTCAATTTCTTTCTTTCCCTAAAACGATAAATTTTCTTCGAGCTACAAAAATTCATATCAAATACTGATGAAATAGTCAACATTACCACGAAAGTTTTACGGAAGATTTCTCCGAAATTCCTCACGTAATTTTTATATCGTACGAGTAACGCCGCCCTTTGATGAGCTTAGAATTTTTTATATGGGAAAAGTCGAAAATATAATTCATGAAATTACTCAAATGATATAGATGTGCAATATGAAATTCGCTTAAAATTGCAGAAAAGTTGAACTTTCAGCAGCTGTTTGTTATTCAGTCATATTTCAATCGATCGAATTAAGTACCATTACACGGGGAGTTTAAATACCTTTTTAACATTTTATCCGATTAATTTAGATTAACTGCTGTTGCTTGCTTGGCGCTGCTTTGTATATACTGAAATATATGTTTAAGTATGTTGCTTATGGTTATAAGAAGTGTCCATTACAAAATTTCAATAAAATATTTGAAATATTGAGGGATCAGGGCGCACACAAACACACAGGCAGACAGACGAATAGATACACAGACAGACAGACAGACAGACAGACAGACAGACGGACAGATAGACGGACAGACACGCGTACATGGCTAGATCGAGTCGTCTCGTCGAGCTGACCAAATAGTATATATGTATCAATGGATGTGTTCAGGGAACACTGCCCGGAGCGTCTTATCTCAATAAGGAGTGATTTGCAGTGGCCAGTCCAATCTGAACCCGTACGATTTTTGTTTTAATAACTAAAATAAAAGACCAACTTGGCGTTTAGTTAAAAATTTCAAACTTTTTATGTGAAAGACGACAATTATTGCCAACTGAAATGAAAAATGACAAACTTTTTAAATTAGCATTTTAAAATAAGATCTGATTGGACAGAATAGGTTCATCCGCTTTTTCATCCAATCAAACCTTATTTGAAATCGGAGAGCAATTTGTATTTTTTAAGGGAAACTTTTTCAATCTAATCTGTTTGCCATTTTTTTCGTTTTGAGTTGACAATAGTTAATCCTCTTCACATTCACTTTATGTTGGTTATTGATAAATAAACAAACAAATAAATAATAAACTAAACGAAAACAAATACATACAGAATTATTTTTTTCAAAATTTTAGAAAATCTTAACCTTAAATTTAAATCACTCTTAGATTAGCTTATATAAGTTAGAATTCTGCTGAAGCTATAACAACTGTTTCTTCGGTTGATTGTGCATATTATACAATTATCCCCTGTTCCAGTATTTATAGAGACACGCTAAACCAACCCATGCTTCTAAATATGTAGTTGAATAAACGTCTCGGATTGGCACCAGCTAATTCAGAAACATTTGCGAAGAAAGGACTTTCTAAAAACATCGGCAGAGCAGATGAAATGGAAAACAGTTTCACTCTCATCCGCATCCCAGTAGCTTCTGCCTGCGTGCCTATGTCACTAGATATCGAGTTCGTAGTACATCTGGCTATCACGCTTGAATACTAAGAATATTTAAAGAGAACACATGGTGTTGTCAAAATTCTACTTTGTAATGCCAATATTTGGAGAGGATTGGCTTAAAATTATACAAGAAACCATTCGGGAGATAGTTGAAATCATTGAACTTCCGTTACAGATTATGTTTGTAAGGAACAAAGATCTTGGGAATTGGGGCGGGACCATGGTAATTTAGGTAGTCTCCTGATTTGTATATATTTTACTGTCAATTATTGTTGATTTCAGCACCCATTCCAAAAACCCATTGCAACAGGTATATCCAACATTATCCTGTCTAGGATTGATCAAGTGGGATATCTTCACTACAATTCCTTGGGACTAATTCAATTTTGAGGAAACCGCCATCAGTTTCTGGAATATATACTTTTTGATGCCAGTTTCTGAAGAGGATTTGCTTAGAATGGCAAAATTAAAAGCAGAGGAGAGAGTTGGATTTAGTATCAATCTGGAGGCTAAAAGCCAATGAAGCATAAAAATTGAAAGATGAAATAGCTTTAACATATAATGTATGTTACAATATATCAGTTGAGCGATATTTACCTACCTGTGATTTAATCATGGCGACTGAAAATCACTGATATCAGTTACTACTCGATATTGCAATTCACAGCGTATCAGAAATATATTATGCATGTAGTGTCAGCATCATCACAAAAACTATCAACGTATCAAGTAAATGCATGATATATTACTAATACGCCGTGAATTACAGTAGCACTAGTAAGAAACAATTGATACTCAATCACTGATATTTACAATATTGAGTAGCAACTGATATCACTGATTTTCATAGTTGTCGTGATTGAATCACAGCTAGTTAAATATCGCTCAACTCTATTTGAAACCCAGTGGAATGAGAGTGTGAATCTTTTAATTTCTAGTAAAGAAAACAAGCTTTGTTTTACTCCTAAATCACTTTTCTGACCATAAGAACTGCTTGTCTAAAAAGGCTTTCATTAGGTCTTTCAACGTTTTAAGATATTTTTCTTGATTATAGTGGTAACATCATCCTGCTAAAACTCGAAAGCAAATAGCAGACTAGTATAATCAATTCACTAGCACAATCGGTTTTGAAGTTATTGATCAGTGTTTATAGTCTTAAGTTATAAATTAAGTTAGTATTTTAAGTAGAATATCGAATATTTTCGAATGATATAAATAGCATTTATTTCTCAATATATTACATTACAGTAGGATAATCACTTTTCAGAATACTGTTTTTCAGTTACTATGTAAATATATACAATTAAATTCGCATCGATTTCACTTTTTCTATTCGCAAACAAACGTAAAATTTCACTTTCAAGGTTGCAGTTATATAACATCTCTCAACTCACCAGTTGAAATTTATTCATTTTTATGCGAAATATGCGAACTCTATTCACAATTTTAGGCACACAGAGTGCCGTTGAGTATACACAATGGGCGTTTTTTAATTTTTAATTGAGTCACACTAGGAGACTGCACAGTTTAGATATCCTCTGTTTAAAATTACGAAATCCGTTGACACCAACTTTGGTTGTTGTCAATATGAGACACGCGAATCGAATGCGTCGCAGCTGGCCAAAAAGCTGCTTTATATTTGAATACCAAAAATAATTAAAAATAAAAAACATAATAATAAAATTGTCTACTGTACGCTCAACACCAGAACTATGAACTCAATGAAATTACTCGCTGTGGAGAGGTGCACTGAAGCGCGAGATCGCAAACTCCGATCAGAAAATGAGCCAGGTGAGCCAAATATAAAATACATATTTCTGTGTTCTCGCTTTGGTGACGCTTGGTGGAGTTTGCATACGAGATCAAATGTTGTTGAAGTCTTTTGTTTGGGTGCGAAATATTCGAGGCGTCTCATTTTGACACTTTCCATAGAGCAACAGTTCAACCAGTAGAGATTTCAATGTCAGTTTCCAGGAATGCAGAGGGTGTATATATATTTAATTTCTGTTAATTATGTTTAAGGCCATGCCCACTTTTTCATGGGAATTCTTAAAAGAATGACACGTTATCGATCCTTCGTTGGATTTAAGCTACGCTTCAGTTGAGCTAGTTGAGTCAATCTATATGATGTTTTTAAAGTATTGCTGCGTTTGTGCAAATGTATGTAATAGTTGAAAGGTATGACAGATCCCATAAAGTATATAAATTCTTCATCAGTAGCGAACTAGACGAACACTCAAACTTGGACATTTAGCTTCTCCTGATGTACGCAGATTAAATGGAAGTACATTTTGGATACTACGCCCACAACTCGAACAATTAGCTTATTCTCAAAAAGAAGTTTTTCCAGGTAAATCAGCCGCGAAAAAATTATTATTTGAATTGAAATCGTTCCTAGGCTGAACTCATAACACAACTACCATGCCACGCTCACTTTTACAGGTAGCCTCCATACAAACCCATCTCCCATTTTTCGGATTTTGTATTAAAAACTTTTTGATTACCGTCATTTAACTGGAAACTAGATATTATGGCCTTTAATGGACATAAGTTTCACATAGTTATGAGCTACCACCTTAAAAGTGGATCAAAAGCTTCGGCTTTACCGAAGTTTTCTATTGTTTTATCATTTTTAGTACGATACTTATGATACTTGTACAATGTTTGTGTGTTTTTAACAAAAATCATGTGTGTTTGGAAATGGAGGATGCTTTGATTTAATTGTCAACTATGACTGCTCATTGAAAATTATCGAAACAGGCTGAAAAGTCCATTAAAAATTAAAGAGATTACATTTGTAGCTTTTAAAGAAGTTTGTTTCTGATAAGTACCATCTATCATAAGACTGCTGTAACATGTATAGCCTTATTAATCTCGAGGTTTAATTGGTACATTCGACTGAAGCAAACCACTTTTGTTATATTCAGACTATGGAAAAACGACTTTCGCGAAGTGATTTAACACTTATATTTGAAAGGCTTTAACACTTATATTGAATGAACTCCGTACGAAACTAAGAACTAAGCCGAGTTTAAAGCTAACAATTTTAACGTGGTTGATCATCCAAAACACTTGACTACTGATGGAACGAATAACAAGAGCAATCCGGACGAGTTTTTGCGCCATTTCGTAACCGTGGACAAAACATGGGTCCAAACAAAACCCACCAGAGGCAAGGTGGACCTGTGGGTCAACAAGCTCTTGTCATACTTTTTGTTTTTAGTTAAAAAAAGAAAAGATTTTGAAATTAAAAATTGAAATTAATTAACTAATTAAAAAGAAAAACAAAAACTCTAGACAAAAGTGCTAATATACGAGTCAAATAGCCGTATTGTGGGTGTGATGGGCATTGTGGGCGTGACACCAACAACATTTTTTAAACTCGATTTTAAATCTCTAGCTTAATAGTCTCGGAGATCTGTTGTTTCATATAACCCGACTGAAAGAGGGACGGGGGACGGACAGACGGAAATACATCAGCACAGCTTTCGATGCTTATCAATAATATATATACATATTTACTTTAAGATAACTACTACGCTTTCTTCTGCCTGTTACATACATTCGCACACCTTTATTATACCCTTGTCCCTGTGGGTACAGTGTATAACAAAAAGTGATTTTTTTATACTCATACACTGTATTCATAGGCAAAAAATATATATTAAGTTTTTGCAAATTTATGTAACAGGAGGCGTGGCAGACCCCAGAAACTATATATATACTTGCTCAGCATCCCAAATCAACCGACCGTCTGTTTGAACGTCTAGATTTTGGAGACTATAAAAGGTAGAGACTACAAGTATTTTACTTACCTATGTGAAGTTTTGGGTAAAAGAAAGGTGTGTGCACATCAGTTAAATAATGATCAAAAAATTGCTCGTGTAGAGCATTGCAAAGATATCATATCAATAGCTGAAAATGATTCAGATTTTCTTGATTCGATCATAGCTGGTGATGAAACATGGTGTTTTAAATATGATATTACAACTAAGCGACAATCTGCAGAATGGAAGTCAAAAGTCGAGCCAAAACCTAAAAATATGCGTTTTCAGAAGTCAAGAATTAAGACAATGTTGATAACTTTTTATGATTTCAAGTGTATTGTACACAAGGAATTTGTTCCACAAGGTCAAACTGTCAATGGAGAATATTATTTACAAGTTCTACATCGTTTGTGGTCGAGATTTATATGTGTAGGGCCCGAACAGCGGTTTTTATTGCACGATAATAAACCACCTCTCACAGGACCAAAAATGTCAATGAATTTTTGATAAAAAAACAGATTTGTCTCCGTCTTTGCCTGATCTATCGCCGAAAATGATAACTGCAATGAAATGAGGCATTTACGATGGCATTCCAGCCATACAAGCAGCCGTGACACAGGTGCTAAAGAACATCCCAAAAAAGCGAGTTTAAATATTCCATGGATAAATTGCTTGAGCGTTCCAAACGTTGTATTGAGTTAAATGGATCGTATTTTGATTAAATATTAGCTTTGAAACATAAAACCATGCTTGTTTTATTATTTTATATTTATTGTTTTATTGGTCTTTGAGCGAAATTTCATTATTGTATCTTTTAGTCTAGTTTTCTTTTGCACTATTTCTGTTGCGAACTGTTGATACTCTGTGATTTTTGAATGCAGCGTTGTTTTATCTTTCGCACAGATGTTCGTATATACTATATGGTATTTTTCCTCATTTTTGTCCACCTGGTTTACGTTTCACTTTTTGATGAAACTGTATTTCAAACTCTGGCACCTGTAGAATTTTTGCTTTGTCTATTTTCTGAACGTCTCTAACAAAAATGGAAAAGTGGAAAATATATATATGCTCATGTTATTCGTGTGTCATAGGTATTAAAGGTATTAAAGTTTCGGTGCTACCGAAGTTAAAGTTAAAGTTTTTTTTTTCTTTTTGATTGTTCTTTTATTTTTTTATAAATAAAAGTTAAATTTTTGAAAACCAGGTTGCTACAAATAAACATTATCTAATACATTTGTTATTTATTATTTTTACTTTTTTTTTTTTTTTTTTTGGTAAATGAGGCACACCTGGTAGCATAAGCCACAAATTAATCATCAACTCGAAATGAGACAAAAAACAATGTCTAACGCGTGCTGACTTCAAGTGTGAAATTTCTGAAAATAAATGCTCTAAACGACGGATGTGCCACAAAACGAACAATGTACCAAACAAAATAATCTAAATAAGAATTAGAATTTTTCTAATTGTGTTAAATAAGCCGTTCTTTTGGCAAAACCGAACATTATATCATCAGATAAATGTATCTCGTATATACATATGTAAATACTTATAAGAAAGTAGAGGAGGATGCGTAATTTCTTAGCTTACGCAAGCTTCGACCGTGACCATGAAAGAGAACTGCGCATTCCAGATGTGCTGGCACCACATGCTGAGTCGCAGAATCGGAATCCAAGCGTTGATTTGACACTGGCTTGAACTTTACGCTACACTGACATGCTGCCAAGCTCGAGATTACACAATGCGAACGAACGTTCGTTCAACGCTGCTCCGGCTAATGCTGGCTTCTTTAAATAGTAGTTGAGTAGTTTGAGTAGTTTGAGCTGCCCTGCCGCAGTTGTGTGATGTGCTGGATGTCAGCTGGTATAAGTGTTGTGGCTGACGCGCTTCTTTATTATGATTATTAGACCTGAAATAAGGTCATTGTACGTGCTAAGCCGGCGATGAGTTTAATTAAACAATTTAATTTTGTTTTTACTAATATTATTACTACCACTTT
The DNA here is from genome assembly GCA_035044765.1 of Leucophenga montana. Classification (NCBI taxonomy): domain Eukaryota; kingdom Metazoa; phylum Arthropoda; class Insecta; order Diptera; family Drosophilidae; genus Leucophenga; species Leucophenga montana. The sequence continues at coordinate 229,141 of JAWNNQ010000588.1, read as the reverse complement.
TATTATTTTATGCATATCTCATCTAATATATTCTTTGTTTTTAGTTATACATACTTGTATGTATGGAAGAGCAATATGATTGTGTGTGTGTGTGTGTGTGTGTATACAAATTCAACGCGGAGATTATAAATTTTCAGTTCCAACATAAACAAATTCTTGGATTTTCAATGTTAACAAGCACTCGGAGAGGAGTTCTTATCGTCTATGATATATATATATATAGTAGAACAAATACGAGTATCTATTTATTTAGTTTAGTTTCTGGCTTAGATTTGTATTGTATGATTTATGCTTAACGATTGATTAAAAGTTAGCGTTATTGTCAATTTAAATAGGAAGTAGGGTAGGCGATATGGCGATGCAGCACTTCGAACATGTTGATCAGCTTGAGTTTAGCTGTGTGAAATTAACATCATCGCGGAAGGCCAAGAAACCGAGTTGTGCATGCGAGGCTTCATTTAGAGCACGCGAACGTATGCAGGAGCGATATTGCTCAACGCTTTGTGCATTAGCTCTACGGTGACGCGTCTGTTTGCAAACCTGTGTTGGTTAAATTTTTTAATATTGTTCTATGTGAATATTGATTGCAACACGCGTTAGATATACAAATATATACCTTGGGATGCCACTTGTGAAATATGCCCGGATCGGTAGCGCGTATTATTTTTATTTTTGAACGCACATATTTGCGATAAAGCATTACATCCTCACCGCCCCAACCGGTGGTTTCCTCGTCGAAGCCACGTATCTGCAGAAAGTCCGAGCGATATTGACAGGTCATGCCGTAGCCAAAATCACGCCAGAAACCAGTGTCGCGTGAGATGATCAGTTGATCCTGCTCGCTTGGTATTGAATTACCCTGCAGTGTGTAGACAACATGCGGATTGTACAAACTGAACACAACAGGATAGTAGACCTGCATTTGAGATTTTAGCATATATATTAATTTCACGATTTATTTCATTGATTTATGTTGCATTACCTTCTTGCCAGCTTCTGCATTCCAGCGGCAGCGTTCAAGAAATTTGGCAGTAAAAACAATATCCACATCGCACATAAAGAGCAACAAATCCTTATGTACAGCAATGTCTGTATTTAGTACAAGCTCGGCACCGATGCGTAGTCCTTTAGCTAAAAATATTGACTGGTTAGTAAGCTTTTAAATGAATAAGTACTTTTTTTGGTATTCGTAGCAAAAATAAGAACTATTTTTATTTCTTTTACTTCAGAGAACTAAACATTTATTTCGGATTCAAGCCAAAATGGAAACCAATTGAAAATCCAAAGACCAAAAAATCAGTGGTTAAAGTTGCACTAGAATTTCATTTTTCCCGCAGTATTGAAGAGTAGTTATTTAGAAAGTTACGGACGAGACGGACCTGACAAGTAATGTTGAATAATAAACTGAAAGACTGTTCTGTTCTGGTTTGGTCGACTGCTAGTATCGTACCAAGTCACTACATGTTATAACTTGTTGGAAATTCTTTGGATCGTTTACAAAACTTTCTAAAAAAACAAAGTAAAAGGAACAATAGGATTAATTTCGCAAAATGTTTAGGGAAAATGAAAGAAATAAAAATCTAAAGCAAAAAATACAAATGCAATTTGCCGACTTGTTTTTTATCTGCGCTTAATTTTGTAAGTAGGTATTTTTGATTCGTCGAACATTTATGTTTTTCATTTATGGAAAGGTGTCATACGTACATACCTCTGCTAAATGTTTCATTTAAAGCCACTAGCTTGACTTTATTAGCCCTGTATTTGCCTTTCAACGCATTGTCAATAATGCTGCGCGTCTCATTCAGGCCCTCTTCACCGAAGTAGACCACCATCAGTTGAACGCGTTTGTCAACCTTTAAGGCCACCTCTACAAACATCTCCATGAAACTACGGAACGTAGCAGTACGTCCGGTCAGTGGTAGAATTATTTGCAACAGTTTGCGCTTGGTCGGCACCGTCGATGTCGCCGGTGGTGCCGCCTCTGATAGTTGTACTGTTTGCAGCGGCGCAAATGGACGCATTACAATCACTTTCAGCACCGGTGCACCTGGACCGGCTGCATGTTTGGCGCTCTGAAAGTATAGTTCATATTGTGTGCCCGTTGTTGGCTCGTTGCGATAGATACCCTCAACGAAATCGTCCAGCGTATATTTAACAACACTACTACTGTCCAATGTAGTTGATTTTGATTTCAATTTTGCCGATTGATTGCGATTCAAGCTTTCCAGCGCCTTGCTGATCACCTCCAGTAAATCGCGGCGCGTGTAACCGATTGGTTTTTGTACTACGCGATTGTCTAGACCCAAACGCATGGGATAGATGCGTGTGAAAGTGAAATGATCGAAAGGTATTAGCTCGAATTCGTTGTTCAACGGCAAGCCATGCAGTATTTCAGCGGCGCCCACCTGTTTGCGTATATAGCTGCTGCAATCGTAGTGTAACGTGCCGCTTGTGACGCTGCTCACTGGCTCCGTTGGCATTGTTGATATACTGCTGCTGCTACTTTTTCCGCTCCTGTTGCTGCTGGTATTATTAATCCTTATAACTGGTTGCTCCTCGCGCTTACGCCGTAACAAAAGCATTTGAGCTTTGAGCACGCTCAATTCATGCTGCAGCCGCTCAATCATCTCAATGTGACTGGCACAGAGTCCATTCGAATATGCGCTGGGATACATTTTTTGCACAGCCAGATTATTGGACGCCTCATTCTCATCGATGCCACATTTGCTAAGTATCCAAATGGAGGTGACCGTTACCAGCGTAAATAGCAACATTAATCGCACCAGCAGCGTTGTGCTAAAGTTTTTGTGCCTGTATTCGGTCATTTTTTCGTTGAATTGTGGTCACGCCTAAAAATATATAATGAATTTCGTTTAAGTTTACAATAATTTCGTTTAATAATAATTATTACTCATTTCAAATTCATTTAAAAAAAAAAAGGTTTACTTAAACATTCTTACAATCAAAAAAAGAAGAAAAAAACTAAATAACTGAAAAGAAAAAAAACATAAATAAAATGAATAAAACCAAGAAGAATTATTCAAACAATAAAAACACCGAAGCCTTACAAAAATGTATTCGAAATGGCAAACGAGGTACACTTGCAAGTTTTAGTTTGACCAAACAAAACAAAACAAAGCATGCATCATGCGCATATTTCACAGAACCAAAATGCTTGCTCGTATTTCAAGATCTAATGAGTACAAATGAGAGTAAACAAGCTAAATGCTTGAGTATACTTTCTCACATGTCTGTCTTCCTTCTTCCTCCTTTTCATATTCCAAAAATATGTATGTAGAACTTGTTGAGTTTTTGATCTAGTATGGATGATGGTCCATCCATTGCTAACGTACATATAAATGTGTACTCGTATATGTATATCTGCCGAGGATTTATGCAGTTAAAACTATTGAAAGATTTAGTCCGGTTTATGTAGTCTTTTAGACGTTTGGCTTCGCTCTGATATAGGATCTTCGATCTTAATGCGTTACAAACTCCGTGAAAAATTATAATACTATTCAAACTATATGTGAAGATCATAAAATTTATGTATGCTGACTTTTGAATAAAGAGTTATTAACTGTTATTAATTTGATATATGGTCTTTGGAACGTTGACAATAATAATTATTCTCTTTTATTTTTCAAGAATTTTAATACTGATCCATGCCGGTGCCTTACTGGTATAACGAAGCCTGGAAAGCTACAAAACTGTATCCGAAACATATTTACAAAAGCGGAACCAAAACTGATATATATATATATCGGGTTTATACCCAACATAAAGAAATTGAAAATTGAAAATCGAATGTACGTAGACCGCTCTTCCGAGTTACACTCCGTATAATCTTGATCAGCTTCTGAAGACGAATCGATACATATATTCATATGTCTGTTCGTCCGCCCGACAGTCCGTTTGAGCAAACAGATCTCAAAGACTATAAGAGAGATACTTTTAGTTTCGATATTTATACTCTTCTTCTCCCTCTTCAGAAGGGGAGAAAACCTCGTCACTATTTTTAAGTTGTTGTTCCTTTTTTTGGTTTGTTGTTTATTACATTAAAAACTCCAAATTTGGTATATCTTACGTAAATCCTAATAAAATACACCATATAGGTCTAGATCGGGCCACTATGAGTTGGCCCTGTTACAAACATTATTCCTTACAAAATATTATATATAGGTTCAGATTGCACCACTCTAAGGGGTAACCCAATGCGGTACTGGTCCCCATTTTTTAATTTTTTATGAGTTTTTTTTTTTGGAAATGCTAAATTTGGTGTATCTTAAATCTCAATGAAAGATAACGCTTAGGTCCAGATCGGGACACTACAAGGGGTAGCCCTCGAACAAACTTTCCCTCCTCGAACAAACTATTTGAATAACTATTCTTAATTAACTATTCTTAATTAAGCTAGAAATTATTACAATTATTACAAAATACTACATATAGGTTCAGATTGAACCACTTGAAATGGTAGCCCCATGCAAAACTGCCCGCATTTTTGAGTTTAAGTATGTAATAAGACTATTCTTCTGCACTTTTTTTGTTTACGCTTCAAACCCACTTATTTCATGATTGTCCAAAGTAAAATTTAGAAAGTTTACTTAATTTGTTTTTCATATGTTAAGACTTTTAAAACAAAGTCATTTGATCAAATTATTGCACTCATTTTATTGAAATAAAAATATTTTTACATGTTAACTTTGTGCATTTTTGAAATGGTTTTTCTTAACTTAATTTAATCTAAAATTGTAATACGTTAAAACGTTTTATTAGTACAAAAGCAAGACGGCCTAATATTTAATCAAATTTATCAATTTTTAGGTTACAAACTAAACTTTGGATTGTACCGTCCCGTCGTTAATTCTTTCAAATATAATAAATTTTTCAAATTAACGTACAAACATTCATTAACACCCTGTTGTTATGGTATTTTCTTTTATTTTCGAATTTTCGATTTAGGGTCACACAGGGTTATCGAAACAATTTCGATTATTTTGTGCTATCGAAATAATTTGGATTTTTTGTAGGTTATCGAAGTTGTTTCGATTATTTATGATTATCAAAATCATTGCGATTATTTTGCGCGGGAAAAAATCTAAATATATATAAGCCATTGTTGTTAACATAGTTCGAGCGAACATTTCATTTCATTATAAAAATTGAATTATAAAATTATATATTTTGCATTAATAAAAAAATGTTCAATCGACAGTGCTGGAAAATATTCAGTAGAGTAAAAAAATATCGATACTATCGATAGAAATGTCGATAGCTTTCCACCTTTAGTCATAATACACTACAATCACACACCACACACATACAAATGTACAAGCACGCAGCGCACAAAGAGCGAAAACGAGAAATTTTCTAAAAGAAGAAAGAAATTCATTAAATTCCTATATTCTAACATATTTAAAGAAGTTGCAAGGCTTTTTAAAAAATTAATTTCACAAAAATAAACAAATTCGGTAAGTGCAACGACTGGCAAAGTGCGTCGAAACAGATGGCAAAGAGCGCAACAAGTTTTTCGCCTACGGCATTCGTGAAATAATTAAAAACAAATATTAAGAAAAAGAAAGAAAAGTTCTCTGCTCATGATTCATACTCGCACTGCGTAAGCTAGGGAGGAGCTAGTCAGTCATAGAGTGGAGTAGACTGCTAATGTTTCAGATAAGCTTAACGAATTTGGCATAAACGTCAACGTCAACAGCAGTGCCGGGGCGGCCCTGCCCTTCTCTCTTCGTGTAATCTGCCGTGCGCACTTGTTGCATGGAATTTTCTGTTGGCGTTTTGCAAGCAATTAAAACAATAAAATCCAATGAATATTTTGATAAAAATAATAAAACAATAAGAAAATGTAAAAAGAAAATAACTCAATTTCATTCTTACTAATTGCAGTGCGCATTTTATTTTATTGGGAATACTATATACAAACAAACAAATAAGCACAAGCACAATGGAGAACAATACAAACGAAGTACCTTCCACATCCGGAACCAATGAGTAAGTAGACATTGTAATTAATTTAATTAACCAATGCGCACATATGCGACAAGTATGTGTGCCATGCACCCAACCAACTCAATCTGAGACTTTGGTCTTGTGTCATCTGTGCGCATATATGTATGTATATTAATATACGCTTGGCACAAATATAATATTATACAGTTTTCCCGCATTACCTCCACCGCCATCCTCGTCGTATCCTAGCAATAACAATCAACAGAATGCTGCACAAAAACGTCTGCAGCAGACACAGGCCAAGGTCGATGAAGTGGTCGGCATCATGCGTGTCAATGTCGAGAAGGTGCTCGAGCGTGATCAGAAACTATCGGAGTTGGGCGAACGTGCCGATGCACTGGAGCAAGGTGCCTCGCAGTTCGAGCAACAGGCTGGCAAACTAAAGCGCAAGCAATGGTGGGCCAACATGAAAATGATGATCATAATGGGCGTAATTGGTGTAGTGCTGCTCATTGTTATTATAGGTAAGTTAGTCTAAAATCACGAATAGTCGATTTTATCACGATTCTAAAACTCTTCAAGTTTCATTTTACAAAATATGTATATACATATGTATGTATATAGCGGCATGAGCTAAGAATTCTAACATTAGTGCGGTGTATTTTTTTCTGCGCTTGTTACTAATCCCAAACATAACGCAATCTAATAGTTAATTTATAAATTTTTTTTGTTTGTTGTACTTGCAGTGTCTATAATCTATTGATTTCAAATGTTCAAATGTGTCTGTACAAAATTCAATCCAAATCTCTTCATTACCTTTTAGTCTATTTTCAAAAACAATATATTTATGTTTTAAAATTAAGTAAATAAGCGCAGATGTCGACTATCAAAAGAGGTAATATTACATTTTGTTTTCATATTATTTAATTTTATTTCATTTAAAGATCATACTTCTTTCCATAAAGTCATTGCTTTAATTGTATTCTGAGTAAATGCATGAGATAAATATTTATAGAATTAGTACTTGTGCTTTTGTAATTACACTTATTCTAAGCGTGTAGTTAACCATAGATCAAAGTGTTTAGCATTATTCATTATTCCAATGTGATTCACTGCAAATGTTTTGCAAATATGTACAAAAAAAAAAGAAAACAAAAAAAAAACAGAATATCAGTAGCACAATAGCATTAATATTATATACCATTAACTTAATATTATATACCATTCACACATACTGCGGTGTCACAGAAATCTCGTTCACGTCAAATCGCCCTCAAATCAATTTCGTTTGTGTCACAGGAATGTCTTGTAGACCGTTTGAAATCACCAGCCTTTTGCTAGGTGAGATTGCTGATTGATTTATGTGCAAGTTGAATGTATTTTCTTCGTATTTTCTCTCAACATAGATCATAATTTTGCTTCTGGTGTTTTCTAAAATATATGTAAAATAAGTAATTCTGACTGATCACACCAAATATAGGACTTCACAATGTTCTCCAAGTAAATCTGCAAAAATTTCATTTACATACTAGTCTGTAATCTACGCCAATCTTGTTTGTTATCTACGACAACTCTGCGTAGCACAAAACCCATTGAACACTGCTTTGCATGAAATCTTCGAGATTACTGTGACACCTACGAAATTTCTCTGTGAAATTCAAATAACCAGTCGGAATTTTGTCGAGAGATTCCTGTGACACTCCCGATGGAATGAAATGGAATTATCAGTTTGTCTGCGAGTTTGTGACGCATTAAAGGAGGCATAAAATATATATATTCTTTTATGATCAGCTTGACGAGACGAGTCGTTCTAGCTATGCCCGTTATCCGTCTTTCGGTTGTTGCACATTTTTGGGTATACATTTTTTAGTTACCTGGCTGTAAGGCGGTAGTTAAACTTATTTTGGTTTCAAGTTTATAGTGTATCCATATTGATATGACATGCTTACTTTTTGGCGTATCCCTGATACAAACCCACTGACCACTTATATGTATGTGTATAAAAATGTCTTTATTTAAACCAATATCAGCTTGAAATTGTATAAGGTTGTGCCACATGTATATGCTAAAAGTTTTCCGTCTTAAAAATATCTTAGATAATCTAAAACGCACAGTATACTGCCCTGTTCCCGTTTTCACAAAGTTTTTCGTTTTCAAAACGAATCAAAACCAAACGAATTGGAATATTTTCTACCGGTTTCCGAACGATTTGCTTTCGTTTTTAAACCGAAAGTTTCGTTTCCAAAATGGAGCAAAGGGAAAACATTTAACAGCTGGTTGGGTTAAATAATGAAAGCATATTTTACTTAATATAAGTAACTATGTACACCTCAAATAAATTTTTTTCAGTAAGAGAAAAATGTGTTGGAACATTATTTAATATTATGTTATCTTTTTAACAAACTTAAACCTCATTTTGCACTTATCATCCTTTATATTACTTAAATTTTTGGGCATACATCTATTAAAATATACGCAAATAGTAAAATAAACGTTTTTAGGCTAATTAAATACCCGAGCTCAGTCTCAGTCTATTGTAGTTTAAAAATAGAACAAGAAAAAACGTTTACTTCGGTGATCTGAGGCGTTAATACCATTCACACGAAATTTAAAATTGTGTAGTTAGCAGTTATAAAGAAACAAAAAATAATTGTAAAACCTTAGATCTTAACGTGGGTGGACACGCCCCTTGATATTTATGTGAAGTCAATATATCGAAATTCAAGTTGATTTTGTCTGTAACGAAAAAGTTTTTAATACAAAAATCGAAAAGCGGGTGGTAGACAGTTATGGGACTACACATAAAAGCCATTGATATACATATATTTGAAGCGTCCGTCCATAAGAAGTCACCATACTAAATTTCAAGTTGATTTAGCTTGTAATAAAAAAAGATTTTCATACAAAAGCTTAAGTGAATAGATGGTTTTGTATGGGGCTAGCTTATAATGTTACGATCACTCATAATGATATATAAGCGTCCATCGATGAACAGACTTCAAAGGTCAAATTTAAAGTTGATATTGACTGCAATAAAAAAGATTTTCAAACAAAAAAAAATCGAAAGTGGTACAAAAAGCAGGTGATCAAACCCGTTGCTCTATATATGTATATGATGCACCCGTTCAGTTTTGTATGAGGGCAACCCCAAAAAGTGAGAGTGTTATGTCAACATGGATAGTCTATTTGACTGTAATAAATACAAGGCTCATAAAGCCAAGCTACAGCTGCATATGTTAAAAATTGATTCCTAAAAATTGCACAACTACCAGACAGGCAGACAGACAGACGAACGAGCTGATCAAGAATATATGTATATAATTTATAAGGTGTACGATATTCTCTATAATTCGTTACGAACTTTCTGACAAAATGATAATACAAGGGCAATTTGATAAGTCAGTGACTTTTTGAATTTCGAATTATATTGATTTGAGTATAGTCGCTGAATTTTCGAACTATACTGATTTGTGGGTAAGGCCCTGATGTAGCCCATCTGCATCATTAAGTTTGTATTTGACAGCCATGAGATGACGTCAAAGTAGTGTTTAATGTTTGTTTACCGCAATATTGTCAGGTGTTTGCGCCGTTTCGTAAACACACAGCGACCAAGCAATAAATGAAACAGTGGCCGGATCGGCAGGGCAACCTTTTGATTTCTGTTCTTCTGTCTGCTTTTAATGTCTATCAATCTCATACTAAATGATGTAGATTGCTTAAAATTTGACCGTAGTCTATTAACAGATGACAGTTGAGAATAAAAGTGCTGCATTTAAAGTTACTACGCGGAAAATTCTAAAAAATTAACTGATTTGACTCACAATAACAGAACTAGTGAAGTTTGTAGAACAGCTCCATGTTAAATCACACAGTTAAACACATTGGCGGAAGCTAGCTAGGTCATTAGGTAGATATAAGTCTTTTAAGTTCTACATGTTGTATGTAAAGTTCTAAATGTTGTATGTAAGTTCTAAATGTTATATGTATTGCAGTATTGCTTTAAATGTTTGTATATATAATCAAACCAACTAAGTTTTCAAATATTTTAAGAATTATGCTTCTATAATTATGCATTTAACAAACATATATGCTTTGAAAGATTTCTTGAATTATAACTGTACGTTCTTCTGTTGCAGTATCCTTCTTGCCAACGGGTAGCAGTGACAACGGCAGTCGACAAGCTATTACAGAGGTGCCTCCCAAGTAAATTGAACCAATGAAAATGCATGCAACACTTGAGCTGCGACGCCAACGTTGCACACACACACACACACACACACCGATAACAAAACTCTCAACGTTGCCTTTATGTCGTTTAACGCGCAAAAAAAAAAACAAACAAACAAACAAACATACAAAAAATTAAGTAATTAAAACTTAAATAATGTTAACACTTATTCCTTTAAAGCTAAACAGAGCAAAATGTTTGTATGGTATTGTTAAAAAAAAAAAAGAGTAAAAGAGTTTAAAGAAAAAAATAGTTGCTTTTTGAAGCAACGCAGGAAGAAGGATTACACAATTTTAACCACTGAGTTATACACTTTTATATTTCTACATACATATACACAACAAAATATACAATTGCTGAGAGTATTTATATTTGTAAATGATTTATACAAAACAAATCAATAGATATGTACATGAAATGCTATTTACACAGACTCACATACACACGTACATACATATTACATATACAATTATACAAAAAAAAAAAAAACGTAACAAAATTTTTTCAGTCACTCTATTGTATTGTATGAAATGTTTGATAAAGGAAAGGAGCAAGGGATTGTGACTAAAATATTTAGCGTTTATAAAACATAATAAATATAAATTAAAAAAAAAATTATAACTCTTACAAATTTTTGTTATATATAAATATCTATACAGTACAGATATACATATATGTATATATAATATATACATGTATATTGTACCCAACATGTGCATTTAATCGTATCTCCATGTACTGCTTACCATTCTCCAAAAAACTATTTGGTTTGTTTTGTAGCGCATGTTTTTAAATTTGAAAAACAAATTTTGTGATTTAAATTTGCACTGCACACATTTTACGTTTATTGATTTATGCACGTTCGCACAAACGCACAAATATTGGCACACTAAAATCTGTAACACTTTGTTATATTGGACGACGAAACAGTTTTCATTCTTACATTCATGTGCGCTGCTGTCCTGTGAACTGAAATGTGAACGCTCTGACGTAACTCTACAATGTAAATAAATATGGAACACCTATAAGTGATTTTGAGAGTGAAAGTTTAATCCGAATGTCGGTTGCTATTTTCTGCGTCGACGCAGTGCAGACGAGCCAACAGTTGTTTTTTGAGATGTTCCGTAAATGTTGCCAACTATTTTACAGATTGAGAAAACAAGCAAAAATTCATACGTAAACAGTATAAGGATACTCTGCTGATTAATTGAGAGAGAGAGAGAGGAGACTTGATTTTGATAGGTTTAGTTATTTTTATACACTTCCACTATAGTGTGAATGTAATATTAATTTTATCACAATGCTTGTAACACGCAGAAGTAGATGCCGGAAACACCCTGTATCAATTATACTGATTTGCAAAATTTAATGCATGTCTGGCTCCTACTATCTAATAAATAGTTGATGGAACCTGCTGAATTAATAATAAAGGCCATAGTAGGATAACCGTACGAAAGGGCCGCAAAGCAAATATACGATTATATAACAAAATCGAAAGGTTTTTCTTAAGCATGCTTTGTCGTATAATATGCAACTTGATTTCGGCCTCTTGTGCATGTGACAGAGATTTAAACGATTTGAATTTTTTCCATAATACTTTTGAGGAAACAAATTTTTAATAAATTAATAAAAAATAATGTTGTTCAAGATGGAATTATTAAAACACTAAAAACCCAACAACTGTAATAAAAAAAAAAAATAGACAAAAATAAACAAGAAAAAACGTTAACTTCGGTGGTAGCGTAGTTTTAAAACCATTCACATGAAGTTTCAAGCTGTGAATTTGAGTAGATATTTGTAAAATCTAACAACCGGAACGTGGGTTGTAAGTTTGTTGGAGACTTCCGCTAAGTGGGCGTTATACGCTACAAGTAAAATTAACCGAATAAGATCAGATATCAGGATATATAAGTCGAACATAAATCGCTTTATCACTGATAGCAACATTGGGGAGTATGAATATACTTCCGGAAGGGCCCAATTGCATAAAGATGCAACTGAGCATGCAATTCGCTCGTTTAGGGACAACATAATATTAGGTGGAAGACCTCCACCTATTCATGAGAGCGAAAAACATCTCCCTCGTAGCACCAGGACTTGCACAGTTAAGATCCGGATGGAGCGTTATGCTCTAGTGCTACAGGGAAAGAATTGGGATAAGTAATACAAATTGCTGCCCTGATTGCGGTCAATCACCGCATGACACTTTTCACCTGTTCAGTTGCCCGTCCCATCCTACACAATTGAGCCCTTTAGAGCTCTGGTTACGACCAGTGGATGTTGCCTGTTTCCTAGACCTTGACATTTGAGGTTTGCATTTCGGTTTTTCTTCCTCTTTCACAAACATTGCTTGCACTATTACATTTGTTTTATATATAATGAATTGTATACATATGATTTTCTGATATAGCTCACAAGAAGAAGGAGCTGCTACAACAACAAGTAAAATTAGATTCAGTAGTGAGAGGTAGATTAGGTAGATAAGGTAGATTCTGTATTAAGTATTCAATGCCGTCTCAATATCTGTAGAGACATCCAGAATTGACCAAACTGTACTGAAGAGTAATTGATTTAACTTTGCGTAGTCGAATTTTTAAATCAACTGACACGATAAAGAGATGTCTTATTATTATGTGAACATGGAACTTTATATAGCTGAAAAGACAGCATGAATATAGGATGATAGTTGTCCTCAGACGAAGTCCTGTTAACGGATATGCTAAACCCATGGTCAACAAGCACAAGATCTAGAAGCCGTCCTGAAATTTTGCAATTGTTGTTACACTGTTGCACTGGCGACGGACATACACGGAATTGAAACTGAACAGTTTTAGTGCAGGTACGTATACAGTAAAATATAGTCTGATTATCAGACTTACACAATGTATTTGATGTCCGGCGCTGGCCACAACTACAGCAATTGAAGGTCTCGTTAAACTATTTGCCTGCATAAGACAAAGAAAAATAATGGTGGGCCTACAGAATTCTTTGGATGACCTTTATAGGAATTTGGAATCAAAAGGTGCCGACTATCAGCGTATTTTAAACAAGCGATTAAATGCAACTTCAAACTTGATTAAATCTCTTATGTGTGCATAACATGTCTTGTAATGTTTCCATTCATCTATTTGATGACATATGATGAAAAAATTTTGGTACTACAATTTTTGGTACCGGGTATCGATCCGAAAACTGAACTCGGGTACTGGATACATAATGCTACGCATGTAGTTTTGCTGTTCTTTGGTGCTGTTGGCAATTTTTCATGTGACATGTATTTCTTTGTATTTATCACGAATATTCCGTTGATCATAGACATAATACGCTGCAAATTCATTGATCTAAACCAAATGTTAAACGAAAAAACTTATGAAAAGAGAACTCGAGCTATGCTGATTGATATTTTTGAATGGCATCAGAAGTACATAAGGTTTTTTACAACTAAAGTTGATTTGCAAATTGTGCCTTCCCTCTAATCGCATATTTGTTTAAAGTTTAATTGACGAAACGGACCAACTCTTCTTCAACATTGTTTTCGTTCAGATTTTCTGTGGTGATCGGGTACCTTTTTATCGTCACTGCCACGAAGATTCAGTATTTACAATTAAAAAACTTAAATATTGAATTAAATACTGAATACAATAAATATTTTTTTTTTCCAGAATGATGATCTAAACTTGATTGTTTATGAAATTGGCATGTGGATGGACGAATTGACGCAAGACAACAAAAAAATTATTCTTACCATGTTGCACAAAACTCAATGTTGCTTAGATTTATTGTTTTTCAGTAGCTACAATAAAATATATTCACAAATTTGGCACGAATTACACATTTTTGACTGTTGTGGATAATTTGGTTGAGCATAAAATAATTTGATATAATTGGTGATTAATTTAAAAAAAATATCGAATGAATGCGGTTTATTCTATGTTTGTTCAGCGGTTGTTCATGAAAAGGCGCCACATTGCATTTCAACCTAACATCGACTTTAATATAGAATATTTTCATAGTAAAAATCAAAAGTGAACAGTAGATATGTATGAGAGCTGGGCGGTTGCCACTCATTAATGTATATGTTAAGCATCCGTCCATTAGAAGCTTCCATATCAATTGTTAAGTTGATATTGACTACAATAAAAAAGTTTTTCATACAAAAGTCAAAACTGGACATTTGACGTGGTTGTTTTTAGCCACATAAAAACCCAACACCCACTATGTTGCTGGTATACGAGCTGAAATTCCATATAAATGGCATCAGAGTTTCGAAACACAGGAGTTCACTTTTTGTTGTTTGTTTGTTGTTTGTTGTTGGTTTTTTGTTTTTGTTTTTATTTTTGTTGCAATTTTTATCATTGGAAATATTATTTGTGTTTAGTAACAATTCATTTTGCATCAAAAGAATTTATAATTCTCCCCAAATATGATCAAGATTGCAGCCGACAAGGTCCATACATAGCTCATATATAAAGCATAAAAATTCAAATAGTACAATTGTCCCACCAGCAGCCAATCATCTGAATTCATATGAAAGAAATTGTCTTGTCTTATAGACATGGCGAAAATGACCACGAACTGCAACAAATATAAAAAAGAATTATTTGTATAAACATAATATCTCGTATAAAGTAGAGCCTTGCACGAGTGAGTAAAAGAGTAATCAGTAAATATCCATGGCATCATTTCAAAACAATGCAATACCAAAATGACTTCGTTTTCCAACATATGCAGTGTCAATTTGGCATCGTGGCATTGTTTGGAAATCGATATTATACCAAATGGCCATCGTGACATCATAATATCGACATCAAAATATGGTCCGATGAATGCAAGCCCAACGATTGGATTCTCAGTGTTATTTGTCCTATCTTCAAGAAAGGAGACCCCGTATTTTACGCGAACTATCGTGGAATAAGTCTCCTTACAATTGGATACAAAATTCTGGAACCAAAAACGAATGCACTGATAGACCAGTATCGGTGTGGCTTCAGACCAGTGACCAAACTTTCACTTTAGAAAACTACGTCTATCTGGGAACAGAAATTAATAGGTACAACAACGTCAGCCTAGAGATCAGACGAAGAATCACGCTGGCTAATCGCTGCTACTTGGAAACTCAGCAAGCAAATTAGAAGTAGAGCACTCTCTCGAAGTACGAAGATAAAAATCTATTAGACACAATCCCGGTGCTGCTGTATGGCGCAGAAGCATGGACCATGACATTAACGGATACAGCGTTTTAAAAAGAGAATGATTCTTTGTTTTTAGTCCCCTTAGAGTTGGCTTCGAATTTAGGACCCGTATGAACCACGAGCTATATGATAATTTATTAAATTCCAGCGGCTGCACTGGGCTGGTCACCTCATCCGGTTGAACCCCGAAGCTGCAGCACTAAAGGTTTACGACCGAAGCCTGAACTTGATTGGTGAACGACCTCAGCGAGGACGTTCGAGCTTAAGATGGCAAGATCAGGTCTATGATGATCTGAAGAAGTTCCGGATTGCCAGCAACTGGCGCTGACGCGCACTAAACTACACCGCATGGTGCGCTTTCCTACGTGCGGCCCTGATCGATAGACGGTTGTAGAGCCACCTAAGTAAGTAAGGATACCTTAAAAATTGGACCCCAAAAAAAGTCGTAACAACAACAAGACAGACAGACAGACAGACGGAAATTGCTAGATTCACTCGACTCGTTAAGCTGGTCAAGAATATAAATGTATGAACATATATACTTTATGGGGTCTACGATGTGTCCTTTAATGCGTTTAAAAAACTTTCAAACGAAATGATAATACCATTTAACACTATGTGTGAATGGTATAAAAACGTATACTTGTATCTGTCAACGGCGATGTTATACTCACTTGTGCAGTGCTCTAAACAGTTGCTTAGGTAAACTTACTATATTTGATATCATCATATAGATGGCGAGCATCGATAGCTCGATTGGCAAACGTCGCATTTCAGCACAAACAATTATGCCGAAACTGGTAACAACGAATATTCTTTCGCTCCAGAGTATAAGACTATTGCGTGTTAGCTGCGCATATGAAATTCAAAATCGATAAGTAATAAAATATAAGGTAATATATACATAATTACAACAACTAACTAAACATATCTCGCCGCATTTGGAGCGAATACAAGCAATAATTGCACCAGCAATCATTACTAAGTAGACCAATATGAAGGACACTATAAGGCTCATCAATGGTGCTGACTTGGTAGGCTTCATAATGCAAAGCGTGTTTGATTCATACTAAATAAATTTAAATTTAGACATTTTTGTAGATGATACGATAGCCGAGTTAAATTGAGTGCACTCACCGTCCAGATTGCGCACACTGCGCGCAACCAGGTTGCCTTTTTTTCGATGATGTGAAAAAAGAATACGTACAATTGCAGCGATATGAAACTTATAAAGAATTGTATCAGACTTAAATAGTAGTACTTTTGGAGAAATTCTTTCAGCGATTCACTGTAATTTACAAGATGATAAAAAAAAAACACTAACAACATTAAAGGCGCGAGAAGTATTGCTAGTTACACTTACATTTGCATTGATCCCATAACCTGAAATTGTCCAAGCAATAACATTGCCACGGTCACTGAATAGGTGCGTCGAAGATACTTCTTCTGGACATATTTAGGATCCTGTTCCTCCTCGTCTATCAAGCTATTCATTTTTCGAAATTTTACGTAAAATAAGATACGTAAAATAAGTGTTGCCTATCGCAATCTATTGTGCAAATATAAATATATTTTTTTAAACACAATCGAATTTTGAAGTTTCAATTTTATAATGTGACATTTAATTCCAGACAGACATTGCAATAACGATATACATACTATGTAAACTGAAAAATTGATTTTTTTTTTTTTGTATAAAACTTTCAAAATATTGATCAATACTGTATTGAATTAAAAATCAACAAAGCCAATTTTTTTTTTCTGTCAATGTATCTTTAGTTAGTTTTATTTTCCTCATCGGATTTTTCTACACTATTATCAAAATTTGAAGTGAACAAAATTTCAAAACTTACCGCATGGACAACCAACGGCGTTCGCGTTTGGCGCAATATCGCCGGGAAAGACGCAAATTTGCCCTTATTGTTTATCTGCTGACTATACTAATGTTGGTGATTGGCCTTGCGCAATGGTATCTCTTCTGGTTCTGGTGAGTGCTCAAGGGCATAACGTGACTTAAGCGAGAAAAACTGCTTTATTTTTAACTAATAGCCATAAAAGGTACTCGTACATGTAAAGGAAGCTGTGGTAGCCCGGATAAATTAAAAAAAAAAGAAAAAAAATGAATATTACTACACTGTCCTAGATAGGACAGTGTAATAAGGCTATCCGACCGTAAAAACAAAGCATACACATCAATTATTGGGTGTGGCACGCTCAACACACACACACACACACACACACACACACACACACACACACACACACACACACACACACACACACACACACACACACACACACACACACACACACACACACACGCACGTACACCATACACCTTTCGAGCTATCAAGTACTTCTTAAAGAATATGTGTTTTTAATTAGCGTGCTCAGATAAGTCGTTGTATAGTTGTCATTATTGACAGGATTTGTATGTACCGCCATAGTTGAGTTAACTATTTCTTTCATATTTCCGCGTAAGAAAAAATAATTATTTACAGGTTACCTAAATTTTCTAGTCTAGTGCAGCTAATATTGTACATTATTCCGTGCAAAGCAATATTTGATTTCTACAAATTATTCATATCTCCCCACTGTCAAGTGAATTGTAATTAAATGACAAAGAATGCTAAAATATAGAATCCTCATCATATATAATAAAAATATTTGGGAAATGCAAAATAATTCAGCTTTTTTTGTGTGAAGTATTTCTGTACTTGAGCTTTCATTGGCGGATTCTCACTGGGATTTCTGGTAGAACTTTTATGTACGACTGCCTCATCTGTTGTATTTTGTAACACAGCTACAAGGCAATACGAATACTATTAGAGTCTACTAAATAACTGCATGCATCTACAGACACAGGCGATGCAATTATCAAAAATTTAGTAAGAGATATGTAGGACCAAGGATATACTAACTGTGTGTAAATGTGTGAAACATGAAGCAGGAGGCTTGGCAGATCACATAAAGAATTTGTATTCTTGATCAGCATCAACAGTTGAGTCGATATTGCTATGTACATATGTATGTCTGTCTGTCTGTCTGTCTGTCTGTCTGTCTGTCTGTCTGTCCTTCGTATGTATAAACACAAATATATCGAAGTCTATAAAATATAGGCCCACCACACCATGCCCACAGTTCAATGTAACAAAGCAGTCTGCATTTACTGTGTAACGGAAACTTGTATAACTGGCAACTTGCATTATCGACGACTGAGACTTAGTGCAGCAAAGTGTGGTATGTAAAATAGACATACGAGTATGTCTATATGGGAAAGTTGGTAGGCTATTAGATTTGTTTTTTATTTGAACTTAAGCCGTCTCAAGGTTATTTTACATTGAGGAATATTTTTAACATAGTTTTACTCCATACAAAGAGAGAATAATTACAACAACTTTTTATAATTTGTATTTTTGTATTTTGTATTTTTTATATTTTATATTTTATTATTTTGGACTGAGTTACAAGCTCTAGATAGTACGCTGGACGCACATCCTAAACTTGCAACATATAACACGCTTCTCTCGAAAAACGCGCTGTATATCATATGAATTTCTCTACATGCAATGATAAAAATGTTCATCTTTCCATGCATGCTACAATATATCTATTGCATTTTTGCAAGTGCGGCTCACTATCACACTCTGTGTATTGTTGTTAAAATAACCCCTTATAAACTATAGCCGGATTTCGATTATATGTCCTCATCGGAATCACTAGCGACTTCGTTGATTGACGATGATTGGAGCAGATGCATAAACAATACAGACGTTTTCTTTTTCTTGCTTGCTCTACTTTCGCATTCACATCCATCAGCATTAATTCACCAAAACATAAAACAAAAGTTACCGCAACAAACAAGTAATCAAAATAATCAAAATAATCATATGAATCACTTTCGACAGCACAGAATCAACGAACACGGCAATAAAATCAACCCATTTCGTTGCAAGGCAGCGATAATAAAACAGCACTGTGGCAATGAAGTTTTTATCAAAAATGTCTGCAATATTGTGAACAGCAAAAAATCTCATTGACAAAAATACTGTCAATGAGAGATGGGAAATCATTGACAGCATGCTTTTGTCAATAATATTGCACGAAAATGTGTGCAGTGGGAACGGTTGCCAATATTATTGTTCATTGACACTATTGACACCATTGACACCATTGACACCATTGACACCATTGACACCGTTGACACCATTGACACCATTGACACCATTGTCCTTTTTGTCAATAGTCTAAATCCGGCTTATGCCAATGCCTAACAGCACCGCTGCTTAGAAATTTGCCGGTTTGGAAAGTTTTAATAGTTTATTGTTCTTAATTGACCAGACAACCAAAGTCGTAAGTTTTTCATAATAAATTTTCATTAATTGAATTAAGTTTTAATTAATTATTAAACAATGTGTCATACGTAAGAAAAAATATGTAAAAAAAAAAAAATCGATGTAAAGTGACCTTGAGGCAGCTAAAATTCATATTCTTATATAACACTAAAAATTGTTTGTTGCATTTTAATTTCACGATTTTGTAACCTAAAAGATAATGTTTTTGTTCTACTTGACAGGGACAATGCACGCAGTTTCTTTGTGCAGGAGTACTACGTTAATATCATATTCTTTGGAGTTGCATTGCTCCTAGTAACACTATTTATATTCATTGAGCGTATAAGATTCATAAAATGTCTCAATTGGGTATTTGCGCTACTGATCGTAAGTATTTTTGAAGCCGCTCCAATGCCATTTGAAACTAAAATATAATTTACAATTTAATCTAATTTACAGGTGGAATGTATGATACTTGGCGTAACAGCGTTCACAGTTCGCTCCAACGATCACGATATACTGCTTTTCTTTGCAGTTGTTTTCGTTGTTGTGGCCATATTCATAATTATTGGAACCGTACTGCCGGTAAGTGACTAAGCAGATATACCAACATCCTGCTTCAGTTTATATTCGAATAATAAGTATTACACATGAATATAATATTCTTGTAGCACGACCTAACATTGGATGTGGTTATACTATTTGTGCTGGCGTTCATATTTTTAATTGTGACAGTATTCTGCGTTATGCTATATATACTCGCTGGTTTTCCGATTGCCTACATTGTCTATGCAGTGTTCATAAGCATAATCGTCTTACTGGTGAGTATTTTTTATTTAATTGGATTTATATACATACGATATGCTAAATGCATTTATATATTTATATATTTATTTACTTATTTACTTATTTCAGTTTGTAATGTACCATGCTCAAACTATTAATGGCGGCCGATTTGCTGAGATGCGACTGAATGACTATTTGCTTGCTATGTTAATACTATTCCATGATTTTGCTATAATTTATATGCTAACATTTTATCGTGGTGATGAGTCAATGGAATTCAATGGTGCCAATGGGACTGATGTCGCTTGGTCAAACAAAACAACTGAACCCCCATTCGAATCTGGCGATGTACAAACGGCGCCAAAACCAAAACCAACAGAGTTACCATACCCAGATACTAACAATACTAAACCACCAGGAAACGGTACAGAAGCTGGTGATGATGGAGGTGGAGGTGATGGCAGTGGTGATGGCAGTGGTGATGGCAGTGGTGATGGTAGTGGTGATGGTGGTGGTGGCGATGATGGTGGTGATGGTGGCAGTGGCGGTGGGGATGACGGTTCAGATCTCCCCTCAGGTGACGGTGTTGATGAAGCAGCGCCTCCTCCCAGACCTGAGTCAAATTCTCAAGAAGGCGATAATCTGGACGATGACAATCCAGACAGCCGTTCTGGTCATTTAGCCAGCGATGATGAATTGAGAGCAAGTGAACAGAAATCAAGTCTTCATGGAAAGAAAAGAAAATTTGGAAGATTTTAGATTTACAACCAACTGAACCAAGCTACACATAGATAAGTGGTTTTTGTCCTTTTTTTTGTTTTAAATATTTGAATAGGCTACCAAATGGGAAATTGAAAAGTGTATACAAACACTGTAAAAAATAGAATGTAGAAATATACAAAAACAAAGAAAGAATCATATATTTTCAAATTTTATACTTCTATACTCCATAGGGAAAAAGTAATTAATTTTTTGATAATGTCTTTACGAAAACTCGTTGAGAATATTTTGGTAACTTGTGCTCGTAGCTGAAACAAACTCATACGAAGTTTGAATCGACATTCATTTTTTTTTTCATTAGTTCACTGGCAGTTGATTAAGAGAAGATTCTTTTGTAGTTTGCATTGTTCCCGGTCCTGGACACAATCAAGTACCATTCATACGAAATTTTAAAAAGTATTGAACATAAAAGTGGGGTTTTAAATAGGGGCTACCCCAAAGAAGTGGGCTGTACACGCCCACTAGTAGATGTGGATGAAGCGATGTAATTGGCGTATAAGATGCCGCCACATTGAATTTCAAGTTGATATTGACGTTTGGTTTGGGAGCTACCCCAAACAGCGGGCGTGATACTCTATTAAACTGCAATAAAAATAAGTGTATGTGCAAAATTTAAACTGGGTAGCATAAAAATTGGTCCCCCAAAAATGCGCAACAACATACAGACAGACGGACATGGTTAGATCGACTCGACTCGTCTCGTCGAGCTGATCAAGAATAAATGTACTTTATGGAGTCTACGATGATGCCTCCTTTAATGCGTTACAAACTTCCAAACAAACTGATAATACCATTTCACACTCTGTGTGAACGGTATAAAATTGTACGAGTATGTTAGATATGTATGTGTATATGACAGAAATGAAAAAATAGCTGCGAGTCTATTCCACCATAAATAATCATAGTTTTTTGAACAAAATTAGCATACCCTTGATCGTTTAGAACTCCTCGTTTCCTTCCCAATTCTTACAGAATTGGGAAGGAATTCTTAAGTAATCAGCATACTTCCATGACGCTGTTTTCACTGCTCCTATTTCAGCATGTTGTTGTGAAAAAAAAGAAAATTCTGCGAAGTCTTGCGTGAAATATATTTAATGCTTAAGTTAAAATTCGATGAATGCGAAGATTTCACGAGTTGAATTCACTTGTTATTTAGTATGTGTAATTCATATTACTGAATGAAAGTTGACTGAAATCGCAGTATCTTCCCAAACGTGATAAAAATGTATCAAAATACTTTCTCAAAATCTTCCTGGAACAGCCACAAATTTCCCAGTACTATTCGAATTGTCACAAGTTACTCTCGCAGTTCCAGCTACGCAAGTAAGCGTAGAGCGTTTGTTTTCAGGTGTCAAGTATTGTATTATGAATCTGCTTAGGAATCGGCTCGACGCAAAAACATTTCATAAAAAATTCGAAAAGGGGACGGTGGGTTTGTATGGCGGCTACCAATAAAAGTGGGCATGGCATGATTGTTATGTTATATGTTCAACTTAGCAATATAGGAAGTATCTATAACTGTTTTCAGATTGATACCTTAAAAACTAAGAGACTAGTTTTGATTCATACAGACAGATGATAGACAGACGGACATGGGTATTTCGATTCTTCTCGTGAAGCTGATCAAGAATATATATACATTATGGTATCGCCAATGCTTTGTTTAATGTGTTACAAACTCCGTGACAAAATTATAATACTATTCTCACTATGTGTGAAGAGCATAAAAAGTTTAGTATGCTTGAATAAAGAATTTAAATAAAATGTTATTAATTTGATATATGGTCTGTGGAACATTAGCAATAGTAATTATACCTTTATCTGTACAGACACCGGACTGAAACTAAAATCCAAGAACCGTACAGAAACCGAAATAAATTGCAACCGGTACAGAACCTTATACCGAAACATATGTTTCGGTACGTACCAAAACCGAAATATATTTCGATTTTATGCCCTGATAATAACTCAACTAACAATTATAAAACGAAACCATTTTGAACGCGAATAATTTATTTACACGCACAAGCACACACATAACAATTTAATACACATAATCGATACATTTTTTTTTTTTTAATTATAGTATATGTCGTTAGTATTAGTATATAATGTAAGGACTAATACTTTTAAAGTGTACCCGAACGCATTTCAATTGGTTCCAATCTATGTATTATTGATAGCACAGCAGTCGAAGTTGAATAGAGTTTATATCTATGTGTATATGTATTATCGAAGAAGATAACTCTACAATTAAATATGAATATAGTATATTAACAAAGAATATATTTTAGTAAGTGTATTAAACTGATTCCAAGGAAGAGGCCGCCGAGCAAATGGTCGCATCTGAGTCGCTGGCAGCGCCGCAAACGACACAGTCAGAGTGGGATTTCTGTTCCGGGGTTGCAGTATCGAGCAGATGGGAAGCTATGTCGGAGTTATTTGTTCGATCGTTCTGTTCGATGCTGTTGCTCTCCGTGGATGTGTTAGAGCTGTGTGAAGTTGATGTCGATGAGTGATGGCGCCTATTGACATTGTAGCGATAGTGGAATTTGGTTCTGGCCTTGGGCTTCGATGTAGTCGGTGTTGCACTAAACTCGGATTGTTCACATGAGCTGTTGGAGCTACTGAAGTTTCGCAGAACAGCCGTCCAATCGACGTTGAGAGGCGAAGAGGATGTAGCAGCGACAACTGTGTTGTCGTTAATATTACTGGTGACGTTTGTTGTTGTATCGATCAATGGTTTATTACATTTAAAATCATAGAATGTCTGCGGTTCTGTAGTAGGCGTTCCTGCAGGCGTAGCCATGTAAAAGATTGTATTCGTAAAGGAGCAATTATCAAAGAGGTTATCAACGGGTTCCAAAAAACGCTTGCCATGATATATTGTATTCGAATTAGTAGCTGCCGGCGTTGTTACCGGTGTAAAGAGACTGTCAACGGAAACGGTAACATCACGTCCGATGCTGTTGCTGCTCGATTCGGTGGTACTCGAGTAACGCTGTGCCGGCAGCGGAAATTCTTGTTTATTTAAAAGCGTTATGGGACGAAAATGTGAGGCAACGCATCCGAAATTGCATGCTTTGGCGTTAGGCGTCATTGGGGTATGCATGGGTGTGGCGGTGGCACTGCGACGCTGGTATAGCAGCTGCAATTCAGTTTCTAAACAGAATATAGTACAGTGAAATATGTATCATAGAATAAGTAAAATTGTTTAGCACTAGGCCTACTCAGTCGAGCTCAAGCCGTTTTTGGATTCTAGCATAATTGCGCATCTAATTGGCCGCTACTCTACCTTTGCTTCATACCTTCCGCGGAATCCTCGTTGTCCTCGCTAATGGCATCCGCCTGGCCTTCGCTGTGTTTGGCACGCATCGATCCACGCCCGGAGTCGACACGGCTTTTGGTATTCGTATTCATGTTGGTATTCGTACTGGTATTGGTTGTGCTTGAGTCTAGCGTAGTTTGGACCACAACATCCATGTGGGAGTCCAGAGAGAATTGTTTTCCCGACATTAGAATACCGCGTACACGACGTCGCATGGATGGCGATTCGTGTTGCTGCAAATTGACATTTCAGCATAAATGTGACTTGTCATTAAAAATATTTAAAAGAATAATTAAAAAATTAAAAACTCACAGCGATACGTATGCCTGCATAGGTCTTTGCAAGAAACTCATCAGCATCGAAGATTGCTGCAAAGGAACCATTCACCACTTTTGGCGATAGCGGCGAATTTGAGAGCAAAAGGCTGGAGCCAAAAGCCTCGCTCTTCTCTTTGGTATCTGGTTTAGTAGTGACAAATATGTATGTATATGTGTATATGATAATTAAATTGAAATAATTAAAATAATGAATAAAATATAAGAAGAAGTCAGAGAGCGTAAAAGAAACAACCAGACTGGGAAGATTTCAATGGAAAGAGCACTTTCCACTGAAATCTTTATCACACAGTTTTGAGCAAGATGAATATGGAATTCATCGAGTCTGAGGAAATTCTTGAGCTTCTCGTGGACACAAAATTTTCTTATACCTCTACCTAGGGTCCCACTATATGACATGATTCATAGAAACGGAAACGAAACTATCATTTTCCAACAGATAGTTAACACCATGACAAAAAAAAGGTTGAGGCAGCGTGGCTGAGGCGTAGTATGCCTATTGTATGGGGAAATCAACAGACAAAATGGCGTCCTAGTGATAGTTTTTCTCCTACTACTACAAGGGAAGCAAGAAAGTAAGGAAAAGGAGGGAGTGAGTTTAAGATTGGTCACGAGCTGGCCAAAAAAGTCTTCGGGCATGTTGGGCGACATGGTTGGTTCGCATGTGGCGCATTCTGGAAGTCCAATTTTTGACCACTGTTACAAGCAATATGGGCCGTATCACGGCAATGGTTTGGACAATGTTGTCTTCCAAATCGTCCAAACCTGCCAATTTATTCGCATAAAGCAATGAGTTCACGTAACCCCAGAGAAAATTTTCTAAAGGCGTTAAATTGCATGACATCGGTGGCTAAGTGACTGGTCCTTTTCCTTCAGTGAGTCGTTTGTTTGACGCACTGTATGACATGTGACGCTATCTTTTTGGAAAACCATGTCTTCAATAAATATCTCATTCAATTGGGGCACAAAATAATTGTTAATTAGGCTCTATAGTGCTTGCTGTTGACGGCAACGTTCCCGCCGGCATCATTTTTAAAGAAGTAAGGACTAATCATTCCACTGGCCCATAAACCGGACCAAACACTAATTTGTTGTGGATGTAACGATGCCTCGAGAATATTGCGTGGATTTTCTTTACTCCAAATGCGTCAATTTGGCTTATTGACATGCCAATTGAGCCAAAAATGAGCTTCAATATTGAACATAAGTTCAGTGTCTTGCAATTATCAGAAATACTAGAAATACTCTGCTAACCTGCCAAGAAAGGAGAAGGTAGGCTAAAAGATTTATTAAATTGAAACAGATTTTTATGAAACAAATGATAATGCTTACATGGAGAGCAGATTTACTAAAAAAAAAAAGCCAACCAAAACCATTGTGTCTGTAGAAGTAAGAGTGGGCAATTGATACTCGATAAGAAAGAAGAGTAAATGGAAGAAACATTTCTGTGACATGTGAAATATCCCCGGAGAATATTCTACAGAACAAGTATATACAGCAGAAACTACATATATATATATAGCTTATATACAGCAGATACTACATTGTAGAGCGAAATTTAAACAGCAATGTCAATTGTCAAAAGCCAAAGCGAAGATGGTATAGAGACAGAATTGCTGAAACACACTGACAGCGAGTATCGTAGATGCTACAATGAGCTTGTACTACACATGTGGTTACAAAATATTTAGAAATGTTGTGCTCATGCGGCTAAAAATATATATGCCAAATCAATAATAGACGATGAAAAAAAGTCTGGTTTTCAAACAAACAAATCTACCGAATCTGATGGAGTGCCCTTTTTTACCTCCTTAAACACAACGTATTGCCCTGAATTTTTGTTGTTTTAAAGGTTGTGAAAAAGAGCAGGGAGGATAACAAGTAGCGCCAATTGGCCCTGAGCTCAGCTGTCTCAATTTGCTATTGTAAAAAAATAACAAGAAAAAGTCAAAGTGAGTGACGCCATCGGAATAAGGAACAGACGAAAATGTGTTGTTTTGGTTTGGCACTGTTGTGTGTGTGTATACACAATGAAAAAGATGAATTTGATTTGTCCATTTCCTTATCTACATCTTTCTAAGCACTTTAACATTTAGCTCATGGTAGAATAACATAATAATGTAGTGTATTCCGCATAGGCGCTCTCTTTTCTGTTTCTTTTCGTTCCTTTCTTTCATTTGGAAGATTAATTAATATTCACTCTACCGTACTCTAAAGAGCGATTCACATTGTAGATCAATGATTAAACACGAAGCTTTTCGTCCCTCTGAGACTTTGGCTGGGCAGCGTTGATTTAGAGGCGAAAACGTTTTCCGTGACACTCCTGTATTATTGATATTTTTTAATATTTGGTTCTTTTAAGTCAAATGGACGAATTTCGATCACTGGGAGAGTTTTAGTTTTCTTAAGCGGCCACACATCCTTATCTTTGAATGTGATGAATTGAATGTTTTTTTAAATATAAATTGACGAAAATGGGTGTTGAGATGTAAAAAGCGGGGGAGGGGGAGATGTATTTACAGTTACTGGCTTCAGCGAGATATATTAAAAATAGATTTAATCAAATGCACAACTAATGAGAGTACTAAAAGGCGTACATGTAACATGTATACATGTAAAAACCTAGTTTGCCGTGCCTTCCGGCACCTGACAAACTTTTTTCTTTCGGCTGGTTTGCCTTGACAATTGTGCTTTGAGAGATATACAGCCGTATTGTCGGCGTGTCATCCAACATTTTTGAATCACTTGATCTGCGTAGAATCTAAAAGTCCAAGTTCGTAACTTTTATAGTCTCTGAGATTTCGTTGTTCAAACATACAGGCGGACGGACGGTCGTACAGATGGATGGACATAGCTTGATTGACTCAGTTTTTCAGCTATACTTCAAGGGTAAAAGAGTATCTTTAGTTTCCACAAACGTATGTAACAGCCAAAATCAGGCATAACAGACTACATAAAATGTATAAATTTTGTATCAACATAAAATTACGAGTCGATATAGACATTTTTGTCTATAAGAAATAAAACCTTAAAAAAACTTAAAATATTAAGACTCTTAAAATATCCCAAATAGGTCTACTTCGGGTTATAGAACCCATACAAATCTATGGTTATAATAAAGAGCCTTACACAAAGTACAGGGTATTTCGAAGGTGAGCACACTAGATGCTGCATTGTATCTTGTTAACACTATATTCTTTAAGCAATATATTGAAATTCTATAGTGTAAATACATTTTTGGAAGACTTATTATGTGGGTGTAATATTTTTAAGCAACAACAAAAACAATAGCGAATTGAAATGTAATTTAATAAACATATTTAGCTTTGATAAATCTTAACTAAATATCTACATATTTGCTACAAAAATAAGTAAATTTAAAACAAAACAAAGAACAATAACATTAAGAACAGAACGAAATCGATTAAGGAACACATAAAATTTAATATAATCCAAAGTCTAGATAAAACCATTCGATTTACCCTTTAGATAGACGCGATTCTGATTTGTTATCGATATTGTAATGTTCATTTCCTCGAGTACTATGGACGCAACATGTCTTATTTCCATCCAGTCCTTTACTATATCATCGAGTGTTGTGTGCGTTGAAGTCACCGTGAAGCGTATGACATACTTGCCCTTGAGGGATGATGGAATGCAATGCAGCTGGCCGCGATGATTCAAACGCTTAAGCAAACGCTCAGTGATCTCATTTTCACCCTTGATGCGAAAGACGACAAGGCCGAGATGCCGACGTGCGGGTATTTCAAAACGATAATCGGCCAGAACAAGTGCCTCAAACTTCTGCGCTAGACGCACACCCTCGCGAATGTGACGCTGCAGACCCTTAATGCCGAAGGAGCGCAGTACGAACCAAACCTTAAGCGCGCGAAAGCGACGACTTAGTGGAATTTGCCAGTGCATAAAGTCCACAGCGACACCGGAGTTTTCATGCTGCAAATAGAGTGGTTCAACGTTGAATGTACGATGCACCGCGGTGCTGTCCTTGATCCTGCCGAAATTAGCATCGAAAACATAAATTTTACAATAGTAAAAAAGATAAATCATATTATTAGACGCTTACCATAATGCCGTTGCATCAAAGTGTACCATTAACCATTTAGAAGGATTGAAGGCTATCGAGTCGGCACGCTCAATACCCTTTAGCCATGTGCGAAATTCTGGGCAGATGAAGGCGCTGCCGGCATATGCAGCATCGGCATGCAGCCAAAGATTATACTCGCGACAAACGATACCAATCTATACGAAGCAAAGATAAATCATTTGTCACTTTCTCAACGCAATTATTATAGTCAATCAAAGCTTACCTCCTCAAGATTGTCGAAGGAACACGAGCCAGTGGTGCCGAGCGTTGCGCAAACCTGTGAGAAGTAGAAAATAGCAAAGCATCAGCGTTGACGTTGACGTCATTGTTTATTAATTAACTCCAGTGGGAATACGAAGAGCGAGTAGCATTTGCTGTCAGCGCACCAAGCCACTTTCGCCTAATTGCGGCACAACACAGCACAGCCCACCGCATTGCGGTCTAATTAATTTTGACAGTTGCAAAAGCTCACTCGCAAAAAGTGAATCGTCAATGTACTTACCCAAAATGGTACCAGACCCTGTGACAAATCGTGCTCTATGGCGTCACGCAACAGTTTGCCGCGCATAGAGAGCTGTTCGTCAGCCTCAATATAACGCATACGCACAAGTCCTGCAAACAATAAACAGTATACGAATATAATTTAAGCCGCTTAGCTTAAGCAGCTGTGACAGTTTTGGGTCAACCGACAACAGTCTCTTACCAATCAGTGCTGCTTTCTCGACGCTGGAGTGTGCCTGGTCGGAACAGTAGGCCACAAGGCGTGCATTGATCTCTGCATCCTGATAGCATCCCGGATGTCGTTCGTGAAATCGCTGTATGGCGCGTGTACGTCCTGCCAGCAAACAGACAAGAGTTGCCTCGCTTGCCGTTGTCTGTAAGACGCCGCCGCCCTTGCAGCCGCTATGCAAATGTAGAAAATCATCAGGCAATCCGATCATCTTACCCAACCAATTCATAACAATAATCTCGAGCTCAGTACACGCCGGTGAACTGGCCCAGGTGAAGCCCAGACAATTAATGGCATCGGCCAACATATCACCTAGCAGTGAGGGTAGCGAATTCAATGCTGGAAAATAAGCGTGCATGTGTGGACTCTGCCAGTGTGTAATGCCAGGCATAATAACACGCTCCACATCACCGAAAATATTGGGCCATGGTTCGCCTTCGATTGGTGCTGATTCGGGCAGCAGATTACGCATATAGCCGGGACTGACATCGGGAAAGACACGTCGATCGCGTATGTTCTCTAGATAGTCGGCAATATAGTCGACCATTTCTTTGCCTGCAAAATCAGTGATGGACAGGGAGAGAACAGAAATGTTTTTAAAAAAATTCATAAAAATAATACAGCATTTTTTGCATCTTGGATTTTATGTTTTTTTATTGGTAAACTTTCTGTACTATTTAGCTTGTTGAAGTCATGGTTCAGTGCACGAACAAACAATGCTTACAAACTATGAAATTGCATTAATAAAATAAGAATTTGGTGGACGCAACTTTAAAAGTTCTAACGCCAACCGTTGTTCGTTATAATCCTGACAATGAACCGAAATTCTGTCTAACCTCAAAGAGTTTGCGTTTTATGTATAAATTGATAGACTTAAAACCCCTATATAATATAAAGTTGTTCATGACAGGACATCTATTGAAACATTTGCCTTTCTTGCATGTTTCAATTTTGTCTAAACTCTTTTGCTAAGGCCACGCACTGAGCGATGAACGGCTAAGCGATTGATCGACGAGTGACCATTTATCGAGTGTCATCGCTTGACTGATTAAGCTGAAGAAAAAAAAAAGTATAGCGAAGCGAAGCGAAGCATGTAAGGTATTCACAAGGTCTTGCACCAGTGTTAAAGTGCAAGAAAAATGTTGCACAACCAACAACAATTTGCACTAAAAAATACTTTGCTCGACCAGAAATGTTTTCACCCCTGACACAATATTGAGTGTGTCTCTTATGTTGCTTGACAATCTCCATTATGCATGAATTACTTCGAAATGTTGTAATTAAAAAGTTAGACAGTAGGTTGGCAGAGTTCCCAGCAATTCATGCTTCTCCACTAAAGAAGAACACAGAGTTTTTTCACAATAGACAAATTTTTAAAAATGTTGGAGTCTTAGTAAATACCTGGATTTCCAACAAAGGCAACTTTTAAACGTAGCTTATGTAATTTTACAGGTTAAATGCGATAACAGGAAAAATGATTGGTTTCATTGTTTATCATATTCACAAGATTATCAAATTGGTTTTTTGTAGAAAACGTTGGTTATCATATGAGCAGAGAACATTATTCCGTCAATGAATCCATTTGTAAACATTGGGGCTATTTTCGCGACGCCAAGAATAAATTGTAACCGCATTGTCCCTTAGCTCATTCTAGTTCTCATCGATGACATCATGAATCTGTTCTTCTTAATTCATATCTGACAGAGAATACATTGGCCAGTTGGCAGTCTACAACTCAAACCTTTGAACTATAACTTCTCGTCTGTTTAAGCAGGCACGTCCAGCTTTACTTAATTGGATTGTGCGCTTAACAATTACCATTTTTATGCGTTCTACGGCCATTAGCTGCAGTGTTTCAAGTCGTGCTGGAAGACGGATAATTATGATTTCTAATAACATATTCTATGCTTCGGAATCATACGATTATTCGGTTATCACTATTTACGACTAGACTTGGCACTTCAAATTGTGATCACTGTAGTACGGCGCCCAAAGACAATTAGTTCCATGATGAATAAAATAAAAGGAATATATTCTCTCACCTACATATTTTTAGCACCCTCTTCCTTAGAAAATCTCTGTGTGCAGAATATAATAAGGCATCAAACTAAATCCAATTTATTCATTTGTCAGTGGCTGAAATAGTCTAATAACATACTGCAATAAATCGTATTAGTGTGATGATGCAATGGGAAATAGGATTGACTCGAAATAAAATAAAGTTATATAGTAGACGCACATATACTTGTATGACAGACCACGGGCATCCACTGGTGCAGTGGATTTACTCATACTAAAGACAAATTGGCGCATAAAAATTCAAATTAGGTTGCACTGCTGTGAATTTTATGGCATCGCACACCATGTTGACCAACCCCTTCGCCACATATCACATGTTTTTTTTTTTTTT
Organism: Leucophenga montana; assembly: GCA_035044765.1. Taxonomy (NCBI): domain Eukaryota; kingdom Metazoa; phylum Arthropoda; class Insecta; order Diptera; family Drosophilidae; genus Leucophenga; species Leucophenga montana. The sequence continues at coordinate 196,946 of JAWNNQ010000588.1, read as the reverse complement.
TCGCAAATTTTAGCTTCAATTTAAGCTTCGAAACTTACCACGTTGACGATATTCTTTGTAGTCCATGTTGCTTCAAATCTTTATGGATTTTTCTGTGTTGTCGTTGTTGCTCTTGCCTGCTGTTGCTAATAGCTATTGAACTTTCCACTCTAGCTTCGCTTCAATTTAGACACGCGTCATTATCTGCAAAATACGAATATTGTAGAAGATTCGATTACGTTTTTAAAAAAATTACTCTTTGAACACTTGTAAATAAATGAAGAAAACTTAATTTCGTTCGCGGATATGATTTCGATTTGCGAAAAAGCTGAGACAATAGTTTCGACTAAGTTCAGACCCTATATGGCTTCCGTGTACGACGAATTGGAAAATCGAATACGAATCCAAATGGAAACCGAGTGACAGTGGCGAGGCGGACGCATTGGTCGTCACATGGGAAACTGCGTTTATGTGTGTCAGCTGTGTAAATATTTTCCATAGACACGCTTTTCTTTCATGTTGTCATACGCGAAGCCTACAGTAAATACTTTTGTCAACGGTGCTCATGTCAGTTAAGAGGGTTGAACATAAAGATCGTAGTTACAAACAACATAAACTAGTATAGTTCTGGATTCTAGTTTAAAATAAAATTATATACTCCTACAAATGGCTTTGAGATACCTTTTATCTTGTCTATGGCTCGTCATTTGAACCATAGATATTATATAGTAGATATTATATAGATATTCTATAGAGATATTCTATAGTAGTCTGATTTGGACTAAAGATGAGCGCTGGATAAAATATTTGACCCGTTCAGACCAGTCTCGAAGATTTGCAAATTATCCCGAGGGTCCCGAATCCAAATATCCAAATAGTATTATCATTAAATCCTACTTAATATTATAAAAACGAAAATTTGTGTGGATGTATGGATGTGGAATGTTTGTTACTCCATCACGCAAAAACTACTGAATGGATTTTAATGATATAGCTTTTCAATAATATAGCTCATATATCAGAATAACACATAGGCTATAATTTAGTTAATTATTATTTTATTATTTATTCTCGATCGGTTAGCATCTTTACCCATTCTGATAATTCTCGTGCGGTTACCATCTTATCGGTTATATTAACCCTCCTACCCCACCCGCTATTTTTTAATCACGATTTTAGCATTTTTGTATGAACAATTTTATTCCCCGAGTGATCATAAAGAAAGGCGAAGTGGAGAAGTGGGGCATGGAGAAGGGCAGCAACGCGCCAGGTACTAACTAGTATTATTATAAACTATACTATATTTGTGTGTTGCATGTCGGGCACCACACAAAATCAACAAGCTTGTCATTGAATTCCACGAGATTAAAGGTTTTCCAAATCTCAGCTTTTGATGTGGATGGCTTATAGTTCTATTTTTATACCATTCTCACATAGTGTGAAATGGTATTATCAATTTGTCTGAAAGTTTGTAACGCATTAAAGGAGGCATCGTAAATACCATAGAGTATATATAATCTTGATCAGCTTGACGAGACGAGTCGATCTAGGCATGTCCGTCTGTCTATCTGTTTGTCTGGATGTTGTTGCGCTTATTTTTGGGTACCATTTTTTATGATATCCAGTTGAAACTTGGCACATAGACTTCTTTTTATTGTAGTTTAATATGTTGTCAATATTGACCCGCCACCTCCACTTTTCGGGGTAGCCAAAATACGAACCCAAGCCCACTTTTCACTTTTCGTTTCAAAAAAAAATTTGTTTTTGTAGTCAATATTAACCTAATAATTGATATGGTAGCTTCTAGAGGACGGAAATTCCACATACACATTAATGGGTGCGACCCGCCAACTTTTTGGGGTAGCATCCTTATAAATCTACTGCCGACTTTTGTGTTTTTGTATGAAAAACTTCTTTATTAAAGTCAATATAAGGTTTAAATGCTATGTGGTGCCTTTTTATGGTCAGCCGCTGTACATACATAGACTAATGGTCCTGTACCGCACACTTTTGGGGTAGCTAACATACGAACCCACCCAAAACTTTTGTGTTTTTTATGAAAAAAATTCTTTATTTAAATTCATATTAATTTGAAATTCGATGTGGTGGCTTTTTATGGACAGCCGTTTCATATACATATACAAATGGTCTTGTCCCGTCCACTTTTTGAGGTAGTCCCATATGAACCTACTGCTCATTTTTATGCATTTGTATGAAAAACGTCAATTTCAACTTGAAATTCGATATGGTCGCTTCATATACATCTACTAGTGGGCGTGTACCGCCCACTTTTTGAGGTAGCCCCTATTTAAATCCGCCACGTTTAACAATACGATTTAAAATTTCGTATCAATGGTATTAGAGCTTCGGTCCAACCGAAGTTAACGTTTTTGTTTTGTTTTTAATTATTTTATTTTCAATTTTACTCCTTATTTCTCTGCAGTCGCCATTATTGCTTTTAAGTGTGACGGAATTTCGAGATCGTTGAAAAAAATTCAATACCATACTCGTTGGGCAGCTAAAATTTCCAGTTTGAAGTTTCCATATTTGTGAAGTTCATGTTGCTTTGAAACACGAAATAGTGCGACTCAGAAGTAGCACATAAATCTATAAAACTCTCTGAGCAAATTGAAAAAATTTAATTTTTATACCACTCACAGAGACACAAGAGACATCGATCTAGCCATGTCCGTCTGTTTGTCTGTCCGTCTGACTGTCTGTCTGGATGTGGTTGCGCATTATTTTTGCACCAATTATATTGCCTTTTAATAGAGTATCAAAATTGACATGCCACGCCCACTTTTCAGTGTATCCCCATACAAACCACCCACTCACTTTCGTCTTTTTTATAAGAATTTTTTTTTATTGCTGTCAATATCACCTTTAAAATTTTTATGAGGGAATCTAACTCTTCACATATATATCAATGGGTGTGATTCCCCCACTTTCTGAGGAAGCCCCATACTTTTTTGTATGGAAAACGTTTTTATGCAGTCAATATATCCTTGAATTTTTTTTCAAGTTCACAAGTATTCAGAAGTGTTTCAAAACGACTACATTCACCTTTCTATGCTTTGAACTTCATCAGTAAAAGCAAATTTATCGATTTCGTTGCTGACAACTCCAGTATCTGTAGCCAGTGGTTAGCGAAGCGTTTCTAAATCAAAGCGTCTTTAAAGTTGAAGTTATTTGAGATGTTTTTGAGATCAACGATGAGCCTTGAAAATTTGAACTTTATAGCGATGTTGTCCATTGAGAACGAAGTTGAATATGAATATGGATTTCTCTAAATTCATGGAGAGTTCCGTCGGTAGAAGTGCAGGGAAACATTCTTTTTTTTTTATAACTCTTTTCTCCCAAGTTTGCAGAATATTTTATGTAACAATATTTGAATTTCATTTGAAGTCTGGGATATCGTATCTGGTTTATGTGTACTTTAGTTGAATAAGTTGCGCACTCGAACTTTTAGTTCATCCCTCATATTAACCCGAATGAACTTTTAAACAGCAACCTCTCCAAATAAATCATGATGTTATTAGTTTCTTTACTTACCGAACTGAAGCTTTTTTTCACTGATTTTGTTATAAGTAAAAAACTGGTTAACTTTCCAAAACTTTATCAAAAGGTTTATGTTACTTATCCGACATGAGCTAATTGTCGCTGTATAAATATTTTCAATGAAAATAGCACACAAAGTTACCACAAGCTTGGCATTTCAGCCATTCGAACTAAATTTAACTGCTACTTATATATATGAAGTTTTTTTTTAATCCAAAGCAAATTAGTTAATTGGCCCAGGTGAACGGATGTTCTATGAAAAGTAAAGCACAGTCGACTTTTGTGTGACCTTCGCACAGTAGCCTATAAATATCTGGTGAAATATTCAAGAAATTTTTCTATATGTCAAAGGTCTTTAAAAGTTCTGTTGTTTTGAGATTGCGGCTTGTGCCTTACCGAATTGGCTTTTTGGTTCATGAGCAAAATTTTGATCAACTTTAGCAGAAAGTATCAAGACTGCAATGGGTTTTTCTCAAGTAGCGCATACTTAATGCAATTTGTTAGTCTGCTAGTTATTTAGATGTCGGGCAAGCGAATAAACCTCATCGGATGCTTGTACGATTTGACAAAGTACGAATTAAAAATATATTAATTCTGTTGTAATTAAGTTATTATAACAAGCGACACGAATCTGATTAGTATTGAATTATAGTTATACTAGTACATGTAAGTACACAATTGTGAACATGAAAGTGTCTGGAGATAAAATTTCTTTATTTAATTACAACAGCGCTTTGCAGCCGTAATACTTGCCAGGATAAAATACTTTTTATAACAACTGCAGTTAATGAAGGCACTTAAGTACTGCAATGTCCTGAATTGGAAAATTTTAAAGAAAATATTAAAGTTGCTAGTGTAACAAATGGAATAGTGATGCGTATAATTTTGATACCAACTTACAGCTGCAATTCAGCAAACCAAAAATTAATTTGTACATTAAACCAAAGAGATTTGATCCGAATGAAATACCATATCTGCACTTAAATGCATAAATCAAAGCTATTGGGTGTTGGACCTAATTTTAAACTATTAATTATATTATTCAAAGTATCGTTAACGACAACATTTTCCCATCTTGTTGGCAGTATATGGATTCCGCATCGGAAGAACGGCTCGTCTTTTGAGGCCATCCACGAATCGACACATTTTTAGGTATCCTCGTAAGAAGTAAACCGCTGCTCAGCCAGGACATGGGTCATCGATTTCAACAAGTGGTATTCAGAAGTGGATATAACACGGGGGGGGGGGGAGGGGGTAGCACATCCCAATTCAACTCCTCCAATGTTACCTTGACGGATCTTGCAACATGTGGCCGAGCGTTGCCATATTGAAAAACCACCTTGTCGTGTCTTTTGTCATATTCCGGCCGTTTTTGCTTCAATGCTCGGCTCAGTTGCATCAATTGTTGTTGGTAACGTTCACCAGTGATGGTTTGGTTAGGTTGCAGCAGCACATAGTACACAACACCCTTCTGATCACATCAAATACAGAGCATGAGCTTGGCACCATGAATATTCGGCTTGGCCGTCGATGTTGATGCATGGCCGGGTGGTCCTCATGATTTTTTTCGCTTTGGTTTGTCGTAATGGATCCACTTTTCATCGCCAGTAATAATACGATGCAAAAAACTCTTCTGATTATGGCTTTGAAGCAGCTGTTCGCAAGTGAAACATCTCCTTTCGACGTTGATTTAATAATATTGCAAATTTATGTTTCAATTGTGTACGATACAAGAGAACTTAACTAATTATATTTGTTATATAGTGGGAATGTGTTTTTATACCCTGTAACCATAGAGTAAAAGGGTATATTAAGTTTGTGCAAATGCATGTAACAGTCAGAAGGAGGCGTGGCAGTCCATATAAAGTATATATATTCTTAATCACCAACGGAAGACGAGGCGATATAGACAAGTCAGACACGACTGATATATAAGGAGCCTTAAACAGAGTACAGCGTATATCGAATAATAATGTGAAGAGAGAATAGTATTAACAAAAATTTTGTTTACAAAGAATGTTAAGCCACGGAGAAATGTGTTTCGAACTCAGCTACGATTTCTCATCATTCCGCTGGCCGAACAATTGAAAATGTGCTACCTATATTTTGCTTCTTAGCAAAAGAAAAAATACGTGATAGTTTCTAAGCATGTTTTGTCGCTATTTTGCATGTAAGGCATATTTGAAACTCTGTGTTTTGTTGTCGTACTGCCTCCTTCTAAACCGCACCAATGGCCAGCAGCATCATTGCTCTATTTTATCATATTTTACCTGGTGTTGACACCTACATACATATGTATGTATATTCCGAGACGTAGACATTTTTTCTGGAATTTAGCGGAATTTGGTTCAACATCAAAAGTAAATTTTAATAAATACAATAAATGTGGGTATTTATATTTTGTATTGTGTAGTTATACAGTTTTGGAATGAATGAAGAAGTGAATGTTATTCGGCAATTAATTACTTTCATTTAAGCAGAACAAAGCTAGTTTTTTTTTTAACTGTCAAATCTTACATGGAATCGCACATAATATAGCTTATGTGGTTTCCGAGGCTTTTTTTTTTTGACGTAATGAAAACAATTTCATTGAACACTTTTCACACTACTAGCCATAAATACAGAATGATTCCAGTTTTAATTACAAACCGTTGGCACTTTATCAGGTACTAATAATTTTTTAAAATTTTTCAATTTAACACAAACTGTATGTACGAGTCTCTGCGATGGACGTACTCGTTGACAATCAAGCACAAACTGTGATTGCCGTACATCAATCCTAGCGTATTTATACTTTTGCGCTGCCAGGACAAACGAGCCTCACACAACTCACATAACTCACACAAAAAGGATTAAGCCAACAAATAAAATAAATCGAGTACAATAAGCATAAATGAAAAGCAATGAAATATACGCTATAAGCTAAAACAAACACGCAACGCAACGCAACGCAGCAGTGAAACTAAAGGGATGAAAGCGCAACAGCCGCTCAAGGATACGAATGGAAAAGAGCCAATGGCAAGCGAAAAGCAACGCCCGAAGTAATGCGTTTAACCGAACTAGCGACCAATCAGCGTTCAGAGTGGCCACAAAGCAAAGTCGCACTCGATTCATACATACACACAAACACAAACACAAACGAGAGACCCGGCAGTTTCATTCAAAACGTAATCCTTTTGGAATTGTAGAAAAAAGATCATGTCTCCTAAATGAAATTTGTTGGATTTGTGTCAATTAAGGGCTTTGCAAAAAAAAAAAAAAAAAAAAAAAACAAGCGAAAAATATTGTAACTAGAAATAACAATTACGCAACAGAATCTCTTTCATGGCATTTGACATTAAAGTATATACTTCTTTTATTGAATAATTTTGCTACGTACGTTTCATTCCTTAATTCATTCCAGATCGGAACGTAAATTGTTAATTGCTTCTAATACAAATTATTGCTTCAAATAGAGATTCTTAGTTTGTGTACAGTGTATCTCGAAAGCGAGCACACACGAGAGTTGCGTTTTTTCTTGATTGACTATGCTCTTTACACGCAATTAGAAATTATTATTTTTGTCATGCATATTTATCGAAGACAAAAGTATACATTATGCATTGGCATATTCGGCCAGACGAATTGATTTTGCCTTCTATGTTTCATCTCTGCATACCCTACACAAAAACGACAAGTACATTTTCGCTGTATTAAACTTGGCGACATGGTCTAGAACTCTCACAATATTTAGTTGAACAAATTTTTAATTATTGATTTGCAGGGTATAATATATTTATGCCACTCAGATATAGTTCATACTTTTAAGCTAAAATTTGACATGCACGTGCATATCCGATGACAAAACAATATTATATATCTTTTTAAACGACCTATTCAATGTCATCGGTTTACACGAATAGCATCAATTCTAAATATGGGCATCGGCATAAAATGTACAACATCAGTAGATTAAAAAAGTCGCACAATGAAGCATCTTGGTTATAAACGGCTCGGAGCGACTCTCTTTTACTTTGATGACGCTTTGAGTGTAGGATAGAGTTATCATGCAAACACGAACAATATTTGCTGGTATTCAAACAGGACATTGAAGCTGGTCTCTTTGCTTACTGTTGGGGCGAAAAAAAATTAAGATTTCAATCGTTGAGCATGCATTCATCGGATAAAAATTGTTAAATACGCCTTAAAAACTCTTCGTCGCCGAACATGAATAACTCACCAGGCAGCCTGTCTCTTTGTTGTTCTGTAGCTTTTTAAGTATCTCGATATATCTCGGCCTTACAAGGGAGACAGACACCAACAATTAGTGCTTCTAGAAGTACTTCACTATCATCGTTTTCAAGTAGTTTAGTGAAGTACCTTATCCATATGTAACCTGCCTTAAATTTTCGTCCTTACAGCAAGAAAATGCAAGCTTAAAAATTTTGGTCCGACATTTCTATCATATAACGCCTCAACATCGTCAAGCTCACTTCTATATTGCTTCTTTTTTGTAGTTTGTAGACGTTTCTAGAAACTGAGACGAGTAACTGAGTAACTATGAAAATGCATCACAACTCGTACTCCATAGCATGACAACCTATGGCGTGACAGTGACATATCCGTACATCATGGTCCTTAAATCGTTTGCGAGGGTCGTCGTCAAAGGATGAACGTATCTGAAGCTTCCTCTGTGTCTTTTGGACCTTCTGTTACGTTGGTGAAAACCAAAGCCAGCGCAAAAAATTCCTGTACTTTTTGTTCAGAAAGCACAACATGTCGGACGGAACATCAAAATCTTCATTATTGCGTTAACTGCCGTCCACTGTGATCTTAGCTACAATTTAGAAATGGGTAGGATACGCAAAATCACACTACTAGTACAAACATCAGTGGTTTTTTCACTGTTGGAACAAAGCTCAGCGCAATAGTTTTCGAAAGGCTCTTAAGTAAATATGAAAGAGAAGCCATAACGAATTTTTATGCCATCTCAATGTTTTAACTGTCGCATAACTAAACTGAACGGTGTCAGCAGTAGCTATTCTAATCAACAAACCAATTTCGGAAAACATTAGAACTCAAATATAAAATGCAGTCGGCCACGGTAGACCGCCGAATCACGTGTGAAGTCCGAGTATACAGGAGACGGCGCTCGAAGTGTTAGCAATTAAAATAATTCTGTAATTTTGTCAATTTTTTTTATTTTATTTTTTATTTAAGGTTACTTTGGCTTCAGAATGTAGTACCATATGGAAAAAACTGCTGTCAGTAGCCGTTTGATTGCTACAACAGCGTGAAGTTGGTAACACTTCGAGCACCGACACCTGTATATAAATCTGCAGTTCTACAAAATAAATTATCTCCGGTTTTTAATTAATTAACTGGAAACTGAAGTTAAAAAAAAAGAAAGAAAATAAACAATAAAAATCTTTAAGACATTCGTTTGAAGAACACTGATAATTATCGGCGTATTTAACGATGAAGAAATCTAGAATTCCATGCCTTTATTACGTAAGATTTTGAAACTTTTGAAAAGCAGCGAAACTACAAAAATAAAGTTCACTCGAGCATTGCAATTGAAATGGAAATGAAATTTTCAGTTAGGAAAATCATAAACAAATCGGCATCTAAAGTCAATGACAAATGCTGAAACGTTCGAAAAGAATGCTTTAAACGCAAAAGTGAAGTCGAGTTTTAAGCGCGTCAGACGTCAGTTATTTAGATACAGATACAAATACAGATACAGATACAGATACATACATTGCGGAGCTGTTACAACGCTTTGTACTGTGGATTATTGTTGTTGTTGTTGTTGTTGGTGTTGTTGTGGGAACCGTACCGCGCGACGTCTACATTTTGGAGCGTATTCCGTTCGACGCCGCATTTTTGTTCTGTTCTTGGAGGTCATTGAGCTTTGTGCGATGCGCATAGGGCACGTTGCGGTGCGGAGCGGAGCGCTTTTAAGCGGTACGTTGATTTCGACAGAATACCGCTACTTTCAATAGCTTTTGCACGTAGTTACAGATATAAAGACGTACATACACATACATACAGAAGAAACTGCCGCTAAAGCATATCATTGCTGTTGTTTTTGTTGTTGTTGTTGTTGGCTGCTTTAGTATTGGTAGTATTACCAAACATTGAGCAATAATAAGAATTTCGGTTTCTTTTCGGTTTTTAATTCGTTTCGTTTAGCAAAAAATGAAAAGAACAGTTAAGTAGCTTGCATTTAGCTGTTGTTGTACATTTGCTCTCTGCAACGCTTCACCATTCTTGTTCTTTATTTGTTTCTTTTTCTTTTTCCCATTCAGTTTTGTACACTTTGATAAGCTTGTAATGATCATTTTGTATATGTATATTTTTATATCGAACATGTAGAGGGTGCGCCATCCTAGATCTTCAGTATTTCAACATTGAGTAATTCAAATATTTTTCAGCCGATTTCGACAAGTGAGCACATTGGGATCATCTTTAACATTTATTTCAAATTTATTTTTAAATACAAAATCTAATAAAAGCAGATTTTTTTTTTTTTTTTTTTGGGCATTCTGGAGTTAAATCCGGAGAACGACACAACGTGTCTCGACATCGTGTTGGCTGTTGTAAATCGAAGTTTCTCAAACGATTGTTTTCAATATAAAGCGCTACAATTTCAGCATGTTCTTTCAGTGACTCATAGAAAAAATGGTATTGAATGACGTTTTAGAATTCTGCTCATTTGTCGAAATTGGCTAAGAAACGGCAGAGTTATTCAATCTTGACATATTGAAAATCTTGGTTGGCGCACCCTTTATATACATATATAAATGTATATAAGTGTAATGTGCTTATTCTTATTGCATGCACATGTAAAAATGCACGAAAAGCTTTTCTAAAAATATATTTTCTGTTTAACTCACATTTCAAACAATACCAATAAGAATCAACGAATTGCGTTCACAAAACGTTTTATGTGAAAAAAAAAAAAAACAAATGAAAACAATGCATCAACGAAGCTTGAATACTCTTTAAAAACGCACCTCAAAATACACAATTCAAACATTTTTCAAAAATAAGATTTTGTAACGTAGTTGCTAAAAAGAAAAACAAGAAAGAATCGGTTGAACCAAAAATGCTCAAACCAAATTTCAAATCGTATTGTAAAACATAAACGTGTATGGTGGATTTGTATTGGGGCTATATGCCCATTAGTATATGTGTTTGAAATCATCATTTCGAATGTCAAGCTAATATTAACTAAAAATTTGTTTCATGCAAAAGCACGAAAGTGGGCGGTAGGTTTGTATGGGACCTACCGCAAAAAGTGTGCGGGATATGCCTATTGGTATATGAATAAATCGCATACATATCGAATTTCAGGTTGATTTCGAATTAATAAAGTTTTTCATACGAAGACACAAAAGTGGGAGGTGAATTTGTATGGGGGCTACCACAAAAAGTAAGCACGGCATATCAGTAAAAAAAAAATTGGATTAACATGTGAGAAGCCTTATTACGATTTTCTAAGTGGATTATCAAAACAAGAATCCATCGATAAACTTACTAATCCTTTTGGCGAGGAGGCCCCAATCCTTTTCCACTGGTATAACGAGTTTAACTGCGGATAGCCTTCAATCATGGACGAAATTCGTGAAGGTCAACCGAAATCAGAAATTATGCCAGAAAACATTGATGATGTGCAAAAGCTGATAAAACAAGATCGAGGCAGCCGTAGAGATTAGTGAAACCAGCATAGATAAACTATTGCATAATCATTTAGCCGTGAAAAAGTTTTGTTCTCGTTGGCACATAACAAATGCTGAAAAAAATTCAATGGCGATACATCAAAAGGTGTGTATAAAATTGGGGCAATTGAGAGAGTTGGATATAATCTAATTCATTGGGCTCCCGTAAAAGAAGAAGTATTCCTTAAAACAATCTTGAGAATTGAGGCGGAAAGATGGTATTGGAGGAAGTCATCAGTTTTTTTTTTATTTATTTGACTGCCAACTATTGCTGATTTCATTTCCGATTCCAAAATTTGACTGGAACATTTATTTTTCAGATAGTCCTTTCCAGGATTGATCAATTGTCATATCTTTACTACAACTTGTAAGAACTAAGGCAATGATACGTGAAACCGAAGTGGTATGCTGAAAGAGCTGCGTTTTGATGTCACTTTCTAGAGTGGACTGGATATAAAAATCCCAAGAAAATATCAGAAAGACAGAAAGACAACTAATCATGCAACTCTATAGAAGCTGCAAAAAATTTTATTTCTCATAATTAAACAAGAATTATTTTTATATCCTATAGACAATTATATGTATGTGTTTGTTTAATTTAAAAACCTACGTAAAATAAAGGATTTTTGATTGTTTTGAGGAAGCATCTAATTCTATAAAAAAAATACTTTAATTATTTTAAACAATCTAACAATGAGCGTGACGCATTAACTTGAAAACCGGCATATAAAAAGAAAAATTCCTAACAAAAACATTTTGCTGATAAAGTTTACGAAGTATCAGGAGTTCCTTGCTTCTGCTTTACACAACTTTTTAAAAAAAACTTGAATACTCTTAACACGTATGCTTACGAAGGGTATAAGGAATTAAACATAAATTGTATTGGATTGTCATCATCACTGTGTGCATACTCTTAAGTGTGCCCTTACTCTTAATATGTAAGCGATATCGCATGAGTTTGCTTTCTCTCAGTATGTTTCTCTTTGCTTTCTCTTGCTCTTTAACAATATAATAAATATATACATACTTTAATAGAATGTATCTGATAGATATATGAAACGCTGATTCGTCATGCGCTCTTATTAGAATTCTTTCAACTTTCATAACAGAAAAAGAGAGTAAGAGAGATCACATTTACCTCTCTCACTTGCTATTCAATCACTTGTTCTCGCTTCCATTCTTCTTCCGCTTTTTTCGTATTATTGTTTTGATTCCATTCTTCTTAGCTGTAGAACGTTGACCTCTTCTCTTGCTGTTGTATTTTCTTTTATACGTTCGTTCGTTCTTTCGTTCGTTCGTTCGTGCATTTGTTGTTGTTGTTGTTGTTGTTGCTGCTGCTATATCTGTTGCTGGCTTCTTTTGTAATTCTTCGGTTCTGTTTTTTTTCTTCTCGTGCTGTGCTCTGCTGTTGAGGCCAGTGCTTCCCGATTAGCGGTACTTCTCAACCTGTTTTTTGACTTGATAACTTTTGCCGCGCAAGCTACAAAACACACACAGGCACACAAAAAGAGAAAAATTGAGAGATGAAGAAAATATACATTGTATACAAATACTTAAAGTTTGAGATACTACTTGCATTTGCAGCTGTATCTATTTATGTGTAAGCGTGATCTGTTGTAGAAGTCTTCCTGTTTACTTTTTTTTTTTAAAGGTGTGCTTGTTGATTTTTAAGCGCAAAGTTGTTGCTGTCAATGTTGTTGTTTTTGTTGTTGGCGATGACGCGTCCTCATCACCCGCATTTGTATACATACACACATACATAAGGGGCAACAGGCCGGTTCAAGCCATGCAGACTACAAACTTCACGATACACACCTCATACAACCACATAGTACGTTTAGCTGTTGCCGAGTCGAATGGACTGATCTCAGCTTTAGGTGATTTCGTTAATATTGACGATGATGAAATACACAGATACAAGATACATTTTGCATGCCATACAAAATACTTTGATTCACTGTTGTTCGCATAGCTCATGCTTTTAATTAGCATCGATTTGAATGTTAAAATTCTTTGAATCTGCAAGGTTTGCATTGATTTTGCTGTTAAAAGCTTAAATCCCAAATATATATAAAAATTGGTTGTATCTAGCTCTTAGCTTTTGTTTCTTATTATCGGACAGACGGACAAGGCTATGTCATATAGGCTCCCGATGTCGATCAAATACATATAGGTATATATACTTCGTAGGTTCTGTCACGCATCTTTCTGCATGTTACATACATTAGCGAAAACTTATTATACACTTGGCTCTCCAGGAAGGCAAGATTACTTAGATTTTTTTGATACTATACCCGTACGTATGATGTTGCAATCTGATCTAAGCTAGTATTATTGCAATATACAATTTATTTTATTGCAATATACATAATTATGTAAGCAAACTCTTCATACCAAAAAATATGATGAGACAAAAATGAAACTCTTAAAAGTCAATCGTTTAATGTTAACTCTAAGCGTGTCATATGTATTTGAAAGCATGCGTTCACAGAGTATTTAACAATTTATTGTATTTATGTATATTGTGCAATAATTCTTATGCTGTGTTTAATAAACTTATCATCAAAATTAGTTATAACTTATATTGCAGATACTATTCAAAATATCTAGATATATATTTAAAAGAAATAAAATAAGTCCCAAAACGGCAAAATTTACCAAAAAGGAAGCAAAAAGAATTATTTTACATGCGATCACGTTCTTCTGTATTTCATCTTTCGCTGCTTTCTCATTGTAAAATTATCTTTTGCTGCAGGCTTTCTGAATATTGCATTTCTTGTTGCTGTAGTTGGTGAAAGATACTTTTCGATTTTTCTCTTTTCTTTTTACCATTGCATGCAAGCAAGAACAAAATAATAACTGCAGCAGGAAGCAGTAGCCTGCGCAGGCGCGTCCATTTCTATCGTTGGAACAACGTTGAGGTTATTGTTGTTGTTGTTGTTGTTGTTGCTGTTTTTGCTGATGCCGATGCTGATGCAGCTGATGTTGTTGCTGAACAGGCTACCGCTGGACCTTTTGTACTTCTTTTTTTTTTATTTTTTTAGATGGATTTTGCTGCTGTCGTCTTCTTCTTCTGTTAAATCTTTTACTGCGAAGATGTGCCTCGTCGCGTTGTTGGATTTTAGTGTGCAAAAGTTTGTCCACATGGCGAGTGGTCAACCAGCAGCAGCAGCTGCAGACTGCAGACTTGGTTAGCTCAATCCAAGTCAGCTCAGCTCAGCTCAGCTCCGTAAAGCGGTTAGTTAGCTTATCATTAAGTGGCTTCGCTCGTCTAGGCTTGGCGAGTTTAACTTTCAGACGAACGAACAGCTTCCACTTCACGAATCGAATCGAATCGAGTCGAGCGTTTTGCTTGTTTTATCATTGGCCGGTGCCACATTTACCGTTCTATGCCATCATTTTCGCGTTGTGGCAGTTATTTCTTTCAAAACCAGTGACAAACTAATTAAAGTGATCGTCTAAAAGATCTTGGCGCGTAAAGTGTTCTTAAGTCAATTCTACATTTGGAACTCAGTGCAGTAGTGTGTACATATATGTATTTGTTATAGTCATACCACTTGTATGTGTCTGTGGCAATAACAAGCATAATATGGCCAATCAAGTGTCATCTTATCATGATGTAACCTATGAAACTATAATCGGATGAAATTCATGCAACTTGGCATGTGATTAACTCTTCTGATGTGTTGAATTATTTTAAATTATCTGTGAAATATTTCGGAAATTTAATTATATTTATTATTATTGCCGCTTAGATGAGTACAGAAAACGATAATATAATGCCCAGCACCATTAGAGGTGAGTAAATTTAATTGTTTTACAAATAGGCCGAAATAAAATTTGAAATTAAATTTTAAAAATTACTAGAACACAGTTCTAACACTATAAGAGGCTTGTTCCACTGCATTCACGTAGAAATTGCTTTAATTTTTTGACAACAAGCTGTTCCTCTGACGGAAATCCTATAGTGCGCAAATCTAACTTCCTAGTATGTAACACCTTGGCGAATTTTTACGCCAGGATCTTGGTTTAAAGGTTTACAAAAACTAATTGGCAGACAAGTTTTCGTGCCGAATTTTGTTCAGTGATGTGGAACATTTCTGGCATTTAGGCTGATAAGCAACGCGAAGAGATTCTTGAACTACCGTTATATCCACAAAAATGCACTGTCTGGTGTGGTTCACGGGCTGGTGGAATCATAGGGCCGTATTTCTTTTAAAAATGAGGCCGGACAAAACATAACCGTCAATGGCGAGCGCTACCGCACCATGATAACGGACTTTTTGTTGCCTGAAATTGAAGTCCGTGATATCGGCTGTCAATGGCGGCCAGCCTAGATCGTGTGATGTCACACCTCTGGATTTTTTTTCTTTGGGATTATGTGAAGACAAATCTTTGTCGATAAAGCAGCTACGATTTAATACTTGAAAGCCAACGTTATTCGCGTATTTCGCGAAATACCGGTAGCAATGCTGGAAACAGTGATCGAAAATTGGATCTTCCGAATGGAGCACCTATAGCGTAGCCGCGGCCAACATTTGTATGAAATTATCTTTAAAAAGTAAATGTCAGAGTTTGTTCTTTCGGGTCATAATAAAGATTCCGACATCCAATTCTTATTTAAGTGTTTTATTTAAAATTTAAAAAAAAGCCTCTAAGTGAACCACCCGTTATAAAAGTAATGGAATGTTTTATCTAAAGAACATTTTCCATTTTCCATTAAGATTTTTCCAATGATTTCATTTCATTTAAATAAGGAATAGGATCTTGCTCTGTTCGCTACTAAATATCCTAAACTAAGCTTAGACATTTCTTTTGAACATTAGCTTTGTTCAAGAATAGCATTCTGCAACGATCTAGTGTGGAGCTATAGGTTATATTTCTTTAGAATTAAAATTGTTTCTTCAGTAAGTAACAAAAAAATATCATAGCTTTTGTGTGAATAGTTCAATATGCACTCAACAGAGCCAATAATATAAGAAGGTGCGTATTTCCATACCCATATATTTCGGACTGGCGTAATTTATGTCAACATTTTCTGAACCTAGGCTTGAAGAACATTTTAACGGTATAGATCTTGTCACGACATGACGAATCAGTAAAAACAAAGTATATTGACTATTTAGAAAATTCACATAATTCAAATTTACCATTTAGCAAACTAAAGTTAAAAACTATCAAACGATAAATCGACAAAAAAATCGACTACAATAAAAATTTGTCCGAATTTTGTGAAAATTTATTTCAGAACTCAATTCATAAACAATCGAACAAAGAGAGACAAAGATCAAATAATAGTTTGAAACTGCTGAAATAGCCTTGCAACTTGGGGGCAACTTAGCTAGCTTATTGTATTTTATTGACTTTGATGCTGTGCGTTCTTGTCTGCGGGTTGTGCAACTTCTTCGGCATTGTCGGCGCTGCACATGCGCAATAGATCAGCGTATGCCGTTTGGCTTCTATTCTATTTCAGTGCTGGGGGCGCAAGTGCGCTTTATAAGCTCAGCCGCAAGCCCCAAGCCCCGAACTGCGAGCACCGAACTCTGTGCGCCACTCATTGTGCCAACATATGCGACAAGCGTCATCCGTCGCAGCAAGATTGCCTCATATTATGTGATATGTGTGTGTGTGTGTGTGTGGTTGTGTGTGTGGTTGTGTGTGTGGTTGTCTGTGTATGTGTTTATACGTTTTTTTTTTCTTTTCTTGTTGAGTCTCTTATTGCAATAAACCAGTCACAGCTAATCTTGCAACACAGTTGCGCAACAAAGAATCCAAAGCAACGGTATTATCGTGTTTTTGCTGTTGCTGTTCTTCAGCATTTTCTTCTTCAGCATTTTCTTCAGCTTCAGCTAGAGCTTCAGCTTCGGATTCGTTTTGTTTGAGTTCATCACTATTTTTGTTGTTGTTTTTCTATACCCTTCAAACGTAATAAATATGAGCATATTTGCAGTTACTTGCATAGTTTGCCAATCAGTGAAAAAGTTCTTCACTGTTGACGAGCATGTATATACAATAGATATGCAACAAAATATAGTAATATAATATATAAAGTAATATGAATAATGAAATGGGAATTTCCAGATTATTCCAAGCATGTACATAAGAATGAAATGCGCGCCAAATATTAATTACTTACAAAAAAATATTAACGAATTGCAGTTTGGTGTTGCCGTTTATGTTTCTTCTCATTTAATTCGTATAAACACTATTTGTGGATAAAACAGGTATAGTTTCGGAGTATAGTATTCGAGTGCGCAAACAACGTGCAATAGCAGGATAGATACACAAGCAGATACCATAGAGTATATGTAGTATATAACTTCTGATAAAAAACTACCAGGAAATTGTCCTTCAAAGCAATTCCCATTAGATGAAATATACATATTCTAACGCGTCGTCCAATCTTCGAAACACTATTCACAGGCCGATTTTCGAAAAAAACTTGCAGAGCTCTCCAAAAATTTTCTTTTTTTACCCAATCGAGTCAAAGCGCTTAAAGCAATAAAAGGTCACAAATGAAACTTACGGAATGACAATATTGTTTTTGATCAAATAGTCGGGTACAAGATGAGGATAACTGCAAAAGTGTAATCAATCTCGGCACAAGTGGTTTTCAAGCATTTTTTTTTTTAATTTTGGACAATGTCAGTCGAAGAGGTGAATAGACGCCCAGAACGAGACAAATCATCAACTATACTGCAGCCCGATTTGAACACTTTGCAATACTCGTGTGTCTGTGTTTTTCGCATTGTTGACTTTCAGTAGACTTTCTTTAAAATTTAAACTTTAGACAAAATTCCCCAAAAAAAAGTAAAGAAAAAAATTCAAAATTCGCAAAAGGCACCAAATACTAAGCTCTTGTCCAAAGATGAATCCATTTAAGTTTGGCAGTAAGTTTCATTGTTAATAACTAATATTGTATAAATTGTACACTTAGATCAGTAAATATTTGAGCCATTGATTTCTTAACTATCTAGCGTACTTGCAGACATTCTGTGTACCCATGGACATGTAATCAAATCCCGACCAATTGAAATTTTCGCTAATTTTCATATTAATTACCTATTATTTCATACGCAACAATATTGCTCGAAACCCCGAATTCCATCCACAACCTCGAAATGGTCGCAATTTATGCGAAGTACATATATGATTTTATTGTAAATGTATACTCGGAACTAAGCTTTAGAGTTGCCGCGTAAATGACAAGTGTTAAGAGTATTCAAGCTTCGGTTCCACCGAAAATAAAGTATCTTATGTTTTTAAATAGGTATGTATAGATATGTAGATGAGTATAGGTCCTAAATTTCATAGGCCGTTTCCACCAAAAACTTTTGCATGAATGAAATGCGTTTTCACCGTCATAACATGATTTTTAAGAAGAGGAGGAGGATATGCGTGAAATCACAAACGGGCACGCTTCAAGGAACGACTGGACATAGATGTAGTATCTATATTTGATATAATTGAAAATAAACACACAATCGAATCAAATATGTGTTGAAAAATCAATGGAGACGTTTTTGGGAAAGTGATCACTCTTAAAATAATACGACGTTTTCTTTGAAGAAAAGTGAATTACCATAGCACCGCGTACCAAAAATAAAGTGTACACTAGCTCTAAAAAGAAGAGATGCAAGAAGACTTGCATTTTTCATGCATTTATTTTTGAGTCCAACGCTACAAATGCTGTGCATGTTTTCAATAACAAACCTCATGCATTTAATATCTACAGCATTTGACGTCAAAAATGGCACAAATGCTTTAGTGGAAACAGGCTATCATAGTACTTGCTATATTTTTCTATACTCATTATGGACATTGAACTCATTTACCTCTTCCTATTCACAAGGCGTGATCTAAATTTGTGATTTTTCAATCACACAGTGAAATAAACTATGATGAATCACTGCTAATTATTTCTGCTAAAATCAGATTTCTTTTTGTGTAAACAGTACAAAACTGCATTAATAGAAATATCATAGAAATGTAGAGATTTTGAAGTAAATTTAATAGAATTAGTTAGAAATAGCAGAAATAGCATTAATATTAACAGATTTTGCAGTAAATTTAACAGAAATAGCAGTGATATTAACAGAATTTGAAGTGAAATTAGAAATATCAATGGTTTAAAATAGCAGTACTCCTATTCACTGGGATTATAATTTAAAAAAAAAAATTTGCCCTTGCTTCAGATATAGTAGTATACCTATTATACACAGCTTTCTGTAAAAACATGTTCGTATCGAAAACTCTAATTTCATTCTAGAAATTTAGTTTAAAGAATGAAACTGGACGTTTTCACAACACACACCATTTTATGCATACTTTCATTATCTTAATTAAAATATATCTAACCATAGTACTATATCTAACTTTTTGTCAAATTTTTAAAACATAACGCCTAATCCGACAATTTCTTTTATTACCCCAGCGATAGTTATCACATTTCAATCAGAAAACTTATTCGTTATTTGGCCAATTCGTGTTCTTAAATTGTTACGTTCTTTTGTTAAAGGCAAGTTAAGGGTATAAAAGTTTCAGTTCTGACCGAAGCTAACGATTTTTCTTGCTTTGTTTCCCCCCCCCCCCAATCACTGTTGCCGCTGTTATTCTTTCTTATGAAGAAGTCGCCATAAGCACCGCAAGAGTGAACCAGCGTACTCTACTTTGGTTGTAACAGGTTTTCTTCTTTCACAAGTAACTGGGACTTTGTTACGGGACTTTTACTCTACTCACCGCTGCTTACCGCTACACGCGAAACTGGTTAGAGAGTGGGAGAGCATTAGACGAAGACGTTAAGACAGAAGAAAAGCATAAGCAGATCAGCTAGTATCTGGTAATATTGCAAGAAAAAAAACAAAAAAAAATGCGCAAATCCAACGGTGAGGCACACATTTTCATATTCATGTTAGAACGGCGCTTTGAGCTCAAAATGAATCCAATCAGCGGTGTACCGCATACTCGTATTGTGGGAAGGGAGGCACATTCTGAGGCACATTGAAAGAGGCAACAGCATTGAAGATTTTAAAAAAAAAAAAACAAGAAAAAACTACAAAATTGAAGACTTACAGCAAAATAAACAAAAAAAAAATATATATATATATATATAAATAAAAAACCAGTTATGAGTTAATTCTTGCGTAAGAAGAAAAAACGCAACGAACATCGAGAGAACAAATAAATTTAACATGATTTAAGCAACGGAAAAATGAAATATTAGTGGAAGTGCCGCCTTCCGTTTGACTGATTGCGATTTAGCGATCGGCGGTGTTCATAATGACCGCTTATGGACAATTTCTGCTGCATTAACTATTTAACTTTTTGCCAATCAGCAGCGCATTAAAAACAAAAAACGCATGAAGGGCTCCAACCATTTCTATTGGACGCTATTGTAACGGAAACGGGCTTTTTCTGATAACGGTTTGCACTAAAATGGTATACAAAAAATAACGCTTATAATACTCAACATAAAAATTATCTTTACTTATTGCTGACCTAATATTTATGTTGCAAAAATTTCGCAAATTGGTTAAATGGGAAATGGGTCGATTCCGATAATTTTGCGATATTTAAAGCTTTAGAACACATATATATATATATATATATATATATATATATATATATATATATATATATATATATATATATATATATATATATATATATATATATATATATATATATATATATATATATATATATATATATATATATATATATATATATATATATATATATATATATATATATATATATATATATATTATATATATATATATATATATATATAAGCCAACTTATTATCTTTTATTCAACACATCGGAGCATTGTTTCTAGAAAAATGGACCGCTTAATTTTTTTTTTGTATTACAAATTCAAAAGCGCTTTAATCAATGAATTTTCAATGGCAACATACATAAATCATTTTTGTTTTTTAAATATACCACCTATCTCAAATATTATTAGGCATTTTTTGAGACGCATGCTACGATCACAAAAATATAGCATTTTGTATGTATATACTATTTACACAGAGTTTGGATAGTTTTATCAGTTTGTCTGAAAGTTTGTAACGCGCATTAAAGGAGGCACATCGTAGACCCCATTAAGTATATATATTCTTGATCAGCTCGACGAGACTAGTGAATCTAGCTTTGCCCGTACGTCCCTTTGTCAATTTTTTGGGCATGGCAGCTTCTAGTGGTCAGACGCTTCACATATACATTAATGTATGGAACCCGCCCACTTTTTGGGGTAGCTCCCATACAAACCCACTGCCCACTTTTCTGTTTTTGTATGAAAAACTTCTTTGTTAAAGTCAATATTAGGTTGAAATGCGATTTAGTGGACCGCCCCTTCATATACATATACAAATAAGCGTTTCCCGTTCACTTTTTGAGTTATCATAATCGGTTGACAAAATACATAAACAAAAAAAAAAAAAATGAAAAGACACACGTACCTAGCTATACATTCTAGTGGGTAGTTCGCGAAGTTTTTTTTATTGCAATTTACCAGTTTGCTTGAAAGTTTGTAACGCATTGAATGCTCCGTAAACCCTATAAAGTATATATATTCTTGATCAGCTCTTCAAAACGAACCGATCTAGCCATATCCAACTGTCCGTCTGATAGTTGCTGCGCATTTTTTTGGACTAACTTTTGAGATATCTGTCTGAATATCGGTATTGAAGCTTATTTTGGTCCCAAATTTATGGAGTAGCCATATTTTTGGGGTAGCCACAACACATAACTACCGCTCATTTTTGTGTTTTTGTATGAAAAACTTCTTTAGTTAAATCAATGTTAGCTTGAAATTCGATGTGGTGTTTTGTTATCAACGGCCGCTTCACATGCTTATACAAGTAGGCCGCTGTTTAGACCCACATGTAGCCCCCATACAAACCCACCGCTCACTTTTATGCATTTGTATGAAATACTTCTTCAGTTAAGTCAATATAAGCTTGTAATACTAATGTGCGTGTCCCACCCGCCGAAGTTAACGTTCTTTTCTTGTTTTTACTGTAAATAGTCGTTAAATAAAGAATTATGTTTTTACCTACTTAAGGAAAAATGTTAGACACTATAAACTAACGATAGTAGCAATCTATTTTAAGCTAACGATAGTATCGGTAGTGTCAACTACTATATCGCTTACACGATGGGATTTTTTCAAAAAAAACATTTCATATTATGTCAAGAAACTGAGTGTATGAACGAATTTTCATGATATATAGTTTATCAGGAAAATGTTTCATGAATTTCTCCCCATTTTATGATATTCTCTCGTCGTTGCTACATCGTAATGTTTATATTGTGGAATGAAATGCCAATTTTGGTTAAAAATAAAAGTCCTAAAATAGTGTAGAAATTAGCAAGAGTATTTAGTATTCGTGAATACACGACAGCTGCATTATTATTATTATTATTTTTTTTTTTTTTAATGTATTTAATAAATTTGGCAGTTCCAACCAATGTGCACAGTGTGACTGTAGTATTCTTACTTATTATACCCTTCTTACTTGTTATACCCGAAAAGACAAGGGTATAATAAGTTTGTGCGAGTGAATGTAACAAGCAGAAAAAGGCATGGTAGACTCCATAAGTTATATACATTTATTATTTATGAGCATTGAAAACTGAGTCAATTTAGCTATATCCGTATGTTCGTCCGTAAGCGCTAGAGACTTCAAACTTAGACTGTTAGATTATCCTTTACGATACGCAGAGGTTTTAATTTTGTAGATGCCACGCTTACAACACCCATCAAGCTGTAATACGGTCATTGAAACCGTATATGCACACTTTTCAAGGCCGCATAGCTTGAAAGAGTTAAGAGTTATTGTTCTGTTCTCCCTTTTTTAATAAATTATTTAACAAAACAAAAATTTTTTTTTGTTAATTTGTGATTTAAAATTTAAAATTTAAAAGACTGCATATGTCTACATTAGCAAGGGTGCAGAGTACACACGACTGCTCCATTCTAACTTATTTCTTAGTTGGGACGTTGGGATATACACTGCTGGTTTATGATTTTAATTTCATGTAAAGAGTACACAGAGAGAAAAGCCATTCTGAAAATAGGTTTGAAACTCTTAATTTTATCCGAAGGCGTACTTACTAAAAAATGGTTAGTACGATTCGTACTAAATTTTCTTGAACCAAGTACAAAACGAGACAAATATATAAATCAAGCAGAGAAATACTTCGAATAAGTATAAAATTCTTGAAATAAGTATAAAATTCCAATTCTAAGAACAAATCTGTACTCAAGTCAAGTTCTCTTTGACTTGGAGTAAGTTGAAATTAATATAAAGATGTTGCTTATAGTACTTAACAAAATAATTAAATGAAAATTCAATTAAAAATTATAAGTTATAAATATTTAATGCATTACGAACAGAATTTATAGGGAGACCTGGAGAGATTGAATTGAAGTTATAAAATCTGTTATATGTAGAACATTATATGCGAAACGGATCGTTGCATGCATAATTAGTTGTACACGTGTATAGGTGGTACAATGAGAAGTTTCTAGTAATTCTTGAAGGAATAGAGAAATTTATTTGCTCCAATAAATATGGTGAATAAATATCACCGGAGATAAGTTTCTGGATGAATAAAACACTAAGTATATTTCTACGTTTTTCTAGTGTAGGCAGATTGATTAAGTTTAATCGATGTGTATAAGGCGGTAAATTTATACTAGGATTCCATTCAAAATGACGCAAAGCAAAAAGAAGAAACTGCTTTTAAACAGATTCTAACTGTACCTTATAAAGTGATTATTGTGGATTCCAAATACAACAAGCATATTCAAGTATTGGGCGGACCAATGCAGTGAATAAAAGTTTCGTAACGTAAGGATCATTAAATTCCCTCGACCATCGTTTGATAAAGCCAAGCAAACCCATTGCCTTATTACAAATAATATCAATGTGGTAAGAGAACAAAAGTTTTGGGTCAAAATGAACGCCAAGGTCATTAATTGAAAATACACGCACCAGCGCAGAGCTTTCGATAAGGAATACAGATAAAATAGGTATTCTACGACAGAAAGTCATTACTTTGCATTTATTGTAATTTAGCACGAGGCCATTACGACGACACCAGTTATGAAGTATATTTAAATCAGACTGTGTCAAATCACGGCCCTCAGCACCATTGTAACTCAAACATAACTTAACATCATCTGCGTACATCAGTGTATGGCAGTAAGATATGTTATCAGGCAAATCATAATTGAACAGTACAAATAGAAGGGGTCCAAGGTGACTACCCTGCGGTACACCTGAAAAGACATCAATTCTGTGAGATAAGGTATTATCAAAAACTACACATTATGAACGGGAATCCAAATAGGATGTGATCCATTTGACTAAACCTAAACATTCAAGTTTGTAAAGCAAAATCCGATGATTAACACATTCAAACGCCTTTACTAAAATCGGTGTAAATAACGTCCGTCTGTAAACCATTAATAAAGCCTTTGGTAACCAATGTCGTAAGTTCCAATAGATTAGTAGAAACTGATCTATTTCTAAGAAAACCATGCTGTGCAGAAGAAAAAAGAGGCTCACAGTGAAATTGTAGTTGATCGGTAATTACATTTTCAAAAAGTTTAGGAATTGCGCATAACTTTGCAATACCTCTATAATTAGATATATCCGATTTACAGTCTTTTTTTATGAAGAGAAATTAGAAAAGATTCCTTCCAAATTTTAGGTACTGTACATTCTAAAAGAAATAGTTGAAAAAGGTGTATTAAACGAACACAAAGTGAAAATGCACACTTTTTAAGTACAGCTGAAGGAATATTATCAGGACCACAAGAATAGTCAATTTTGAGTAGAAGTAAATGTATAAGTAGCGAATCTTTACAGATAGTAGAGTTGGGTATATTATGCGCCTAACCATTTGAAACAGAAACTTCGCTAAGGGGGTAGCTAGTAGACGAGTAAACTGATTGAAAAAATTTTGCAAACAAATTGGATGCTTCTTGCGAAGAAGTAGCAGTAGAATTGTTAAAGAACATACTCGAAGGATAGGTATACGACTTTCGCTTAGAATTAACAAAACGGAAAAATGATTTTGTGTCATTTCGAATGTTGTTTTTAATTCTAACTAAGTAGCTATTGTATGATTTTTTATTAGCCGATTGAAAATTTGCACGTGCAACTGCATAACTTGTGTAATTTAGAAAAGTTTTGGTTTTTAAATATCGCTTATAATACCGTGATTTTATGTTTTTAAAAAGAGAAAACATTCATATCATCTGCAAATTAAGAAAAATGTTAATTAAAAAGAAAATGTATTTTTTTTTTTGATTTTTGATTTCTGTGCAATTTTCTCACAGCACCGAAAGGAAATACCACGGTAGCTCTAATTCTTGTATAGAACGCCACTGGCACTAAGGGTTGAATTGCGCGCAGTCGTACGGCTTCCAGTTTTCCTGACTATGCACTTGGCATTATGCCTACTAACCCTATTTTCCAAAGCAGAAGTCCTATTTTTCCTGTTCGAAAACAAGCACGCACACAGATACAGCCAAACAAACAAACAAACAAACAAATGCGGAAAAACTTCAGTACGATATTATGAAAGAAAAAGGAAATTATAAAAGTGTATGGGAAAAGTGCGACGCGGTGTGTGCAATGAAAATTTGTGTTTGTGCGTTTGCATGTATGTATGCGCAAATCCTTTTTCCAGTCGCAGTAGTAATGCAACAACAACAACACCAATAACAACAACAAAAGAATATCAAAAGAAGAAAGTTATGCGCTGCGCTGCTGCTACTACTGCTGCTGCTGCTGCTGCTGTCGTCGCCGCTGCCTTTGCCACTGCATGCGAAATGTGTTTCTGGCACTTGAATTTGGGACACATTCCTGCAAAGGACGCGTTTGGGAATACACGATATAATAACATACATAACACACGCCAATATTTCTAATTAAACCACATTTGTATATTTGTATATATTTGTGCAGTGCAATAGATATTTTAAAGTGCGACAAGTGTTTGCATTAAAAGTGAAAATTGTGCGTTTGTAAATAAAAATTTTAAATAAAATTGAATGCAGTTTTCATAAATAGTACGCATAATATATAGTATATATATATATATATATATATATATATTAACTGGAAATCCAATTGGAATGAATTGCATATCGTTACATGCACATTGAACGCAGCTAAATGCATTTAAAAATGACAAATAAAAATATTTGTGTATTAAAATTATAAAAGAAAATTCAATATATACAAAAATATAAACAACAACAGATTTCGAAAAACGAAAAGGAAAGCGTATGCTTTAATATGTTTGTGTTTGTGTTTGTGTGTGTGTGTGTGTTTTCTAAAAAAATCGATTATTAAAGCTACTGCACAGCATACAAGCAGTGGTGGTGGTGGTGGCGGTGGTGGTGCTGGTGATGATGTTAGTATTGCTATTGGCAGTGCAGCGCGGGCGCTGTGGGTCTTAGACAAAGCGGCATTGTGCTGAAGCGGCAACAGCAGCAGCAACAACAGCAACAACAAGAACGTCAACAACAAGAACAACAAGAACGTCAACGACGACACACTTCCAATTATTTTGACATACACAGGCCAAGTTCCAACAGCAACAGCAACAGCAACAAAAACAACAACAACAACAACAACTAAAACATTAAGGAAACTGCTATAGTGCGCATTTGCACGTTGCAGATACTTTTGCTGTTGCTATACATTTCAATGCACTTTGCAGCTGCAGCAGGCGCAGCATAAACAGATACACGCAGGACAACAACAACAACAACAACAAAAATACGAACCGAGCTGCTCGTTTATTGCGCTTCGTAGCTTTTGCATTCGCGTATTCATACAAATGCCAAAGCAAAAATGCCAACAAGCCAGGCTAAAAACATCCAGTTGAACTAACGATTCACAACGTGCTTCGTGCATTTTGTGTAATACAGAAAAGCTGCAAGAAGAACATTACTCTGTGTATGTGTGTGTGTGCGTGTGTGTGAAACAAAAAAACAAGGCGATTTAAAGAAATATTTATTATAAATAAAATATAATATCATCAATAATCTTTATATGTAAACAAATGCGACTGATTTTTAATAAATTGACAAAACGTTTAATACAAACTAATACAAGACAACTGCATAACGCATACGTATTGCATGTCAATGCATATTGAGTATACGACAAATATTCCAGCATAATATTGCAGCACACGCAACTAAAGAAGAAGAAAATATTGTGAAAAAGGATATATATATATATATATATATATATAAATGAAAACAGCAACAACACCAACAACAACAAAAAAATCTATAGGATTTACATGTGAAAAAAAAAATAAAAACAAATTAAAATACTTTGCTTAAATGTTAAGAGCGATTAATTTAAATACCAAATATGTACTTATAAATATCTACTGAATATCGACACTTGTAAGCAATTATTAACGATTATGTATTTGTAATTGGAAAACGTTCTTAAGTGCACTTAAAAGGCTGATTTTCTATTATTTCAATGTTGTGCTTCTACACGGCGGAAAACGTTTAATAAACCAAACAAACAACAACAAAAATGTATATATAATAAGAATAAAATTAAATTTAAATCGGCAACTAAATTAAGACGTACATATATATATATATATATATATATATATATATATATTTTACACTTAAATATAAATATATTATATATACATATATACATATATGTATATATATATAATCTAAACCAAAATCAAAACAAAATAATTAAAAACTTCAAATCGTACAAAATACTAAAAAAAAAAAAAAATTTGGCATAAAAATATAAAACAAAAGTAATTTGTTTTAGAAAAACAAATAAAAAATAAAAAAATTTAATTTCGAACTTATCTACTGTGCATTTTTTATGCGTAAATAACGCACAAAGTTCTATATATAAAACAAAAAAAATGAAACATTTATCTAAAATAATAACAATAATTTAAATAATGCATTTGAAGAACTTATTTCAAACTTATATAACTAAATACCAAACTGAACAAACTATATCAGATATTTAACAAAATTAAAAATATAGAAATAGAATTTCTTAAAATGTACATTAAGAAAGTATAAATAAAATTTAATATAATAAAAAGTGGCATGTATAATCTAATAATTAAAACGACTAAAATTATAATATATAAAATCGTAACAACTATAGCGCAAATTTAATATAGATTAGCTGCAATAAAAAGTATAAATATATTGGTGAACATTTACAGATAACTTTTTATATTACTAAACATAAATGTAAAATAAAAACAACATACATATACAATAGCTTACTTCAAAAATAATAATAAAAAAAAAAATAATAATATTAAGTAAAGCGAATGTTATAAAATAAACGAAACAATTTAAAAATATATTAAATTTGCTTATACAAAATACTTAGCAAGAAAAACAGAAACAAATAAATAAAAATAAAACATACTTTCTACTATAATAAATAAATAACTAAATAGCAATAATAGTTTTAATGACAACGTTAAGTCATAAACAAAAAGAGATACGTTTTCTAATAAATACCGAAAAGCAACAATAAACAAGACTGCAAGACTACATACAAAACAAACAAAAAAATACATAAATAAATAAATAAATAATTATATAAACCAAATCCAATTACAAAAGTTTGCAAAAAACAGCCTTCACAACGGATAGGTCAAGCAATATCCTGCTGATACAGCAGGCAGTGCCTGCAGCAGGGCGTGGTGGAGCTGCCGGTGTTGGTGTCGGTGTAAGAGCAACACTGCCGCCGGCAACGACAACAATAACTACAGCAGCAGCAGCCACATTAGCAGCCACAACAACAACAACAACAACCACGTCAGCATCAGCAGCAGCCGCTGCAGCAGCTAATCTACTGCATAAAATACCATCTATATCGATAATACCGCTGCCGGCAACAACAACCATAACAACAACCAACAGCAGTAGCAGTAGCAGTAGCAGCAGCAGCAGCAACAGCAACAACAACAGTCGTCATATCAACACCTCGAATAAGGCTACATCACCGCCGCTGGCATTCATTACAGATAGTGGCATACGCAGCAATAACAACAACAACAACAGCAACAACATCATTAACAATAATAGCAGTTACATTGGCTATGTGCGTCCACAACAACAACATCAATATCAACAAACGGACAAATGCACTATACTTAAATTTGATGTGCTACGCCCAAAAGCTGCCGCCTCTGCCTCTGTCTCTGCCTCTGCCTCTGCCGCCGCCGGTGAACTATTGAACGCTACACAGGTAACCACAACAGCGGGTATAGCTACATCTACATCACCACCACCGCTTAAGCCGGGCATAACTGCAAGCAGTACCGGAACAGCGCAAGCAACCACAACAGCAACAGCAACCACAACAACAACAACAACGACCACAACGTACCTACAAATTAAACAGGATCTATGTGATTTTGATGGTTCTATCGATGGTTTAGATGAACCAACACGCATTGGCAATCTACCGCCTACACAACTAATTGCAGCCGCTGCCACAGCTGCTGCTGGCACAAACAATCAACCGATTATTGTTAAAATCGAACCAACGCAATCATTTACCATTGTCGATGACAACGATACACGTGTGCTTAGTCTACCGCTAAGCGATGGCGATAAATTTGGTGCAAGTTGGATTGATTTGAAGGATATTGCTGGTCTGCAAACCACCACAGGCACGCTGCTGGATGTTTGCTTTGAAACGCAACCGACCACAATTAACACTGGCACACAATCAATTGTGCTTGCGACAACTAGCAACGAGCATTCGGAACCGGCTAAAAAACGTTTGGCCCTAGCGCGTACAGCGACAGCGTTTATATCAGAGCCACCGGCATTGATACGCACCTCGAGCATTGGCAGCAATAACAGCAGTAATCAAACTGCCACATCATCAGTGAGCACTGCATCGACGGGTATGATTGTCGAGCGGCAACAACACCAAACACAGCAGCAGCAACAATTGTTGTTGCACGCGCAGAAATCGTCGTCAACAACATTAGCAACATCCTCGTCGTCGTCAACATCGTCGTCGTCGTCGTCGTCGTCATCGTCTGCAGCGGCAGCGGCAGCCGCATCGGCATCGGCATCGGCATCGGCAGCAATAACCACAGCTGCTTCTTCGACTAGAGAACATTTTTCCGGTGGCGCCGGAAGCAGCAACAACGGAAACGGAAGTAGCAGCGGTGCAATGACGGGTATGTAGCAGACCGCCTTTAATTGATCAAATTCACTTAATATATATTTTTTCTTCGTACAATTGAATGTTTCATAAATGATATTAAAAGTATCGCTCAGTTTAAGCTTAATTCAAGCAATGGAATAGTTTTGCGCCGAAAGGGGCACAAAAGTTGAGAAGAAATGGAAAAGTTTAACGTAATTAGAACTAATGAAATTAAAATTTAAAATATTACAATGATCCGAAGTGCATAAAAGAATTATTTCCACATAGCGTCAATATTAGGTATCAAATAAAGACCTCTTGACCTAAATGAAGTAAAAACTGAGTGATAAAAGCTAGCCTGGAGCTCACAATTTTTTTGATAGTAATTTTGTGAAGTATTTAAATTTTACAATAATGCGTGTCACAGAAACCACTTCCAACCGAACTATAATTATTTATAGAAGTGAACACAGAAAATTCCCTCCACAATTAGGCATACCAGCTGTCCCCCAGTGTATCTAATTGGCAATGTTATGCATATGAACACCACAGCAAAAATATCTGGGCCTCACAGTCGACAGACGGCTTACTTGGCAACGTTACATAAAGGTAAATTGAAAAGAGCTAGATCTCAAACTCTTCGAGTTGAACTGGTTGCTGATGATATGAACACAGCTGATTTTGAAGCACAAGCACCCAAAAAGTGTTTTAACAATCTCTAAATCGAGGGCATCCAAAGAGCCCATAGTGTTGTAACTACCTACGCATAACTTTATTCTTGTGGTCCAGAAACTTCGCCTTCACAGGATTTTCTTGCGTAACAACCATTTTGTGGATAAGGCGATTTACATTAGAATTTAGCTATTCTAACTAGACTATGAAGATATGCTGCAACAAACTGACTTTGAAAAGGACTCCTTTTCAATCTATGGAAGCTAAATCGGAACATTAAAAGCTAACCGATACGAAACCATTCCATTAAATATGATAGCAGAGTATAAAACGATTAAAAAAAAATAACCGGATAAGACAAAAGAGTCCTAGGAATGTCATTATTTTTCTGGTGCTTATATAAAACTCAATGTTACGTGTCAGTCACTTTGCTCCACAATGAAACTACGTCGAACTCATAATGATTCCTAAGCCAGATGGATTCGTCAAAGGCCTATAAGCTTATTGGCAAATTATTCCAGAATATTTGAGAGAATATTCGTGCGCAGAGTGTTGACGGTAAATGGCACCCAATGAGCCCATCCATAGCATCAATTTAGTTTCACGAAGAGCACGGTACACCTGAACTATATACACACAGGGTAGTTCCGACAATATTAGTTGTTTTTAAGAAAAAATTGCACTGCTTGGCGGTGTTTCTTGATGTACAATAAGCATTTGATTTTGCACAAAATTAAAATACTTGTTCCAGCACCTCAAATACCTTTTCTGAAATTCTTCCTTCAGAGCAGCACCATAATGGTGGAAGTAATGGAAAATAAATCAACTCTCCAGTCGATCAATGCGTGTGTTGCTCAAGGGAGAGTACTTGGACCAGTACTATACACCACATGCATGTCTGAAATGCCTACACTGCCTGCTCAAAATTCAAATATCTCGATAGCCACTTATGCGGACGACATAGGAGGAGCTAAATTTGACGATTCGTTATGCTGCTGGTTGTGTTAACCGGCATAATGACGAACGGTTAAATTTTAACTAAGAAGTGAGAAACTAATCATGAAGCAGCAGCATTCAATTAGTAAAATTTATTTATTGCAAAATCTTTTGCATACCAAGTTGACACATCATGCCAAAGGTTATAATGCTCATCTGCCACTAATTTCAGTATTTATTGCCAAAGAACATTTTGTCTTAGAATGTCGTACATTAATGTCGATTCGATTGCACAATAACGACAAAGATCGGTAGTTACTATGCGTGAAGATACATGCATTTGTATGCAGATACATGCGAGTCGATTCGGTGCGTTTGTTTGCATAGATACATGTGCCTATCTGTATGTCTGTATGTATGTATGTCTGTCTGTCTGTGCGTACGCAACTACAAAATGAACAAGTGTTCGAAGCTTGAGTTAAGTACGACACCTCGTATACCGTATATAAGTAAGTATAATATGAAAAAAAAAGCCAAACGCTAACACACCCCGAAGAATTCCAATTTACTACGTCGATTTATTGGCTATTCACCTTTTGCTGCTAACACTTTGTTTTTTTTTTTTTTTTGTAAATATTGTATATATATTTTATTTTTTTTTTTTTTTTTGCCAAACGAACGCGTCCCACTTTCCATCGCAGCAAAAACATGTTTTGACATACTAAATAAGCTGCTCGAGGTGTTCTTTATCATTAGGTTCTGTTAGTTTTGCGATTCTTGCTGCCTCAATGTATTCGTTTTACTGCTTTTTGACTCACTTGCAGCAAGCGGCAACAACGGCTTCAACGTCTGTCCCGTCAGACCCCATCAGCTCCATCAGCCAACCAGTCAGCCAGTTAAGAAGCATATGAGCCAATCCAACCCAGTCGCAGTCGCAGTCGCAGTCACAGTTAAATTGGCAGTTATAGTGAGTTGCCTAGACGCTTACTGCCACTGAATGAGTTGGGCAAGAGCGTGCTTCGTTCTTTTAGAGTTCTTTCCATTCCATTCTATGCTTGATTCGAGTCTATTTTATGCTTTAAGTTTTGGTTTCTTTTCGCTACTATTTCATAGCTACTCTTCATGCAATGTTGTTAATATTTTTACCGTAGCACGAACCTTAGCGGTAAAAACGTCAACTACAAACTAAACAGTTAACTGAATGAAGTCTAGATACATTGCATACGTACATATGTACGTACGTATGTACATACAAGTAGTTTGGTATATTTGTGTATTGTAGATGCATACAATTCAGACATGTTGTAGATACAGACAAGTAGTACATACTTATGCGATTACAATAGAATTAAATAGCTGCGCGTTCTAAAAACAAAACACATTAGCAATTGATACAAGCATAATGAGGAATTACTGTGAGCTGTAATTTTTTTTTTTTAATTTTTTTTATGTACGGAGTGTGAACAGTATTAAAATTTTGTAACTACGTTTGTAACGTCGTGAAGAACACATCGACATAGTATGTATTTTTGATCATCTCAACAAGGCGAGTTGTTCTAGCCGTGTACGTTTGTTTGTCTGTCTGTCTGTCTGTCTGTCTGTCTGTCTGTCTGTCTGTCTGTCTGTCTGTCCGTCTGTCTGTCCGTCGATCTATTTGCAACATCGTTAACTACTAGCTCAACTTTTGAGTTAACAGTTTGATACTTGACATAAAGACATTTTGTAAAACACAACTCTTCCAGCATACCATTGCGGTTTCACGTAGTTTAGTCCCTACAAGTTGTAGTGAAGATGTGGCACTTGATCAATCCTGGTAAGGACTATGTGAAAAATAGATGATCCAGTCAATTTGTATAATCGGATATGAAGTCAGCACTTGTTGGCAATAAAATAACTTCAAAACTGATGACTTCCTGAAATACCATCTTCCCGCCTCAATGCCCAAGATTTTTTAAATAAATACTAAATAGTTCGGTTCCGGGAGCCCAATGATTGAGTCTATATTCAACTCTCTCCTCTGGTTTTAAGCTAATCCATGGCGCCAAAAAGTAGATATGCCAGTTGTTATTATTGTGGTATGAAATTAGTACCAAAGAATTGTAGTGAAGATTTGTCACTTTATCAATTCTGGAAAGGATAATATATGATATACATGTTCCCATGAGTTTTTGAAATCAATAATTGTTGGCACTCAAAACAGGTGAATACCTAAAATACCATGTTCCCGCCTCAATTCTTAGGATCTTTGTATGGACGTATATCCTATTACGGGAGCACAATGACTACTATCTCTCACACTATCGAATGGTTTCTTGTACCATTTTAAGTCAATCCACTCCAAAAAATTTCACGCTTGGATACTTAAAGAATGTTTAAGGAAAACTCATGTTGTTGTTAAAATTCTGCCTTGCAATGCCAATTTTTATAGAGGATTGGCCATGTCCGTCCGTCTGCATGTTAGAACAACAAGATCCCGCAGCATATAAAAGGTAGAGCCTACAAACTTAGACTTTAAGATTCTTCTGATACGTACGCAGATCAAGCTTATAACATTTTTTGGATGCCACGCCCACAATACGGGTATATATCCCTAAAAACACGATTTTTTAATGTAAACCAGCTGAAAAAAACACCATTCACACATAGTGTGATATATTATTATCAGTTGCTCTGCAAGTTCGTAACACTATAATGTAGGCTTCGTAGACCCCATAAAGTATATATATTATTGATCGACCAAGGTGGCAGCCATGGTACTCACCAGGTTCAGCATGGTGCATTCTGCACGTCCCAACACTCAACGAAAGCTATCCCAACAGACCACTGAAACCTTTTCAGCCAGACTCTCCCAACTGTTACGGGAGTCCTCTCCGGCTTCCGGAGGATATAGGTGAGCAGTGGTGACATATCTTCCACTCCATGGATACGGCTGCCAAGGAGGTCATTAGGTGCTCCAGACCTGTGATGAGCCCTTGGTATGACGTGGAGTGTCGCCAAGCTACTGCAGATATCGTGAGAAACGGAGAGAGGAGAAACGCCTTTTCAGACGCAAAAAAAGAGAAAAGCGTGAGCTTGAGCTTGAGCTTGAGGATGTTGAGGTGTTATGTCAAAGAAATTAATCTCAAAAGTTTTATTAAAAGGTCAAGCGTCTGACCGAAGGCTTTAAGCCCGGAGTTTCTTTCTGCAAGGACAATAATGGAAGGCTGGTAACAGATGCACAGGAATCACTCTAATCTACTTGGGGGCGATGAAGAGAATAATACCACCAATTGAATGAGCCACCGGATTATAACGAGGTCGAGTCAGTAATTAAAAAAGAATACCAAAGCGGCAGGGTCCGATGAGTTGCCAGCTGAGTTATTCAAGACCGGTGGCGAAGAGTCTTATGCAAAATATGGTCCGATGAATGCATTCCCAACGTTGCATGGTCTGTGAGTACGGAGAATTTCAACTTCAATGTTGTAGAAAACTTCGCCTATCTGGGAACATAAATTACCAGTGACAACAATGTTAGCCGAGATATCAGACGAAGAATAACGTTTGCTAATCGCTGCTAATTTGGGCTCATCAAGCAAATTAGAAGTAGAGCCCTCTCTCGAATTTCGAAGATAAAAATCTATGACACTGACAATCCCGGTCCTGCTGTATGGCGCAGAAGCATGGACCATGACCTTAGAGTTGGCGTCGAGTTTAGGACCCGTAAGAACCACGACCTGTATGAGCTGTTTGATGAGGTTGACATAGTCCAGTGCATTAAATACCTAAAACCTGAAACCTGAACTTGATTGGTGGACAGCGTCAGAGAGGACGTCCGAGCTTAAGATGACAAGATCAGGTCTATGATGACCTGAAGAAGCTCTGGATTGGCAGCGTATGGCGCCGGCGCGCTCTAAACTACACTGAATCGTGCGGTTTCCTACGTGCGGCCTTGACCGATAGAAGGTTGTAGAGCCACTTAAGTAAGTAAGTATTCTTGATCAGCTCGACGTGGCAAATCGATCTAGCTATGTCCGTAAGCCCATCTGTGTATCCCTCTATTTGTCCGTCTGTCTGGATGTCTGGACATTTTTAAGATATCCGGTTGTAAGTCGGCACATAGACTTATTTTTATTGCAGTTTAATAGAGTATCAAAACTGATATGCCACGCTCACTTTCTAGGGGCGTGACATATCACCGAACCAGACTATTTGAGTGGTTAAGATGGTTCAAGATACAGGTGCTTCAAAAATCAAGGTTACTGAAAGTAAGATTGATAGAGTGCGTGTATTACTGTTTACTACTTTGGGATGCACCTTATATGTATGTATTTGAAGCATACGTTTTAAAAATCACTATATCAATTTTCAAGTTGATATTAACAGATAACAAATAAACACCTACGTTTTTCAGGGGTGGTGGGTTTGTATGGGGGATAATTATCACTTAATGTGGCATGTTGATATGGTTACTCTAAAAATAATGTACCTCAACGGGTTTCAGACAGATAAAAAATTGATGCAAAAAAATGCGCAATATATAGACACGAGCTGGTTAGAAATATATGTATATATTTTTAATGGAGTCTTCGATAGCTGCCTTAATGCGATACAAACTATCTTAAAATGTACTTAAAACAAAAATTGCTTAAAATTGTTTTTCTCCATTACAAAAATGCATAATTTGAATAGTAATGATTTGACTAGTTTCCATGCATGTGCAATGAATATTTTAGCTTTGCTACCAACAAAGCTAACTCTTGCTTGTATTAAAAACTTACTACAGCTTACAATATGTAAATGACTGTGAACATTATTTAAAACATGAAATTCATATAGCTAAAAATATGAATATTAGTTTCTTAAACTGTGTTACTTGACTAGTTCTACTAGAGGCGCCCTTTTTTTATTGTCGCTCCAAATAAGACACTTTAATTTGCTACTGCAACTTTTGCAACAATTGCTCGAAAATCATAATAGCTGCATGCGAATTTGCAAAAAATCGAACAATGGTGAACACAATTTTCTGCAACAACGCATTCAAGACCAGGCCACCGTTCAGTGACAGCATTGAAATTGATTTCTATGCTGCTAATTCATTAATATTCATAAAAATAATGTTGCAAATTTGAAAATGAATAGAAAATATAAAAACACACTAGATTACTTGATATCGTTTAGTTACATAGTAGATACTTATGTATCTGTAACATAGGCGCAGTTAGCCCGTCGCATTAGTTTCTGTCGCTGTCGACAGGCGACCCTGAACGTGGTCGTTGGACTTGGTCGCTAAGACGGGTTTTATACACTTTTTGGCATAGACAAATATTTCACAACCAATTTCGATTTTAACTCTTTTTTTTTTTTTTTTGTATGCGGCGATTATTACGAGATACATCGAACTACATAGCTATAATATGTTTGTCGATGATACAAATCGTATCTGCACTATCACTTTTTTACAAATACCTTTTCGATTTCGATTTTGATTTTTTTCTTTCTTTCTTTCAAACGCTTGATTTTGCATACTATTTCATTGGTGCTGTTGTTGCTGCGGTTTTCTTCATCTACGACGTTCATCTTCATTATAAATTTGTACATTTTCGCACAGATACTAGCTGCGCCAATCAACCGTGACACGTCGTACATGTATCTACTCTTATATACAATTATGCATCTGCATCTTATTAGCTATACTATATTTGTCTATTAAATATGTATGTTCATCTAGTTGGATGGGTAGCTACCGCTCGCTCCATGGGTTTCCAATCCAATCTCTAAATTGTTTCATTATTAATTTTTGCAATCGAATTTTTTATTTCTTTTTCTAGTTTTTGTTTTTATTTTCAAATTTTTTTTCAATTTTTTATTTTTTTGCCTGTTTCATAACACTTAATTTGTTTTTGCTTTTGCTTTTGTTTTTGTTGTTTTTGTTTCATATGCGAAATTTCTTCAAGCTGTGATGTGTTGTGGTTGTTGTTGTTGTTGTTGTTGTTGTTATTTTGAAGCTTAGTCAACGGGTGATTGGTTTGAAAAATTTCTGCAGAATTAATTGTATGTGTTTCACAAACTAAATGCATGTATCTGTGACAAAGCGAAGAAACGGCAAGGAAAGGTCGTGAAGCAGAAAATAAAATTAACTAAAATACATAAATTAGTTCAACAAAATATTAATTTATAATTTTAATTTGAATTTTGCAGCTGAGCTTTGAACTTGCTTGCGAAATGTTTGAAGTAATTTTTTCAATGTTTGATTTTTTTTTTTTTTTTTTTTATACATTTTTCAACTTTGGCTTTTATGTAAATTATGTATATGTTAAATTTTTTAGCCGATTTCTTATTTTTAAGTTGTCAACGACATTGTTTTAGCAGTTGTTTTTGTTGATGATATTACCATAGATATTTCAGCATGTGATCTCCTGGAGGTCATCTCCGGGACTTTTTTTTTGTATTTTTAAGTCAAAATGATTAAATATTTTAGAAAGCTTTACACTATTTCAGTTCAATTAAAAACACTATATATAACTCACCCGTATGCAGATTCTGTGACCATGGAGAGGAGACCCCTCTTCACAGTCTTGCTGAATGTGAAGCTGTAGACAGCAGCAACTGACAAGTTTGTATTCTAGGAAAGTACTAAGATTC
The DNA here is from genome assembly GCA_035044765.1 of Leucophenga montana. NCBI lineage: Eukaryota > Metazoa > Arthropoda > Insecta > Diptera > Drosophilidae > Leucophenga > Leucophenga montana. Next base: position 158,258 of record JAWNNQ010000588.1, on the reverse strand, counting down.
ATACAACATATAGGCTTAGGGCAGATTCATAGAACATATTAGGACTAACAATAGACCTTTAATGTCCCCATCATAAATAATAATAAAAATTAGTGCCACTAAATTTGAACGATATTGTTTCTTTTAATTTTTTTAGATCAGTATAATCAATAACTTTTAAATATTGATGCTAAAAAACAAAAAACAAGTTCCATCTAAAAGATACAAAGATTACATGCTTTATTAAAAATGCAATGTCCATAATTTGTATGCACAAGATAAACAATCATTTAAATCTGAAGTTCAGAAAGAAACGAAGCCAAGTCGATGGTCAGAAGTGCCTTTTAGTTAGTGAAGACTTTCCAGCATAAACATAATTATCTACAAACTACGACTACCTGATATACCTGATACAGCCATTAGGAAGAAAAAAGTACATGAAGATTTGTTAGATTTTACATGTGAGGAGCAAAATCAACCAAGGCACTCGGCCCCGACGGCATTTCAATGCTGCTGCTGAAGCACCTTGAACCGATAACGGTAGCATATCTTACGCATGTGTTGAACCTTTCCATTTCTCAACTAATTGACGTATGGAAGGTAGCAAGAATTGTACCTGTCTTGAAACCTGGCAGTGAAGCTGAACTTGGTACCTCTTATAGGCCCATTTCGCTTCATTCACCTGTTGTGATAGTTCTTGAGTCATTAATACTTCCATCAATGACTGAACACTGCCTGCTAGCAGATCAACAGCATGGTTTCAAGAAGAGTCATGGTACGACTTCAGCATTAAGTGAATTCACCACTTTTATCGCTGATGGACTCAACGAGCCGAGGCCATGCGAACGTACAGTTATGGTGGCTCTAGACATGAACAAGGCATTTGATACAGTTGAACATGCAATCTTGTTTCAAGACCTGGACTCCAACGCTGGCTATTGAACTATCTTAATGGTAGAAGGGCATACGTTGAGTTCAGGGATGTGAGATCGGGATATTAAAAGTTAAAGATGGGTGTTCCGCAGGGTGGAGTTCTCTCCCCTCTTCTGTTTAACCTTCATTTGGCAAAGATGCCTCTTCCCCTGGTGACCTATGCAGATGATTGTTCCATTTTATCACCAGGCGTGAACGTCGATGATATCTGCGCGAGAATTAACATTTATTTGAAGAATCTATTAAATTTTTTCAATACTCGCAACCTCAAGCTTTCAACGCACAAGTCATCTGCCTCCATTTTCACCTCCTGGACTAATCAGGTGAGGATGGAACTAGATTGCGGATTCCGACAGTTCAGTACCCGACGATACTTGGAACAACATTTGATCCATTACTTAGATTCTCGGCTCATGCCACCAAGACAAATAATCGTCTCAAGTAGAGAAACAAAGTGCTGAACTTACAAAGCTATCGGACGTTCTACCCTGAATAAGGCTGCTCTTGTCTGGACTCCTTACCTTAGCAAGACTCAATGGCCAATCCTGCCAAGAAGTCAGAATAGTGCGCTGAGGACTGTCACTGGTTGTATGCAAATAACCAATGAAGACCATTTGCATGAAGAAACGATGATGCTACCTGTTCATCAACATAATGAGCTGCTTTCGAAGCAGTTCTTGGTAGGCGCATAAAGAAGTCATCATCCAAAGCATGACACCCTCACGAGAACAGCGCCTACCCGATAATAACAGACATTAGAACCCATAAAGCGAGTATTAATTGTTTTATTCCTGATCGTGATTATACTTCTGGAAGGGCTCAATTGCATAAAAATGCATTTGAACAATCTATACGCTCTTATAGGGACAATCTAATATTAGGTGGAAGACCACCACCTATTAATGAGAGAGTAAAAACGCCTCCCTCGTAGCACCAGGACCAAGCTTGCACAGTTGAGATCAGGATGGAGCAATATGCTCGAGTGCAACAGGGAAAGAATTGGGATAAGTAATAATAATTGCTGCCCCGACTGCGGTCAATCACCACACGATACAATTCATTTGTTTAATTGCCCGTCCCAACCGACTCAATTGTGTCCTTTAGACCTCTGGTTACGACCAGTAGAGGTTGCTTCTTTCCTGGGCCTTGACACCTAGGGTTACATTTCGGTCTATTTTTCTCTCGCATTCAAAAATCGCTTTGCACAATACAATCCATTCATAATATAATAATTTGTATATATGTATTTCCCAAAACCAAACCAAAAAACTACGACTATGTTCATATTTTATTCGAAAAAGCTTCATTCGAAAAAGTTTCGATAATCGAAACTCAATTTCGAACGAAATGTTTCATGGAGTGACAGAATTCGATCGAAAGATACAAGTTCACATACAATCTTCCCCTTGTTCAAGCTTTGTTTACAGAAGTTGTGTATTGAAGTTTATGCGTTACAATATTAAATCAAAAATACTTACTTTCTTACTTACCTTTGTGACGTTTGTCGATCGTGGCCGTACGAATCGGTATCCACTATAATCTAAGGAGCGCTGCTGCCAGTTGTAGTCAGAGGTCTTCTCAAACTTGGTCTTTCCAACTCATGGTCAGTAGTTCTCTCGGACGTTGTCCACCAATTAACCCCAACCTCATAATATAGTTCGTACAGCCAACTCTAATAAGTCCAAAAATCCTACCAAGAGTCTTATTCTCGAACACTCTCAAAGACGTTTTGTGCTTGTTCACCGCTAGACACCGCTTCAAGCAAGTGGCGCATAACGTTAAGGTAATAATCTTTATTGACTGTACGACCACGTCACTGTAATCGAGGAAAACAGTGAGCAAAACTTTAAAATTTGAACGAACTTGGCGTGCATTTTTCGGTCTTGGCCGCTTCCATTGGAATGATTGGACTTTGGTTTCGACGTCATTACCTTATTCCCATGTTACGTCACCGTCACATATCTGCATCGTCGTTGGCGTCATTCAACAGCTTCTCAGCAATATTCCTGGTAACGGTTCTTTTGGTCAAAATTTAGCAATGCCACAGTCAACATGTTAAATGCCTTGGAGCACTTAATTTTATTGCTCATACAAAATATAATACAGATTCTTTAATCCATTTTTTTTTTTTGAATTGTTCACACACTTTTTAACTCTCTTAAGCAAAACATATTCGCTCGATTATTTTTCGAGAGAATGTGAAGAGGAGCATAGTCGAATTTATTTTTTTTTTTTTTTCTAAAGTATTGCGTATTGGCCAATCACAAAGACTCTCTATCTTTCTCATAAAACTCTCTCTCTCTCCCTTTCTATCTCAGCTCTTCCAACTTGCTATAGCTGCTACCTTTTTTGTTTCTTTTGATTCCTTTGGTTTCAGTTGGAAGAATAGAGAAAAAATATTTCTGTCTTGCTGTAAAGTGCGATTCATATTGTAGAGCATGTCGTGCGAGCAGCACGACGATAGGCTCGAAACTGTTGAGGCGCACTTGCAAACATGTTGGCGAGCATCAGGTGAGTGTGTTTTTGATAGTGTTTTAGTTGGTAAAACTTTAAAAAAAGAGGTTTATATTTACAATAAAAAAGAGAAAGAATTTATACACCAACAAAAACTAATTTGTAGCTGTGTATTAATTAATTACACAATTGCGCATTAATTATTGCAAATAAATTGTTCACTTATTGCCGTTCCCTTTCTGGGCGGCCCTTAGCGCAAAATAAGATCGCTCAAAATGCGAATCATTTCTGAGTCATAATTTGTACAGTCTGCCAAGATACATCACCAATGCAACGTAACTAATTCAAATTAGAGTTTCTCTTTAACTTCAAGCAGCTGACTTCGGCATTCGTTCATTCGTATTTTTGTGAAAACACGAAGGTTTTCGTCCCCATGAGGTTATGGCTGGACAGCGTTGATTTAGAGGCGAAAGTATTTTCTGGACAATCCTGTATTATGGATATTTTTTATTATTGGGTACTCTAAAGACTCAAGTTATAATACACATTAAAAGAAATGAATTGTATATTTGGGGTCTCCGATGCTTCCTTTAAGGCGCTACGAACTTTGTGACTAAATTGCAATATAATACTATTCACACTAGGGAGTGGCACGTGAGTGTGTTCGGGAAGAAGACTTATTCGTGAGTCTCCTCCCCGAACACAAAACAAGATATGGAAAAAAATCCCGTTTGGTTTTTTGTTTTTTTTTTCTTGTTGATTATTGCGATGCTGTGTACTCGAAATTCTTGCCAGAATGTCAGACGGTATATGAAGAATATTCTCTGAGCGCTATGCGGCGTTTAAAAGAGAAAATTCATAAAAAAAGCCGAGATTTGTGGAAAGAAATCTTGGACTTTGCAACACGACAAAACACCATCTCAGAAGTCCATCATTGTGACGGAATTTATGACCAACAACTCAAAAACTACCATCCAACAACCACCCTATTTACCTTATATGGCTCCGGTTGACTTTTTTCTATTTCCAAAACTGAAGCTACCACTCTGAAGCACTCATTTTTAGTCGATAGAAGACATAAAAGAGAACTCGAGGTTAATTCTGACAAAAATGAGTTAAAAAAATGTTGTCATAAGTAGATTATTTCTTGGCATATTTGAGATGAAACACATATGTCAATGAATAATTATTGCGGAAGGGGTATACTTTGCAGGCGATTCAATAAAATTGGATAAATAATTGTTTTTTTTTAAGCAATATATATAGTGCAAGTGTGATGCTTCAATTACTTTCCCATATTTTTCTCAATGCGAAGCGAGAGTAATAACAACTTTTGTTTTAGCCGCAGTTATTTGTGTATCGAACTCAACTAAGAAGATCTCATCAGTCGGTCAGCTGACAGATGAGAGCTTCGTAGCTGAGTTCAAAACACGTGTATCTATCTATGTTGTTGTGTTTATTTCATTGATGTGTTGTTGTTATTATCTCATTGATGTAAAAAATACTCGTACTTTTTCGATGCAGAAATTACCTTGAGCCAGCTAAAATTCATATAGCTGTACACCATAATATAGGTCACTATATAAAATTTATGTTAAAATAGCAATTTTTTTAAATTTTCAAAGTTCTGCTGATATGGAAGATATATATTTGTGTAGGAATATATGTATTTATGAAAGTATGAAGTATCATGTAAAAATTGTATGCACATTTTTTGCAATTAAACATAAAAAAGGAGTTACTCATAAGTTAGCTAAAATCCAGCAGTTAAGTATGTATTTACGATAAACATGTGTATCGATTTATGTAGTATATGCCTACAAACGGATATATGTACATAAGTACATACATATGTATGTTATTCAATATAAGTAAATGGCCCAAAATTGAACCAAGGCCCATATACAAGTATATATGGATATATGTACTAACTAACAAAATGCAAACACAGCCATATGTCTACATAGATGTGCAAATATATGTAAATACTTACAAACATAAATCTTGGCAGCTGTCTGGCGCAACACAAAAAATTTAAAAAGAAGAAATAAAAAAACTAAAACATAAAGCAAAGCCCTATAAAACGTGCTGCCTGCATTGGGAACATTTGGCCTAAATAGCAATTGACCGCCTAATTGCGAATTTAAAAGGAAAACTGCAGCAGCAGAAGCGGCAACTTCGACGTCGACGACAAAGTGTGACAGCGACAGCGACAGCGACGGCGATGCCGACTAGGAAAAACCCTTGCCGGAATTTGCATATTTAGCGGCATGCAACACAAGCAACTCTACTCAGTACTCTCTAAGAGCAAAATAAATACTAAATAGCTGTTGCTCTTTAAAAATTTTCAATACAATTAAGAGAGCGCGAACAGCTGTTTTTCACAGTTAATAAGAGAATACCAAATATGTCATGCGTTAAAGCTAGCAAGAGCAATGTGTTTGAAAATGAAAAGAGAGTATGTACATTGCGGCACAGTACACGCACACTTATGCAGCGCACGACACACAGATATAAAACTGGCGTTCGCTGCGCTGGCATGCGAATGAACGCTACAAAACGGAAAGCTGACAAAACGAATAAAAAAAAAAAAAAAAAGAAGTCATCGGCACAGAGACACATATACCCACTCAGCAACAGCAATGCAGTGGTAAAGGCAGCGACAGCGACAGCGGCAGCGGCAGAGACGTGCGATTGAACTCAGAGACTCCCCAAACCCAACCAATACCAACAACAACAGCAGAAGAAAGAAAGAAAAAAAAAGTAGCAAACTGGCTGCGTCGACGTTGCAACTGCTCCAAACCGCTTCATATACTTATTGACTTGATTCTCTTCAATCTAAAGCACTCGCTTTTTTCTCTCTCTTTCTCTCTCTCTCTGTCTGTGTTGTGCCCTCCTCTCTCTACCTCTCTTCATTTGGAGCCCGCTATGTGGAGCGAAGCGTTATGCGGCAACAACGGCAGCAGCAGCAGCAGCAGCGACCGGTGCTGCCACCGCTTACGTTACCGCTGCGCTGCTTTGGAATTACGACAACACGACAACGAACTCGATAACATTTTGAGGCAGTCTTCAGCTACACTTCGAATCGAGCGTATCGCGGCGGCGGTTACGATATGCGTTACGTTGTTGCGCGTATCTGTATATTTATTATTATTGTTGTTACTTATTTGTTATAATACCTAATAGTATTTTATTTTGCATTCGTTAAATGCGTGCGTGCGTACGTGCGTCCGTGCGTGTATTTGTGAGTGTATCTCGCTCGCATTTTTAGTCAAACAAACGTCTAACGTCTAACGTCTAACGTCTGTCTGCCAACGCTAACAAACGCCGTCGTGGTCGTCGTGGCTGCTTGCAGTCTATACTGGTCTGGTGTGGTGTATCTATTGGCCCAGTGCACGAGTTTAGTGGCAGCAACGTTGCATGTCAGGTTTCGGTTTTGTTGCATGAAGCAAGAAAAACGCCTTAAACAAAAAGTAATTGTAAATCAAACAAAAAAAACAAAAAAACAAAAAAACAAAAAAATAATACTAAAAATTTATATCAAAACAATTCTCGTGACAATTTGTGTAAAACAAAACAACATAAAAGAAATATTGTAATAATTTTAACTTGGAATAAAATCTCATCGCTCATCGCATATTACATTGAGATGCGTCGCTGCGCAACGGATGCGCCTAGCAGTGACGTAATTTGGTGTAACGTACCGCAGACTTCAACTATCTCTCTTTTTTTGAAGCTACATGTTGTAGAATGTGATTAATAGCAGCCATATATTGTAACAGTTTTCTGTAATTATAATTATCAATACAAAATTTTCAAATCAAATACGATTGTGTAATCATTAAGAAAACACAAACAACAACAACAACAACAACAACAATAAATAAATAAATTATCAAAAGGATAAAATATGACAAAACAAAATTATGCATTTGTGCGTGCGAGTGTGCGAGTGTGCGTGTGTGTGTGTGTGACAAAAATTATTTTTAAAAAAAAAAAAGCACAAATTTATACGAAAATGCAAATTCTACTGTTTAAAGTGACAAAATGTATCTTTGGTGAAAATATAAAAACAAATTTTAAATTATTATTTCAACAACACAAGCTCACTGGATACGAGCTACTAAAAACAACGACAACGACAACGACAACGACATTGCCTAAAACAAAATTTGGATTACTTAGTTTTATATTCGAAAATATAATTTTATGCCATTCCAACCCAAACTTATAGTATTCCCTTATAGTAGAGATGCCTAGTGTTTTTAATGCTTACATAAAATATAAAAATTTGATATAAATTTCTAATATAAAACAATTATCTCATTTGATCTTAGCATTAGTATGTGTTTAAATATAAGCATACTAGCGTACCCGGTGTGTGTGTCTGGTTTTTCTCTTATATGATGGCGTGGTACTGCCCATTTCGAAGCGGATCTTAGCCACATCTTAGCCAACTGTGTCAAATAGTTCCTGAGATATGAGAGCGCGCATGTTTTATAGCCAGAAACCTTCTCTTGATCGATAGTAACACACTCTAGAAACTTTCATTTTTTGCACTTAAAAGATTTCTATGCAGAACATTATCTTACGCGATTTAATTTAAGTACTTTTGTCATAGGTACATGAATCTAATATTACATCAATATTCGAATATCTATCACAATAGTTTAACAATTACTTTGCTCCTATTGCCTTCACACAAAGTCTTCAGTTTTTTTTTGAAAACTCTGCAATGAAAACTTTATAATGCAAAATGAAAATCGTCTAACCAATAAAGTAGATATACATACATACGTGCCAAATGGGCTAGAGGTATTGAAGCGATACAGCTGTGGTATTGTATTACGTATTCGACTAATTGTTACATTTTATAAGGGACCGTTAACATTTTGGACAAAACCACGTCCATTTGTATCAATATGGCATAGACTTGTAAGCCCGCTCCATAGCCATGCATCTCATTGCGCACGCCACAGAGTCCTAACCAAATGTATTTTCTTTAAATACTCGTACATAGCATAGTTGTGCATGAATGCGTTCCTCATTTTTTAATGCGCCTAAATGATTTACGCTTACTAGAACGCAGTATTATTTCATTATTGTCAAATTTGAGATGTTGTTCAAATCTTTGTCATAGTTTCAAAAATATGCAATGAATGGTATTTACCAAAATTGACAAAATTCTTGTTTACAAAACAAATCAGTTTAACAAAATTAACAACTACAATCGCTTTTTCGTTGTTAGTGATGAAATTTTCCGAAAATCCGCCTTAGTCTGAATTTTTACCATAAACAGCTACTGCGGTCCAGAAATCGGCTCTCTAGCATTAGCGGTTTTGGCAGTGCTTTGATGATGAATGAATAACTCAGTCAGATTAAGCATTATTATGTATATAGACTTTGCTTCGATTTTGAAGTACATAAGGCCGCTGGTAGTAGTCGGTGTTTGACTCTTTAATTCTACTTATTTAAGTCCTTCTGTCTGGTAGTATGAAAAAAAAAACAGATCTCAAAAACTATACGATCTTTTGATTTTTAAGATTCTCCTTATCCATTAAGCAGATCAACTTTATGACATTTCGTGGTGGCCACACTCGCCACACCCACCATACGGCTATTTATCTCTTATATGCAAAGCTGGAGCCAAATTTCTTTGTATACTCTGTACCCATAGGATAAAATAGTATATTACGTTAGTGTAAATGTAGCTGCAGATGTTAGGTAATCAATATGAAGGAACAAGTGAAAAGATTTGATTCTAGAAAAATACTCAGCACATAGGCTTAGGGTTGGTCATCTAACTCAATATATCATCAAACAATAAATCTTTTTAGATATTTCTAACCTAGCACCCCCCCCCCCTCCTTAATAATAATAACTGTGCAAATGTATGTAGCAGCCAATATAGAAGCCATAAAGTGTCTAAAGTCGCGTCAACATAGACACGTCCATTTGTGCATCTAACTGGCTGTCTGTTTGAACAACAAGATCTTGAAGACTATAATAAATGCAACCTTCAAGTTTGGTTATTTGGACTCTTGAGAACTTGAAAACCTCACTATAAGGGGTGTACTGGAGAGCTCCTCACGAAACGTCAAAACTTGAATTTTAAGAAACCAGCGCTCTTTCATTTTAATAATATTTGGCGAACTCAACAATAATCCTTTTTTATTTTCTTTGCTTATCAAATGTATCTACTCTTCGTAGAATTATTCATTCAATCATCAACAAAATAATAAGTTGCATTAAATAGGTACTATTGTATAAATCTATATACATTATTGACTACAAGAAGCGAAGTAAATATACTGTCGATCAATCGATTATGTATAATTTTTTCAATTTGTAGTGCTACAAGATATTACATACACTGTATTTACTAGTCCCAAAGATAGTCTAATACAATATACTAATAAACTTATATAAATTAAATACATTCTCTTCAAAATTACAAGTGTTTATTTATAATTTGGAGACTTATGGCCATTTTCACGACTTGCCTATATCTTTATAGCTCAGTTTTTTACGCTATATCCTATTTTTCAATGTCACGACTGTTATTTAGCCTATAAACGTATTGCCTAATTCGACCAACCAATATATATTTATTTCAAAGATAGTTGCCAACTTGACTTCACAATTTCGATAACAAATCAAAGCGAAAACAAACAAATTTGAAATTTTTTATTAAAATATGGAATGCAAACGTGAATATTATATTCATAGAGTTGCCGCTTTTTTTCCTACTAACCCCGGTGCTCACTCTCTTCCAAATTTTTTCTTCTAATTTATACTTTTTGTGCGTTTACATTTGTTTATGCGTTTGTTTGTTTCAGCATTTTGCAGCTGACCGATAAATAAGACAAAATTAACCGATTTTGAACGACAACATACAAATAATCGATTTATACTGCAGGGTTATGCGAAATCGATTTATTACAATTGTGAAGTGGTGAAATACACTAGTCATTATTATACCTCTAATGTTTTCTAAGTCGTGAAAATGGCCCTTAGTCAATTTAAATTAATTTAGTTCAAATTAAATTGCAAACTGCACAAAGCCTGTCATATTTTTTATATATCCATGTTTGTTGGAACCTACAAACTTGCATATAGATACATAATGCTTTTCCAAGCTTACTACCTTAAGCGTTTGCAACCCTACAAGTCATACATACTTATTTATAGTTCATAGAACTTATTGTAGGTACTGGTAGATGCTATTGTTTGAATGCAAATAAAACTTAAAAGAAAAGGAAGAGAGCTAAATACCGACAATCTTTGTCAGAGTCTGTCTTTCTGTCTTTCTGTCTGTCTGTCTGTCTGTCTGTCTTTCCGTCTTTTTGTCAGCGCAACTGTCACACAGACAGCGAATATTTTTCTAAATCAGCAAGCGCATGAGTCTGTCGGTTTGTCGATCAAACTATCTGTCTGACTGTCTAACTATCACTCAGACATACTCAGTGCAAAGAGCCTAAGCCCACTACCCAAATACCCACTTTAATCACCCACCCGCACAACACTAACAAATTCTATGCAAAATACAGTAGCCTACACAAAAGTATATCCATATGTATGTATATATGTATGTATTATAAACTATTTCTATGCCTAACTAGTATTTTATATTAGTGCCTTCCTGCACGCTTAGTCTCTGTATAAATGTATGTGAAGGTATGTACATATGTATGTATGTATGTATATATGTATGTATGTATATTTGTGTGTGTTTGCATTACCGTTAGTAGAACATAGTAGTCAAAGCTCTTTAGAATAGAACAGCGACAGCAACATAGGTCATTGGTCTTTTTCGGCGTCAATGTACGACAACGTCAACAGCAACAAAAACAACAAGAACAACAACAAAATAATAACGAATAACTTTTGTCGTCGTCACCGACGTCGTTTTCGTTGTAACTGTAACTGTGCTCTATCCGCGTGTTACATCTCACTCACACCCTTTGAAGCTCCCTACTTCCCGTTTTCGGCATTGTACTCTCTTCTTTCATGCTTTCCTCTAAGCACGTTCGTCGCCATGCGATGCCATGCTCAGTCATTGGGCCCTACAATAGCAGCGCAGTTAGCGTCGACATCGACATCGACATCGACGTCAGCAGCAGTAAGAGAATTTTCTATTTTATTTTAGTTGTTTTTGTTGTTGTTGTTACTGTTGCCTAGCGCTGTGGATATTCATTTTCATTTTCTATAGCAATTTTTATCACATATTTTTGCTGTTTTATTTTTTATTTTTTATTTTTTAAATTTTATATTTTTTTGCTATTTCATTCATTTATTCATTCATTCGGTCGCTCGGTTGGGTCGGCGTCTATGTAAATTTTCTCCAATAACAAATTGCTTGCGTTTTTGTTGTTCTTGTTGTTGTTGTTGTTTTCCTTCGTCTTGTTATTATTGTTGTTGTTGTAGTTGTTGCTGCTGGCACAATTTTGTTGTTGTCGCTCTAGTGACGATGTCAACTCTCTTCTTATACGTGTTAGTTGTTGTTGCTGGTGACGTATGCGGCGCGCCTCACACCCCCTTTTGATACAAATCGCTGACACACACACACACACAGTTACACAACAAACACTCCCCCAACATTCTGTGTTTTTGTATGTAGTTTTTGTTGTTGTTAGTTTGGTTACTCCACATAATTCTAATAAGAACAGTGTTAGAAAACAATAAATTCGGTAGTATCGAAACTTTTAATACTCTACGCAAGTGTTTAGTATTTATATGGTGACAAAACCATAACTGTAAACACAACATACAAAAATCATACAGTAAATTAATTATACAAACTGATAATTTAGTGCAAAGGTGCTTAGGCCGTACCCTGCGCATGATCTTCATTTGATTTTTTGTAATGCTCTTCAACATAAGCTGAGCATTGTCGCTGCCAAACGCTACTCTTTGTAAAAACCATATGAAAAACAAAAAGAATATCATCGTTGTTCGATGGCTTTTAGCGTATACAAAAGTACAATACAACAACCGTTTCGTATGCTACGTGGTTTTGTTGGTATTTTTTTTTTTTTTTGCCTAATAACAACACACTCAAACACTCTTTGTATCAACCAGTGAAATTTACATAAAAAATTTCCTTGTCCTTTGTAATCTTTCCGCATTTACCGTATAATAATAATAAGATATTGGTGTGTGCTCTGCCATTTTCGATTATGGTTCGCAGCTCATGCTTCGTTATTTGGTTCAACTCTCGCTACAGTGTTTGTTTCCGTACATTCACTAGCCTAGCACAACCCCTAAAATCTAAAATACACCCAACACTGATTAAACTATTCTTGCGTTGCAATAAATTCAGAAAAATTGATACTGCACCATTCCTGTATGTTTTTGCCACGTATAACAGCCGCGAAATCCTGCTGGAATGTTCAAACTTCTTCGCCAAAGATCTTCAATGTCTCAAAAATATTGCGACGATACATTTCTTGGTTAATTTTAGCTCCATCATTGGCACAGCAACTAGTATTAGTGATTTTTAAGATGTTCAATAACAGATGATATCTCAAGAAGCCTCAGTTAACCGAATTTGATCGTTTTGGCAGTATTGTACTTTTTCAATATTTCAAATCTCTCCCTGGGTCATACGCTTTATTTTCAAAATTAGTCATTTAACTTCTTTGAGCTCTGTAATCTGGCAGTCTAAGCTCATTTTATGCTAACAAGCGAACTATTTCAGTTTTGATAATATTATTGCTTGCTATTTTATTCGTTTTTTTTTTTTTTTTTTTAATTTTGCGGAGTCTAGGAGCAGTATTAAAATTGCGTTTTCTGCCTCTTTCCGAACACTAAATAAACTGAACGCAATAACGATTTTCTGTCATTGTAAACTAAATGCAAAAAAATGAGCTAGTCAATAAGGGAGCTATTTGAGAGAATAGATCCTATATATATTTGTTTATTACTCTTTTACGGCTATTTTAATAAGGGATTTACTATTCGAAAGGTATCTGTGCGAAAATCAATTAAAAATGAATATGAAAAGTGATTTGTAAATGTTACTAATTAAATGAATGAAACGCACAAGAATTCACACTCAGATGCTTCTTTCTTTCTTTCCCGCGCTCTTTCACACAAAACGTAGAGAGCCATGACAAAATGGTAGCTAGTTCATTTAAAAAAGTAACTGATGATTTGATCTATAAACATAAGAAGTCAAGAAAGCATTTTTAAGCATTCGATATGAGTTTTTGTTGAGTTCAGAACAAAGTTTATTGAAAAACCAATAATATCAAATTTCATTTAAAATGTGTAGCGCATAAAATGTAAAGAATGTTTATATTCATTGGTTACCGGTATTTGTACGTCGCTGCGTGCTCAGCAAAAACACAAACACACACACACACACGGACATATTATACAAATACATGCTTAGAAACAGGCTCAGCTAGACTTAGGTATACACATGTACAATATATATATATATATATATAGCATATAGTCTGCTCTATGTAAAAGCTTTGGGTCATAGAACTTTTTTTCTGCTCATTTTGCTATGCGCAGCCAACATGAAAATTAAACGCCGACAACAAATAGCAACAGCAACAACAAAGTGCTCCACTTCACCAACGCCATCGCTATCGCCATCGCCATCACCACCCAAACCCAACATATACATACTATTTAGTACTACATATAGAATAAACCGCCGCACTATAATTTTGGAAAGCGACTGCGTTGCTTGGGCATGTTTGAGATTTATGCGGTGTCGTGTTGAACTGCATTGCATGCGCTTAACTTTATTATATTTAATATTGTTGTGGCTGTTATTTGTAGTTTATATGTGTGTATATGTCTGTCTAGCTGCCTTTATACATATTTCCGTATCTGCTTTATGTATGTAGTATACAAAACACCCTTAAATTCAATTCTATGTATATCGATTTTTCGACATATTTGCCCCCTTACAATATCGCCAACGTCTCAAATTAAAGTTTTGGTTTGGCGCGCGGCATATTTAGCTCGGTTACTGTGTTTATGGGTACACAAATGACGTTGCAATACATAACTATTTATAATTAAATGTGCCGACATAGCTTAAAGGATTTCCAATATTTTTTTAATGCATTTAAAGTTTTCATATTGAAAGTATTGGCATAAAATTGAAGTTGTTCCATGTGCGAGCAACTCTCACCCGAAAAGATCATTCCACAAGCGAGAATGTAATGCTTGGAATAATAATCTGTTAATTTCTTTGAGACCTTGAAAATTGAAAAAGTTTAGTTAGATAAGCAGGAACCTAGTACTACGTTAACTTAAAAATGTGAAAAGGAACTCTTAAGTTTATATAGTCATGCACTGAACAATTAAATAAACAAATTATCTACCAAGATATACTCGTATGACTATGTGTTCTAGCATTGAAACATACAGATCGTGCAATTCTATTAAATAACAATTGAATTCTTCGTATTAGAATTCCTGTAGTGCCTGAGAATACCTCTAGACCGTAAACGAGATTTGGAACAAGCAACGCATATGCAAACTGTTTCTTAACTTTGCTCAAATCTAATGAAATCAACACACACAACTTTTTAGTACTAATATGACTACTGATTTGATCTGCAAGACAACATACAAGTGCTATACTATTGTAGTCATTCTCATAAGCTGATTGACAAGTGTCAATAAGGTAAAATTGATTGGTATATGTGTCTATTTGGTCGGTAAAATGGTAATACATACGTCCCAAAACTTTCAAAATTACAGGATTGGTCGTTCTTTTTGATTAGCCTTACGCGAGCCTTTGTCCAATTAGTAGCAAATGAAGAACTAGTTTAAAATTGAGTTTACTAAAAACAAAACTCCATTGCATATGATTAGGAAAATCAATTTTATTAATCGTAGTGGTATTTTATGCACAACCGAAGCATTCAATTTTATTCTCATTTAGGCTATATAGAGTTCATTGATTGTAATGATATGAATATAATATACATCAAACACCCCGCTGTCCAAACAACATCCATGGTGGCTCGAAAAATATCTGTGATGTGAAACAAAAAATTCATAGAGCTCTTTAACGTTGGCTTCTAACTCAAAACTATTATTAGCTGCAACGCCGGTATTGCGTAGAATTTTTCATAAGTGTGTTGGGTCTTGATTGCGAAACAGCATATAGTCGTCTCGACGTTTTGCCTTACGTATTATATTCTTAGCACAGTTTCTTAGTTTACAAAATACTTTGCGATTTCTGGTAGTGCGATTATCATAGTAGCAACGCAGAGCCTAGGGATAAAATATGTCTAATATCACTATTTCGCAAGATGTCAGAAAATGTTCTTTGGAAAAACTATACAACAAAAAATAATATCCATATATGATGTGTATTTGGAACTTTAAACAATTTTCATGGAGTTTGCTGTCACTTCTAGTTGAAATTTGTACAGTTTTAACACTATTTTCAATGTAATGTGAGAAATGTGTCATATTCTATATGATCGTCTGAATAGCGCTTTAGTATTTCACTTCCGTTTTGGACTCCATTTTTTTTTATTTTTAACTACGATATACATATGCTGCAGAGTCTTATGATTTTATGCACGCTCAAAGCACTAAGATATGCATTAGAATGCTGCTAAGTTACGCTTAAAACACTGTCACACACACACACACACACACACACACACACACACACACACACACACACACTTATGAGTATATATCGTACATATGCATGTATTTGCTTGAACTGCGCCTCAGTGTATGCAACAACAAAATGACGTCGCAAAATAGACAAACAAGAAGATAAGGAAGTAGAATGCAATCAACTTTCTTTTTAAACTTCTGTTTTACAGTTCATTACACTACTACATACTTACATATATACACACAAATGTACCAATTGCTTTATACCATTGAACATATGCGTGCATTTGTAGGCATGAAAGAGCGAAAGAGAGAGAGAGAGCAAGTGTACGAGAGAGTGAAATAGGGTGATTGCTAGACTTTTAACAATATGTTCAATGCATTTCAGCAATGCAAATGGCCGACGATGTGCATGAGAAAATATTTAAAAACTTTTGACATCGATAATCGTTTAGAAATATTGCAAAAATTATGAGAAAAAAAACGAAACAAAATTGTTATAAAAAGAAAAGAAACAATAAAAAAGACAAATAAAAGCTAAATAAAAAGTGCAAAAACGAAATTTTGTAAACGAAAAGCAGCTAAAAAAAAAAACAAAAAAAAGAAAAACAAACAACTACAAAAAAATATACATATATATTTATATATATATATATAGAAATATATATAAAAATCTTTGCTAAATGCTTTTTATATGAGAAAGGTGGCCCAATGTCTTCCGGAATAAATTGTCGTGAAATTTTCGTATTTTTGGAAATTTTGATATGGAATCAAAAAAATCAGAGAAATCGACAAAACAATGAAAATAACAGCAACAACAATAGCAACAAGCAAAAGCCGAAACAACAACAACACCAACAACAACCACAGCAGCAACAGCAGCAGCGACAGCAAAAGCGGCATAGCAACAACAACAACAACAACAACAACACCAATAGCAGCAAAGTAACAGTGAAAGTGATAAAAAATAATCAACAACAAAATTGCAACAACAATACAAACAGCAATGAAGTGAATAATACAAAAGAAAATTTAAAAAGTAAAAATTTACAAATTTTGCAAAAAGGTTAAAAAGAGAAAAAGTTTTATTAAAACTTTTGCATATACATACATACATACATACATACATACATACATACATACATACATACATACATACATACATACATACATACATACATACATACATGCCTATGTATAAAGACAAAACCATAAAACTAAAATAAAAATTGCTAAAAAATCAAAAGCGCAAAAAATTAAAAAATTTGCAAACAATAATCTTGCTTTAAAACTTTTTACTGCGTGCAAAAATAAAACAAAATTTAAAAATTTAAACGCGAACAAGTGTCTTATAAATCTTAAAAAAAAAAATAAAATTTAATAAATTATATATACACACACATAATAAATTTAGTAAATACATAAAAAGTTATAACAGTTTACAAACAAATAGTGTAGATTTAAATTTAAATTCAATTGCAAATTAATAAAATCCGAAATATTAGAGTACCTATAGGCCTGCAAAAATCAATAAATGCTAAATTTGAAATAAATATAATAAAAATTTTAAATGTAATTCGCAAACTGTGATATTAGTATTTCACTTATATACACGCATATTAAATTTGAGAAGAGGAAAAACAGAAACAAAAACATAACATAACATAAAAAAAAAAAATTTCAAAGTAAATCAAGTGCAATGCCTGCTCACTGGCGCAAATAGTTGAGAATAGCTGACAGTTTTATAAGCAACAAAAAACATAGATACATACATACAGATACATATAGTATGTACAGTTGTATATGTATGCCTATAATATATATAAAAATAAAAAATTCATATATGCAAACAGAATTATATAAAAATTGCTTAAAATATATACATATATATACATATATATATAAGGCAAGTTATCGTTATTATTATACATACATATGTATACATAGATCATAAACTTTACATATTTACAAGAAAAATTATCAAATAAAAATTTTTCAAACATTTAAGAAATGCTATTGAAGCTTATAAAAAGTGTGCATTGAATTTTTGTTCAAATCGAAATATGAAAAATAATTTTTATGCAAGAAAATTGCTAAATTTGCATAAATTAAATTATTGCAAAAACAAATTAAATCAAAAACAAAATATATACATATGTGTATGTATATGTAAGATAAATAAATTCAAAATAAATTTTGTCACACTGTGCAAAAAGATATAAACTAAAATTACAACAAATATAACATAGCTTAAAAGAGAGAACAAAAAAAAAACAAGAAACAATAAAAACAAAAACAAAAACAAAAAAAACGCTAAAAGGAAAGGAAACAATAATTATGTATACGCAACGTATGTTTGACATGTGGAGCAGCGTCACTTCAAAACTGGAAGCACACGCCAACAATCTCGGACAGAGCAATGTGCAATCGCCAGCGGGTCAAAATAACTCAAGCGGATCAATAAAAGGTAAAGTCGAGCAACCAGTAAAATC
Organism: Leucophenga montana; assembly: GCA_035044765.1. Lineage (NCBI taxonomy): Eukaryota > Metazoa > Arthropoda > Insecta > Diptera > Drosophilidae > Leucophenga > Leucophenga montana. The sequence goes on along the minus strand of JAWNNQ010000588.1, from coordinate 139,791 downwards.
ATTATGAATATCGCACATTGATGTTGCGCTCCAACTTGTGGCAGTAGAGTTTTTATGAAGTCGCGTGGAGTAGAGTGCTCTGGAGTGGTGTGAAATGAAATGAAATGAAATGAAATGTAGCGCAAAATGTAATCGCGTGTAGTGAAGTGTAATGGCGCATCCAGCCGCATTTACAACATTGACAATAAAACTCACACTCGATGCTATTATCACAAGATTTTATATACATGAGTAGTCGCATTTCTTGTCGCATGCACAGTCGAGAGTACTTGTCTGCATACAGGCAAAAGATTTTACCTGCTAATTGTCTACTTCCAAATTAAAGATTTTCCATTCCAGCACTTTGATTATTTTGTTGCTGTTAGTATATACTTAGTATACACTACTCTTCAATATCAAGTCGAAAAACCCATAGGGGACTACTTACTACGTTTAAAAAATTGATAAATCGTTCAAACAAAATTTTGCTGCACTGGCTTACGAGGTCCACTGAAACATACAAGCTGTGATCTAAAAATTAACGAACTTTTAATTTAAATCATCGAACATGTAGCGCCCATCTATTAAATGTTGGCAGTGTTAGAATGGTACATTTTTCTTCTTTCAAAAGCAGCTAAGTTCATGCTAAACGTTTCATAGCTTACAAAATGACACACGTTTTAATAACAGCAGTTATGCAGCAAATATTCAATTTTGTTTTAAACTCGATAAAAAGTTTGCTGAGCCTTACGAATTGTTACAGAAAGTTTATGATGATGATTGTATGAGACAACTTAAGTTTACACGATTTAAAATCGTTCATGATGATTTAAATAGTTATCAAAGACCTGAACGACCCGAAGCATCTAATCGTGCTGAGTTAGTGGAAAAAGTAAGTTAAATAATCGCTATCGATGCAAATTTTCTCTGTGAGAATGTTGACAGAAGAATTAAATTCATCTTACTGTACAATCTACAAAACATTAACTCAAAATTTGGCTAAAAGAAAGCTGTGTGCAGGATTTGTTCCACATCAGTTAAATGATGATCTAAAAAATCGCTCGTTTAGTCAATGAATATTTTATGAAAAAACAGATTTGTGTCATCGACCATCCTCCGTATTCGCCTGATCTATCTATCACTGTGCTATTATCTCTTCCCAAAAATGGCAACTGTAATGAATGAAGCTTTTTACGATGACATTCTAGCAGCCGTGACACAGGTACTAAAGAACATCCCAAAAAACGAGTTTAAAAAGTCGATGAATAAATTGGTTTAGCGTTCCAAACGTTGTATTGACTGAAATGGATTGAATTTTGAAAAACTATTTGCTTTAAAACACAATACCGTGCTTGTTTTATTTTATAACTAAAAAGTTCGCTTATTTTTAGATCGCATCGTATACGTACGATTAGTTAAGTGTGTTACCGTATTTGTATCTAAAAGCATGCCATGGCATTCTGGACGTATCGTTTCATAGGCAGTGGCTTTGATTTCACATTCTCTTACGTAAATTCAGCGTATCTAGTATCAAACGCAAGAAACTTTTTGTAACAATTGACAGTTAAAGAAAAGTGGAACTCCATTTATTTTTAGTGAAGCAAATCTTATATTTCTTTAAGAAGAGCATCAACACTATTCTAGCGAAGTTAACATACTTCTAGACTGCATTTCTACACCAGCAAAGTTTTTTCAGTGTAGTTGTCATGAGATTATGTACTATTTCGTACGAGGGATACTATTTAAATTTGGGGAATAGCAAATAATAACAAACATTTTTAAATGAAAATGGGTTTATTGTGTTTCAAAATATTCGCCTTGGTGATCAAAACACTTTTGCATTCGTTCAAACCATTTGTCATAGCAGTTTTTGTCATAGCTCTTGAGACACCTCCAAAACATGGGTTTCGAACGCTTCAACTGCTTCTTCGGCGCTCGTAAATCGTTGACCACGCACTTTACCTTTTATACTCGGGAACAAGAAGAAGTCATTGGGTGCCAAATCAGGACTGTACGAAGGATGAGTCATTAATTCGATGTTTTCACTGCTCAAAAATGCACTTGTTTGACGAGATGTGTGAGAGCTCGCATTGTCATGATAGAGAATGATTCGTCTTTGGCGGTTGGTTTTACGAATTTCTCCGAAGACTTCCGGCAAACAAATGGTCGTGTACCACTCAGAATTGACCGTCCTACGTTGCTCAAGCGGAACAGTGGCCACATGGCTCATTCGGCCGAAGAAACAGGCGATCTTTTGCTTCGCTGTGCTTCTTCCACGAACAACTTTTGTTGGATTTGGCTCGTCTTGGAATACCCACACGGTCGATTGCTGTTTTGTTTCCGGCTCATATGCATATATCCATGTTTCGTGACCTGTCACGATTTTATACACGTCTTTTGAAGCACCACGGTCGAACTTTTTAATCATTTCCTTACACCAATCGACGCGAGCCTTTTTTTGAGCGTTTGGTAATTTATGGGGTATCCCAACGAGAGCAAATTTTTGTTACAGCTAAATGTAAAATCGAATGTATTGAAGTGGAACTAATGTGCAAGGATGCCTCTATCTCACGATATGTCACATGACGATCTTGCATTATCAGTTCACGCACTGCATCGATGTTTTTGGGCAAAATAACCGATTTTGCACGACCTACACGGAATTCTTCAGCGACCGAACTACGACCACGTTTGAATTCACCATACCAGCGATATACTGTGGTTTTTGATGGTGCCTTATCGCCATACAAAGAACTGAGTTCATTGACACATTCCTGTTGAGATAATCCACGTCGAAAGTTGTGAAAAATATTCCAACGAAAACGTTCTCTTGAAATTTCCATTTTTTGGCCAAATTGCTTTTCTTAACTCACTGTAAACAAAATATTTAGCAATTGTACATCAAAACTTTGTGAGTACGTTTATGCCAAAAAATGTCAAACTTTATTATGGTGTTGCCAGATTTTAGCTTTTGACATTAGTGTTGCCAGTTCCCGAAATACAATTAGCAGCCCTCGTAGTATTTTCTTTTAAAAATATTACTATAAGTTCTACAAAATGTGTAGAGAACAGAAACTTGTACTGCTACTCTCTAAACGAAATTTGATAGGATTGCTACACTAATTGGTTACTTCACAATACTGCACTGAAGTAACTGAGGCTCATCGTTCGGGCATTAAATGCAAGCGCCGTCAACGCTTCGGTGAGAGCGTCAATGGCAAACAACGTTGTTGAAAGCTTTTTCAATATCAAGAAAAGCTAACAAGGTGTAGTCTTTATTCAACCTATTCTATACTATACTACATAACAAAATGAATTCGTATATTCAATGCACTTGACAACAATACATTCACTCTTATATACATTAACACATACTCCACAATTAATTATTGTATGTTTACTATCATTTCTTAACTTCATTTCATTATTTTCCGCATAGTTGGCACAAATCAAGCGCAGTTTGTATTTTTCAGCTACTAGTAGATACGAGGTACCTTTCATGCGTCAGCAAACGAAAGTTAAAAATTCAACGTTCAACGAAAAGACACAGCAATAAAATATTAATTTCATTGATGTTGCCAAAAAATAAAAGAAACATACACAGATACAAAGCAACGAACAAAAACAAAAATTGTTAAAAACTAAATGTATGTAAATGTATAAGTAGATATTTTGTTGCAGTTGCTGATATTAAAATATTTCAAACCACAAAAGAAAACAGCGAATTTCAAAAGCAGTTGGTGAAAAAGTTCGGCTTTAGCGACGGAACTTTATACAATCAGTCATGTGTTTAGCCTGGGACAGAAGATACTCTGAAAGACGAGAGAGAGAAAGAGAATTTTCATTCTACAATAATAAATACATCATTCTTCCTGGGTTACTCAGTTTGACGAAGCCATGCTGCCCAGATAAGTGAATTTGCTGACTTCTTCGATCGGGCAGTTATTTGCTTTGATGAAAATGGTGTTGTTGGTCGCATTTAGGTGGTTACTCTTCTTGTTTCGATATGGATTGTTAGTCGATTTTTCCTGAATTCTTCTACCACTACGTTTACCTTGTTTTGCATGTCCTGTACTGTCATATTGAAGGACAGAAGGCACATGTCGTCCGCATACTCCAAATAAAGCTTGTAAGTGTTCATTGTAAGATACTTTCCAATACGATTAGAAAGTTTACCCCTGGCACTCTTCTGACATTGGTCCTGACAGCTGAGCGTTATGCAAAACTTGGCAATTGAAACCATTATATTGCGCGCAACAAGGTTAAAAGCGAGTCCCATATATGGTCACGCATCAAAAGCCGTGGAATAGACTATAAAGAAGAAACTGAAGTGTGGAATGTCATTGTTTTGACTATTCCTAAACTTACAGTGTTGATAAGGTCAGTAGCTGCGCTATTTAGACAAAATGCTGTTGGTTGCTTCCAGATGGAAAAGTAAAATTTAAGGATTTTTGAAGCGACTGCGAGGAGTGTTACGTCTGTTTGTCTCATCTGGAGTCTGCTCTCTGACTCTTATTATTTCGTGCAAAACCGTTTCACACATCTATTTAGTTTGTTGTATTACTATTGAGATGCTTCTTTCTAGACATAGCGAAAAGTATTTGTTGTTTTGTTGTTTCTTAACCTTATATAACAGATTATATTACTCATCCACTCATTTTTATTTCTAGGCTGCAGCCCCAAAAATTATGTGTTGGTCTTTACAATAGTAGATTTTGTGGGTGTAGAGTAGAGCGTTACTTAGCGTGTTTTCAAAGAGATTTCGGGTGCATGTATTGTTTAATTTAGCCGTGTCGAACCTACTCCAGTTCACATTATACCTTTAGACATATTGATACAGTGTTGAGTTTGCACACGAGTTCCATATACGTTCGTTCATTTTTTGCTGAGTAGAAGTCCTACTCCATTTCGATGTATGTCATTAGTTTGCCTTCCGGAGTGAATAAACGTTGATTCAGTTCTCCCGAACCTTTCCACCTGCTTTCGCTGTGGCTTATGCTATGTTAAGTTTATGCATATTTCTAGTGCCAGCTTTCATTTTTCGTAGAGAAGATGTTATCATTGTGCTGTGGTTGGAAAAAATCACATTGGCTTCTGTTTGAATTGAAATTCCTAAATGAACATGGGTTTTACATCTCCAAATCCGATGTGCATGCTGCCGAAGTGGGTGGTGTTCGTATGGAGTTTGGTTTAACATTTGACCTAATAGCTGCTTCGTGCCGTTTGGGTGACTAGATTAAATTTTCATTTGGTCGTTCGTAACATTGAGAACAGAAATATTTTGCGGCCGCTCAATCTGAAAAACAGACGTTGTATACTTCTGCTGTAACCGCATCTTACCTAATACAAATTCGCTTCGCATTGGGGAGTGATATTATACCGATATACTAGTGTTCTCCCTGTGGTTGAAATGCAACCATTATAGCGACAATACAAAGCAGTTCAGTAACATTTGTTAATGCTAATGCATGCGTTCAACATGTTGGGCTCAACATAAGGCTGGCCCGTATAAACGTATTCGCTCTCTTGTCTGTTTCTTTAATGCTGTGAGCGTTAAGTACGTCCAACACGCTCAAATAAATGTTGATTCCGTTTCTTTTAAAATTTTAACAACAACACTATGAAGCCAAGCTCTTAACTAATGCTCGCCAACATGTTGGCAAGTCCGTCTGTTGCTTACTTCGATGACGTCACTCTGACTTGTTTGTTGTAGTTTTTTAACAACTGAGAAAGGGAGAGATCTCAGGCCTTTCTGATAAGAAGTGACCATACTTTGAAAAAAAAAATAATATTCGTCCCGACTCCTCTTCACAACCTGTCCAACGAAAAAAAGAAGCTAAATCAAGCGAATATATTCGGTTTAAGGGGTTCAAAAGAAAGTTTTTCACTTGCCTATTTGTATATAGTATAGATAATTAACTGATCCGCTGTGCTCGACTGATTTTAATTATTTTAACGTTGCTTTTTCAATGGCCTGTTTCGTTAACGGGAGTTTTTTTGTTTTTGCATTCTACCACCTCATTCGCTATCCGCCACTTAAAACGATTTTTCTATGAAGAGTTTATGTAACAGCTTGAAATTGATTAAACTTGGTTTTATATTTTTAGAACCGAATGTCAAAAATAAATTATGTAAAACTCTTTCAGATTCAGTGTAAATAATCTAAAGTATTTCAATTCAAGAAACTATGCTGCATTTTTTTCACTTTCTCGGTCTCAAATACCTTATTATATGAGCATCTGCTTTTTGTGTAGCGTATATAAATATAAAAATACACAAAATATTAGCAATACTACTATGAAGAAAAAAACTTAAATACAACAACACATAATAAAATAATAGCAGCTCGATGTTTCATTCATTTATGCATTCATTTGTTATGTTTCTGCGCTCTTTGATTCGCGCGTTGCCAGTGAAAGTCATTTAAGTTTCTCAACAAAACTTTTAGGGAAATCCATGAAATTCGTTAAAATAAAACATTACGAAACATGTTGCAGCCAAATATACTTAAGAGTATCGACATACATAGTATGTACAATATATACGACTGTGTTAGTATGTTGCTTTTAAGTGTTTGTGTTAACAATTAAACTAATTCGACATGGCAATCAGCGTTGTTCGAAGACCTTTCTTTTGGATTATTGTTATTTGCAGCGTTTTACTTATTTTGTTTTTTTTTCGGCTTTTGTAAAAGAAACTTAATTACACATACACAGACACAGACACATACACACATGCAAATTGCTACGCATAGTACACACATATGTACTTGTATGTATTTAGTTATACGAGTATATTGTATAAAATTAATGACATTAATGACGCGAAATATAAAGTGAAAAGATACTTTTGATAATGATGATTTTGTTGATCATGATGGGGCGGCTGAAAAAGACAACAAGGCAAATTTGTTTTATACTGCAAGATTTTGTTGAACAATATACTCGCACAATATATAGATATATATATATATATATATGAAATTTTTTATTTTTTTTTTTGCGATTGCGTTGGCAATTAAATTATGTTTGGCAAAATGCACGCACAGAAAAATATACATACTACAATACATACATATGTGTATGTATGAACGTATAAATAGATACGTACGCATATGCAATTGATTTGATTTACTTTTGTTTGAGTATTAAAGACATTGAAGCGTTTGGAATTACATTGAATTTGTAATATAAATAAATTTCTAGACGCATATCCTTATAATTGTTTTTTCTGTTTATAGATTAAGCATTTCGAATACCATTTTAAATAATAATATTCCAATATGATTATTAAGTACGCCCGACTATTCTGGCAAGCACAACTTCTTTTGCTCATTAAAGCTGCCGTCGAGTGTTTCCAACTAGGAGATACACCTTCTGTGAATTTTCTTGGCAACTTTCGCATCGAAAAACATATTGAGAACAGAATCATCTATTTGCCAAAGTACATCTTTGCCGAACATGAAATATCTTTGTGCGTGTTTACAAGATTAATTTCTGAATCGATTCTGGTGATTTTGGTATAAAATAAATAGTTAGGTGTAGTACTATTATATGTCTAAAGAACATTCTGGTCGTTCTTGAAATAGTCTGAAATAGTTCTTGAAAAGCCTTATGAAAGGCTTACCTGACACCCCGCGGTGGAAGAGATGGGAAACAGTGCATCAAATTAGAAAAACTTTGTGAATCATTAAATCGAAAATGAAGTTCAATATCGAAAATCATTTTGATTCTGGATTTTTGACCATTAGTCGCGGCACTCTGGAAGCCTCGCCGAACTTCATAAATATGTCATAAATAGTCATGTCCGTTTGGCAGTCTCTCAATTTTTGATATAAGGTTCTGATACTGGTTCTGGATACAAAAGTGCTATATCCACTGAAAACTATTTTATATAATAGGGTTACCCTTTATATTGTGCGCCGTATAAAGATATAAACAGTAGTTTATCATAGAAAATGGCTCTATTGTTTTTAAAAAATATGCTCTATGAAGATCATGCATGCGTTCCAACCAAATTTCCAAAAACTCTTTTCCCACTCCTGAGTGGGTTTCGGCAAAACCAAGCTGTTTAAAGACTTTAAATGCTTACTCTGGCATCGAGAAACATTATCCTCGCAATTTGTTTTTGATGTGCGGCAATAAAAATATCTCTTTGGGTGCCAGTTCAGAGCTGCAGGCCGGATGACCTATGAAATCGATGTTTCATTGTGCTCAACCACTCTATTGTGTGAAGCAATGTCTGAGAATTCGCACTGTCGTGGTGGAGAATAATCCATCTTCGACGGTTGCTTTTCCTCAGTTCTCCGCAAAGTTCTGGCAAACAAATATTTCTGTACCATTCAAAAATTGACCGTCCCAAATTGCTCTAATACACTTATATGTAACTGGTGATTTCATATTTGTATTTCAGATATTTTTAAAGTTAAGTGGTGGTTATCTCTATACTCGCGAATATCAGTCTTTAATTTATTGCACAAATCTATTATTGAAACTTTGTCCTTACAAAAACTCTAAAAATATCCATTTAAATTAGGATTTAGGATTTAGTTAAATTCGTATTTCTTCTAAGTTTAGCTTCAATTTTTATTCAATTTTCTAAAACATCTTTAAAAGCTTCGTTTCGCTGTAGTATAAAATTGACAAAATATTCATTGCGTTTATATAGCCAAAATATTTCAAAGTACACTCAGAATGCTCACTTTCTAGACTACGTTGACAAATGCTTTAAAGCAATTTATGCGGTTTTTGACCTTCGTCAGCGTCATCGCATACAGCTATGCACGTTTCGCTGTAGCTCCAAAAACAAAAAAAAAAAACAAAACAAAAAACTATTGCTGACTAGGCTGTATTATTAATCATCTTTGAGTTTTACTAAATCAGGTGTATACAGGTACATACATATGTATGTATGTATATACTATGTGCTATGTAGATAAATAGTGCGGGGTCTTTGACTTTTTGGTGCAAGTATTTAGCTTTATTAGGCATTTATACAATTTTATGTGTTTGTACGCGACTAATTTGCTTTTAACGCGCGCTAGACTGGGTTAAATATACAAATATATACGATATATATATATATATATATATATATATATATATATATATATATATATATATATATATATATATATATATATATATATATATATATATATATATATATATATATATATATTGTGTATATAATATATGTATGAACCTACATAATATGTCACCTCACGCAGAGTGGGTGCGTGTAGAGCAATGTGCGGGCGAGGGTTAATGCGAAAGAAATGAAACGAACGGAAACTACGAAGAAAGGAAAAATGTTTGCGTGTCTGAGCAAGTTTTCAAAGGTTTTTCTCTCTATTTTATATATATACTATATATGTGTATATATATATATATTTTTTTTTTTGTTTTTTTGCATAATTTTCACTTGTGCCGTCAAAAGCGGTCATTAAATTCAAACCAAACTGCCAGCAACGCAGGGCAACAGCAACACCCAAACTCAACTTCCTGACTGCAATTTGCTGGACGCTTTGGGATTGCGTGTCACTAGATTTACATATGGCTATATTGTGTCTATATAATCTAAATGAAAATGTATATTTGTAGTCATATTTACTCGTATAGACATATTTACTACTTGTAATCATTTTGCTATCAGCTGTTAAATTTTTCTTTTGATCCAAAGTTTCTATAAATTCAATGAAAGTTTATTTTTATGAGAAAATCGTTTACCTTCTTTAATTAAAAAGTTGTATATATATATATATATATATATATCCCTAACGTTTATACATTTTGTCATTTTTGTCATTTGGCCATTTGAAAATACTTCAACTCTAAATATCCTTTTCCTTTGGCATGGTTTAATGTCTCTGCTAAGAATGTAAAACAAATGCATCGACGACTCAATGTGGCTCAATTTTGTAGACTTCCCGATTACTATAGAGTCTACCAAGTAAAATTGTTAGTAGTTCAGCAGGCTACACATCATCTGAAGTAACGCGTATGTAAACACGAATGGGTTTATAGAATGATATGCCCGAAGGCTAGGGGTTAGCTCCCACGATTTCTACAGAAGTATTTTGCACGGAATTAGGCAAAATTTATATTTAGAGAGAGAAAACGTAATGCGTATAATGCGAAAAGCGTGCGTTCTCACAATGTTCACTCTTCGTTAGGGCTCAGGTGGCCGCATACGTTTTAACGGTGTAATACTACCAAAGCGTTCTATAGTGAAATATTTGGGTATCTGGTTGTAAAAAAAGTTGCTATGGAATGAAAGCAACTAAACATAAAAAAACGACACATGAACCGGCTGCTATGTCGAAATTCCAAGTTCAGCTTGAATAACAAAATAAGCCTTTATAAAACTACGAGTATATCTAAGCCGATACGGACATATGGCGTACAGTTGTGGGCACTGCAGCTGCATCAAACATCAGCATACTGAAACGGTACCAAAATCTCAGACTAAGGAAAATCACCAGTGCTCCTTGGTACTTGAGAAACAACAATATCCATTAATACCAACATATACCATATACGAATTTAGGTGACTCAATAAAACACAGCATAAGTTACATTGAAAGACTTAACCATCATCCAAACTAACTAGCTGTCAATATTCTCAATACATCAACAGCATGGCTCATGTAGCGACTCCTTCGTCTGGATCTGCCTCTTCACAGAATGTAAATTTATACTAATAATAATCTATAACAATTTATCGCTCCAACTTGCAGCAGAGAGCTGCATACAATTTTAAATGTTGCTTGTTAAAAAAATTACTTACTTTGTTATAAGTTTACTCAATTAAACTAAAATTTAAAAAAAAAAGTATCATTTAGTGCTGTTGCACTTCTAGTTGAGCAGCTACTATGTCACTGCACGGCTCACAGTAGAAAAAGACTCGCTCTGCTCGGGCGCCGCTTCTTAAAGAATCTTGCAGAGATTTCTGCAATGAAGGTAGATGAGAAGAAGAGATCGATCATATGGTATCACAATAGATTTTATCTGGTCTAAGTAAAAGTGAATTTTGAAGATGTTTTTCTACTCTTTTTGTTTTTTTTTTTTTTTAACATAGCTAAATGTATCAGGTAAAAAGAAAAAAATCGCCTATGAAATTGAAAGCGCACTTTATCGCTCACTCGCAAAGCAAATAAAGAAAGAAAGCAACAAAGAAATCTACAAAGTAAGCAAACGCAGCAAAGTCAAAAACCAAAAGTTAACAAAAATTTTTACAACGAAAAGCTAAAAAAAAACTCATATAGAAATAAACGACAATCCATCCAAGTGAAATGTTGGTGCTGATTGTGTAGTCTAGGCACACACAGGCGCATATATACGGGCACATACTACCGCCGCTTGCAAGGGAGCTACTGCTGCCAACGCTCCCAACCAACACCCCTCGCACCGCACTCAACAGATTCACTTCACGCTGCTCGTATCACCGCCAACATGGACAGCGATAGTGCGGCGACCGCTGCCGAAAAATGCTTGCGCTGCGTTGCGTATGTAAAAAAAAGCCACCAAAACAAAAAAAAACAAAAAAAACGCTAGCGTTGAAGCAGCGAACGAGCCGTCGGACGAACGGACGGACGGAAAGAAAGCTAAAAGCAAAGATAGAAAGAAAGTAAGCGGGCAAGCAAGAAGCTCATGTTTGGCATAATATTTATTATGCGTGCAGACACACATACACACGTACATACATACATACAATCATAAACGTATACAAGCAACTGCAAAGAAAGCAAACTATAAGATACGTGCAAGTATCTAGCTACATACATACTCATAGTACATAGCTAGCTAGCCGGCCAGCGACTGAGCGAAAAGCAAAGCACAATTCGTTGTCGGCCGCGTCAGCGGCAGCGGCAGCGGCGGCCACCGCGACAGCGTTAACATACATAGTAAAAGTCAAAAATCGACAAAAATTTTATTTTCGGCGGTCATTCACCCGAAGACAAACACACACAAACACATTTAAGTCGGCCTATGAGTGATGACGAGCTATAAGTATGAAAAGAGAGAGAGCGAGAGCGTGTTAGGGCAGAGTGACTACAGAACTCTAGCCCGTATCGTATCTATGTGAGAATATAAGCAAAAGCAAATGAACGCGGGTGCGTAAAGCACAAAAGAGTGCGTGGCATTGTTTAGAAGAGGAGAGCGGCGCAATGCAATGTATCATTTAATAGATGTTTAATTAGAAGCGCGGTAGTGAAGTGATAGATCGAATGCCACTATATAATATTTTCCGTTGACTATTCTGCACTTTCCGATGCCGCTTTAAATATTGTTTTTGCTTTCTTCAGATGTGAACAATTATTATTTATTTTTTATATATAAAATCAAAAAAATAGCCAAATAATTTAGAAATTTATATATATTTATATGTATATTTTAACTATCGCTCTTGACAAAGCACAAAATATGCGTGCCTACGAGTATGTGTATGCGAAAGAGTATCTAACAAAAATAAAAGAGCAATGTTTTACTGATCCAATGTGTCGCAGTCTCACTGTTGACGTCGCTGCCAGTAGCTGTCGCGTTTTATATTAACGCACTTTGTATTTCTGATTAGAATGTGCGTCTGCACTCTGCCATTTCGTAACTATATATGTATGTATGTATGTATGTATGTATGTATGTATGTATGTATGTATGTATGTATGTATGTATGTATGTATGTATGTATGTATGCATGAATCTATGATTCTTATTAGAATTTTTTATTTTGTTTTATTTTTCTAATACTCTCTGTCGGTCGCTCTTCGAACTATCTCTCTCACCCACACTTTTGTTAGTGTTTTGTTTGTTTAAATGCGAGTTGAGTTGCTGGCGAGTGTGTGTGTGTGTGTGTGTGTGTGTGTGTTGGCAGCAATTACAATACGAATATACTGTATAAGTAGCATCTTTTGTTGCTCCTTTATTATTATATTTTTTTTTTGTTTTACATGCTTAAAAAATAATAAATAAATCATAAAACAACCGTTAGATGACTACCATATTTTATACACAACATTGTTTGTCTCTTTGTTATTGAAATTCTCACGCTTACTTGTAATTGGGTATTTTGGATTTATTCGTTGTTGTTTTTGTTATGGTTGCTAATATATTAAGTAACAGTTAAATTTTGTGACCAATCATGGTCTTGCTGTTTCTTTCTTTCTTTCTTTGTTTTGTGTTCTATGAGAGTAAATTTGATGTGCTATTAAAGCTCCAAAGGCAAATTTAATAGGTTTTCTTTTACTATAGGAACGCAGGTAACGCCAAGAGTTTTATAGTTTTTTTTTTTTTTTTTTGGTTTTTCTGCTTATGACTTTTTTAACTACTCTATTGATTTGATAAAAACATAAATTTTGAAGTGCTCACACAGGTTATTCAGTTGCATACAAATTTTTTATATCGTCATTGTTGTAATTTGGAACACATCCGACGTATTTCTTATGCATTCATAGTTTTAATTTAATTATGTAGAATCCAAAATTAAGAGTATTTTTTTTTAGGATTAAGTATTTTTGAAAGTTGGGTGTGCAATTTATAAAGTTGTTTGAGACATGATTTGGTATTTCGGGTCATTCAGCGTTGTAATCAAAAAAAAAAAAAAAAAAAATTATAAACGTGTTCTTTGTATGTATTAGGAAAGTCCTTTTTTTAAAATTTGGTGGCTGTAACTAAGATCTCTTGTTGCACACTATTAGAGGGATATTTACATATCAATTTGGTTCCCGATGATGAATATTTCTCTCTCTCTCTCTCTTCCTTTTGTTTGTACTCCTATGCATACGTACACATATCAGTAGAATCAGACAAAAGAACGTGCCAAGATCCAATTTGAGAGCGATTGGGAAAAATTTAATAAATACAAGTTGAAAAAAAAAATTTTCAAAAACAAGTTTCCTTTAAATATACGTAGAACGAACAAACGTAGTTGCTTCAAATGGTTGTTATGATTGCTTATAACTTTTATATGAGTTTCGCATAAGTTGAACTTCTCAAAAAAAAAAAAAAAAATTATTATTTTATGAAAATATTTTTTATAGGCAACGTTACCCAGTTCACCACTAACCCCCACCCCCCTGTTTGAACTGGGGAACGGTATATTATTATAAAACATATGTAAATGCAAAGCATACGCATTAGTTTCAAAAATTTCGGCGCGAAAGCTTCCACTTCACATTGACTCAGTTTAATAGTTGACAGCTGTTCATATTGCTCCAGAAAATCATTAATATATTTACACACATGTGTTCAAAAACAAACATGTACATTAGCAGATACTCGAAAATATTTCTAGACATAAATAATTTTTTTTTTCTTGTTGAAATTTATGTTTTTCTAAAAAAGTTATGCTTCATTCTTTAATTGCAAAAATTCCGAAAGGAATAGGGGCAAGAGATGAAGATATTAAAGCCTATAGTTTTTGTATGCACAGTTGAATTGCCACAACAGAAAGCTCATCAACATTATGAGAGTTCATTCGCATTTGTCCTAAAAAAAAAAATAGACGGAAAACAAGTGAGATATATTGTAATGAAAAGTTTTACTATTAAAGCGATTCATTCCTACTTTTGTTGCAGTATTGAAAAACTTTATGAATATTACTGAACTCATACGGGGGGAGCGTTGGAGTTGGGGAAAATATGGCAATTGTAAAAAAAAAAAGCAAAAAATTCTGTATCAAATGGCAGCTACGAGTATTTCAAATTTTCGCTTAAATTCTCGTAAAGTAACAAAAAAAAAAAAAAAATTTTAACATGTATCTCATTTCAAATACATGCATTACATTTCAACACGTTTCCTGCCACACACAAACTACATTTTATGCTATAAATAGATACTCGTACAAGCACTCTGTATTCTATTTATTCGTGCGATAAGCGCGCCTAAAGCATATTGCTAGAAATCTAAGTAAAAGCAAAGAAAAAGTTCATGTTTACGAACAAGTGTATAGGAATTATCACAACTCATTATTTGCTGCATTTGACAGCGAGTGCACAATTGAAATTCTAAGTCAAGTCTGATAAGAATTCTAATCATTTTCCAGCAGCAGCAGCAGCAGCAACAGCAGCAGCAGCAACAGCTACCAAGCAAAACACGCACAATGAAAACCATTCGACATTGCAGTTGCATCTGCTGTTTTCTGTAGTTTCTAGTATTCTGGCAAGGTTCCATCTAACTTTGAGGCATGCAAGCAAATTAGAAATACTAAGAAAAAAATCCATTTAATATGTTTAAACTTTTTATCACTCAAATTAAAAGGAATGTACAATTTCATAATATGAAAAAGTATGAAAAAAATGTGCGAAGTATCTATGTAATATCTATCTATGTATAATTTTAATCATCTGTGCATAGAAAAATGCAACTATATATCTTATCTATGCAACTTGAATAGCTGCAGTTGCTTAAATGTGCGTACAGACGTGAGTGCGTCTATGTATGTGTGTGTTTATGTAGACACATGGGAGTGTATGTGTTTATGTCATCTAACAAACGCACACAGACAGACAACACATGCTGTCGTCCATCGTAGACCAACTAACAGAGCAATGCATGAACTATCAGGGACGGATTGAGGGAAACTAATTACAATGAAATATTATAACTCAGAAGGGACTAATATTGGGTTAGTGGACGTAATAATAATATTTTGCTTCATATATGCTTCATATGTCACACACAAAGACTGGTTAACATGTTTTAATTGAATAGTTAAAGTACTTAAGATTTATTTGTAACAAAATTCTATAAAAGCTTTTTAACTAAACGACGAAAATCTTGACTTAAGCTCAATTCTGAGATCGATGACATTTTTTGATACCGAAAAACCCACATATATAGAAAAACGCTGCCAATTCACAAAAATTTTCGACACGAACTGTTTTTCATCGAATACTCAGACAAGAAAAATGTTTGCTACTGAAAGTACTTCATATACTCAAGAAACAGATGACAAAGAGTGTGAACTTTTGCATTTCCGTCAGAAAAAAACCAAAGTTAAATCAATATGTGTGGACTTTTCACCTAATAAATATCCTCTTTTAGTATTGCAGATTGATTTGGGAACACTGTGTTTTGTTTGTTTGACATATGTAGCAGTAATAATTTATAATTTCGGTAGCAAAAATTTTCATCGATCTTAGTCTTGGGCTTTAGTATGAATACACACAGAAATTTTTAACAAAATATTTAAAAAATGTATCGTAATTCCTACACTATCTTTTATGGGAAATAAAAAAAACTTTTGCACGAGGTAAAAACAAAGTGACCCCGTCAGCAACTCACAATATTTCTGTTATCAATTTTGAGATTTAGATTTGAATTGTACAGGTAGATTGTAATACAAGTATTGCATTTAATTGAGCTTTTAGCATGTTGCGGAATTTTGCATCTACTATAAAATATAGTTTCTTTCGTAAGACAACGACGAATTCTTTCTCCTTTGCATTTTAATTGAACACAGCTGCTGTTATGCATTCTATTATTTTTAATCAATTTTTCAATATCTCGCTAAATTCCGGTATAAACATTAATTTTTAAACTAAGCACAAAAAGTGCCCCATACAAACCCACCGCCCACTTTTGGGTTGGTAAGGGTTAAGGCTATATTTGAACTCATATGAGGACTTCTTATGCACAAAATATTCACATATATACTTATTAAGTTAGTTGTCCTACACACTATTAGAGAAAAGTCCCATACAAAGCCACCACCACCAATTTTTTTGGTTTTTGTATGAAAAACGTTTTTATTATGGTACATTTAATTTTGAAATTTGAAAGGGTGTGGCGAGACGCTTCACAAAAAATAGTTAATTAATGTTCTTACAATTTTAGTGGTAACTTCCAAACATACACTACAAGGATTTTAGGTTACGAAAAAATAAAACTGGAACTTGATTTGTTGGGCTGTATAACTCCTACACGATAAGCTATCTACCACCTTCTTCTTGGTCTAGTTTTCTTAGCGCCTTCAAGAGTATAGGGTCTTTTACGTTTTAGTTGCACTCGAAGCAAATGGTGCAATGAAAAACTACAGCAATTATGGGCGGTTCAAATATTATGTAACGAGAAAGAGAGAAGAAGTTATTTTTATTAGGAATCCTGGATTATCTGCCATAGGAAAAATAAGGGTACAACTTTTGAGTGCAACATTATGATGATGAAATATGTGATAAAGTTTTACTAGGAGATAGTGGGACCCAAAAATGACAAAAAATTGCATTATGTAATATGGACCTGAACGTTATGTAATACTTTAATCACATTTTATTTTTACATTGCGTGTAAGTGAGATAAATAGTGTACTGCGATATATACATATATACATCTTCAGCTGAATAAAAACCAAACATATAAAATTTTCATGGATTATGCGACGAACCATTTTTAAGGTTATTTTGTTTGATTTTGGGCGACTTGCTCTCGTCTTGATGCCTAGAAAACCAAATACACTACTAGTATGTATTTTGCTCTCTATTTCAAATATTTTCTTTTCTTTTCTATTTTTAAACTGGCTCCATGCCATTCACTACCGAGAGCTAATGAATTCGCTAGTCTCTTGGAACTATTACGTGTCTGGCATAAGGGTCTGCAACGTTATACCAGTCGGTTACTAACAATGACATCGTCGTCTTAATTTCCTTCAGACAGATGCGTAGCCGGTGAATAGACAGGGAACAAGCATCCGCTTCCGGTGGCCGGTGAATTCAATATTCTCGCACTAGGGTTACTCACCGCAAGCCGAACTACAGAATTGTTAAAAGAAGTTCAATAATATACATACATATACATACATATGTACATATAAAATAATAGTAACAAATTAGAAATGCGTTTGCACCTTGAATTTGGCATCGTCCGGTCCTGTGTGCAACTAGCGCTCTGCCTAAAAAACTAGATGAGCGGGAACAGCATAGAACTGTTGAACGAATGCAAAACAATTCATACAGACACACCACACACACACACACACACACACATTTTCGTGCGTATATACATACGTATAAACATAGAATCGGTGAGTTGTCAGAGCAGCATGCTGCAATTGCATTGCAACCATCATCAACATTATCGTTTTCGTCTTTGTTGCTGTTGCTGTTGTTGTTGTTGTTGTTTTTGTTGTCGCTGTCGCCGACTGCACTGCATCGTCTAACGAACGAATGCACGAATGAACACAAACGAACAAATGTTCGAAAAAAGTAGGACAAAGTTGAATAGACGAGCCAAGGACGGATATTAGTGCGCGTAGTTTAGTTTATTCGTTTATTCGCTTGCTCTTTCGTATATGCTTGTTTGTATGTATATGTATATATATATATATTTGTCTTGCATTGCATTGCATGAAGTAGAAGCAGCAATAGAAGACGACAACAACGTTAGCAGCAGCAGCAGCACCAGCACCAGCAGCAGCAACAACAACAACAACAACAAAAACAAAAACAACAACATCGTCGACTGCAACTGCAGCAAAGTGGAAAAACAAAATGAAAAATATTGTTTTTGTACTTGCATGCAATACAATGCAGGCTAGATGACTGACTGACTGCCTCACTACACGCTGCCTAACGGCTGCCGCCTCCTCCCCCTCAGGCATGTTGACTCTTGGAGCTTTGCCATGAATCTGTGGAGAGTTGGCGGGTTGAAGGCAATGAAACAGCGCCTTTTTCAACAAGTTCTGATTAAACAGTTCCTGTACTAATTTCAACATTTTTTTTTCGTTTTGTTTTTCTATTGTGAAAAAAATTATAATGTCGAAGAAAACTCAACGCAGCAGTTGTACTACATACTACATACCTTTAAATATATAGAAGCGAAGCCAGAGTTTTTTGAAAAAGAACTTTAAGATTGTTTCAAAGAACATATAAACGAGCATAGCATCAAATTGATAGTTATAGTATTCAATTTATTGTTGAACGGACCAGTAGCATTCACACAACACAAAATACGGCGACCACAAAAACTAACGTGGCATTCCTGATAGAGTGATCTATTGATTTTTCTCAAATTTTAATGAAACTCTCTCTCTCTCTCTCTCTCCCTATCTCTCTATCTCTCTATAATATATTGGTTAAATAAGTTTACATTTTATTTTTGCATGAGTAAAATCGAAAAAAGTAAATAGTTCAAAACACTTATTACGGCGATAAAACGCCCTCAGGGGCCCTCAGGTTGACCACGTACTCGTACAACTCTATTTTAATTATGTAATAATATATGATTTGCAGGGTCAAGGTTCAATCGAAATAAAAACAAAATGATTTTTACTTTTGTTTCCGATATATTGCGACCTTTTTCAAGGATCTTTAGAGTTTATTTGTTACACGTGAATAGCGGTAAATCTGTCTATTTATTCGTAACAATTTGTATGTGATTTATTTCGATTGGGCCTTCAATTGAGCTTCATTATGAAAAAAAAAATATAACTCCTTGTCGGTATTTGTTTGATAGATATTATTCAAGTAGTATGCAGTGTACACATTTTCACCATGAATATAATTTTACCATGGCGTGGTGAAGTATACAAGTACAATAGTATTCACCTGCTCGTGTTTTTAATGCTGTACTGGGCTTTATATGTAATTTTTGGCGAACTTTAGTTGAAACTTTTGAATAAAGCCTTGTGTATACGTATTTATGGCTGTACTTACATACATAGAAATATATATATATGTATATATATATATACATATATGTATATATATGTCTACATTTTTCGACTAAACTCGAAACGACTCGATTCTATGATTATTTTTCTATTGTGTGCGCAGACGACTGAAGAGTACATTTTTTAGCTGGTTGAAAGTTTTCATAAGAGGGGACGCTGGGAGGATCAGAGGAGTTTTGACAATGTTGCTGCAGACGACTTTTAGTGCCTGTTGTTCTTAGAGTTTTTTTGTTTTTTTTTTTGTGTTTTTGTTTTTTTTTTGTTGCAATTACATTAGTATATACAGTACTAATTCTCTCTCCCTCTCTGTCTCCCTCTCTCACACACACTATTTAGAACTAGCGGTGTTTTTCATATCAATTTACACGCACACACTTACATATATTAAATTACGCAGAGAGTGTGCTTGTGGGTCGACAATCTGCCACCCGCTCTCCCACACATACACAGACACACACAAACACACAAAGCCAGACTTTGGTTACACTAAAACTTCATTTTTATATTTGTGCATAAAAAAAACAACAACAACAACAACGGCAAAAAGTATCAATTAACGTTTCGAAACCAGTTTTTCCACATAAACAAATAAAATGTCTAAAATAAAATAATGAAATGCGAACAAAACCAACGACAATGAATGGATTCTGTTAAAAGAGTTTTTTATTTTTTGTTGTTGTTGTTTTTTGCCCAATTTTTCCACGTTTAATTCTTGTTTTGTGAAAATGAAAAACTGCTTAAATAAAAAAATACAGTACAAAAACAAAATTTTTTACCATCTTAAGCAATGAGATACAAACACTGAGAGCTAGATAAATAACCATAGATACGAGTACTAAACATTGTCCCGGCGAGCCAAAAGTTGTTCTTTGCATTGTAGTTCAACTTGAAAAATCTTGTTTCTGAGTTTTTTTTTTTTTTTTTTTTGGAAAATATATATGTGTATGTTTGTATTATATGAATTTTGTTTTTGTGCAAAATGGCGTCTGTCCGTGTGTACGTCCGCCACTTGTATGCCATAAATAATTGTCTATTTGTTTTTTTTTTCGTTTCCAATGCGAATATTGCGCAAACTGCACTTTGGTTTATGTATGTATGTAAGTATGTTTATGTATCTATTGTATGCGATCGTATTTGTTGCGGTTTTTCAAGGTGTTTTGCGCATTTTTGTTTTTCATTTTTTCAGTTTCTATATATTTTAGCTTAAAATTGAATTGCACTTAATCAAATGCAACTTATGTGTTTAACTACATATGTAGATATGCATATGCATATACAAGAATGCTTACTTGTAGTTTCCTTTTGTATTTTTTTTTTCGCACATTGATTTGGCCAGTTTCTTATGCATAATTTGTATAGTTTATAAATATGTTTATACATACATACATACATACATACATACATACATACATACATACATACATATACAGTGCTAGCAGTTATAGCCGGCGTTGCAGGGAATAAAATTTTCCATAAATAATTGAAGTTTGAAGACGTTCAAATGAAGCATAATGTTTCAAGTGTTTTTATTCTTTTTTATTTATTATTATGTTTATTATTATCTTAAATGTCTTCTTGTGTAGACATACTAATTCACCTTTGATCACCTTTTCTCTCCCTTGCGGGTGGAATTTTCCAGAACCCCGTCTTAGTGAGCGTTTTCTCACTAAAAGGGAACTACTGGCAACAAATCAGCTTTCTAGCATTACCGGTTTTCGCTGCGCATTATGAATGAATGAATGAATCAGTCAGGTCAAGCATTCAAATGTATTTATATAGATGTATAACAATTTTCTGCAGTTAATACTTTCATTGCACTAATTGGACAAGTAGTCAAATTATAGTATATGCGATTATTTTCTGCGCTTAAGCTAGAAATAGTAAAAAATCTAGAAATAATGAAGGAACGTAGTAAATACTTAAAAATAAATGAAAACTACAAGTTGGCATTTTGTAATGATTACAATATATATATATATATATATATATATATATATATATATATATATATATATATATATATATATATATATATATATATATATATATATATATATCGCGCGCGCGCGCGCGCGCGCGCGCGCGCGCGCGCGCGCGCGCGCGCGCGCGCGCGCGCGCGCGATATATATATATATATATATATATATATATATATATATATATATATATATATATATATATATATATATATATATATATATATATATATATATATATATATATATATATATATATATATATATATATATATATATATATATATATATATATATATATATATATATATATATATATATATATATATATATATATATATATATATATATATATATATATATATATGTTCGTATGTGTTTAAAAACTATGCAAACATTTAAAATTTTCAGCTAATGTGAAAAAAAAACTAATTAATAAAAATATTTCAGAAGAACTATTCGAACTTAAGATAGTTTTTGATTACAAAGTTTGCCCAGATTCACATAATAAATATCTCATCTCGTCTTCTTTTAATGCTACAGTAATGCTAAGGTAATATAAACGATCAGCTCAACAAATAAGAAAGTTTTACATACAAAATGCATGATCAAGAATATACATATGTACATATATGGGCACTAGAGATGAGCTAATCAGTGATTTTTGAGTAGCAGTGATTTTCGTGACTGCTACCTTCAAATCACCGTGATTTTAACTAATGGATGAAAAAAAGGAACTTTTTATCCATTCATTTTTTTTATTAAACAAAACTAATGTCTCCTCACATTTTTACTATTACCATTGTGAATGGTACAGACGACCCCAGCTTTTCACGTGCGACTTCTTTAAGGTTTGGGTATTTATACCCATTAGCATGCCACAACTTACAGGGGTCGGAGTTTCGTCGAATGATATTTTCACCTAAATATCGTTCCACCTCAACCAATCCGCGTGAGGTTCCTGTGACCTTAGGTTTATACGTTACTCCAAAGCGTCATCTCATTTGTATTGACGGGATTTGGCTAAAGTATATATTGCAACGGATGTAGTCTATTGTTAACGGCTGCTACCAGCTTTTCTTTTGCGGTTTTTTTAATGTTGAATAGCTAAAAGCTGTCACACTTGGATACTAAGAAAACATTTAAAGAATATGCTTGTATGCTTTGTAATGTCATTTTCTGGAGTGGATTAGCTTAAAATGGTACAAAAAACTATTCGAGAGTGTGGGAGATAGTCGGAATCAATGGGCTCCCGCAACAGGATATGGGCTCCTTACAAAAATCATGGGAATTGAAGCAGGAACAAGGTATTTTAGGTAGTCAACATATTTGTATATATTCCAAGTGGCATATCCTCGTTACAGTTCTTTGAGACTAATTCCATACTTCAGAAAACCGCCACTAGTTTCTGTAATATCTTCTTTTTTGCGCCATTTTCTGAAGATGATTAGCTTAAAATGGTACAAAACACCATTCGAGAGTGTGGGAGACAGTCGAAATTGTTGGGCTCCCGCAACAGGATATGGGCTCGTTACAAAGATCTTGGGAATTGAGGCGAGAACATGACATTTTAAGTAGTCATTAGATTTGTACATATTCTAGTGCCAACCATTGCTGATTGCAGCGAGCATTCCAACATTGGAACATCTATATCCCGCATAATCCTTCCCGAGATTGACCCAGTGGCATAAACTCTTTACAATTTTTTAAGACTAATTCCATACTTCAGAAAACCGCCATCAGTTTCTGGAATATTTTCTTTTTTGTGCCATTTTAAGCTTTTGTAAATATTATGAAATTTTTATTTTTTTTTTCAAAGTATAGCATGAGGTTTGAGTTGGTTTTATTTCGCAATTAGCATCAAATGAGAACATATGTAGATATTGGATGGCAGCATTATTTAATTTGTTTCTAAACTGGCTGCTGCTTCCGTCTGTGAACTTTTCATGCTGGTTTTGTATCTGCTATATAAGTTTCAAAATGAAACAGTAAACATAGTATTTATTGTGGCATAACTTGTCACTGGTGTTGGCAAATGATTTTGTTTCATAGTTTGGTCTGGTAGACAGCAATCGGAGAAATTTCTTTAGAAAGAATTGTGCAAGCATGTACACTGGCTCAAAATATCAAAATCATTATATTTGTGCAACATTGGTTTATATTGCACAGCAGACTGCATTAAAAAGTTTCCTATTATTCACACATTCGCATTGGTCAGAAGGTTTAGCCAGCAGATGTTAATGCTTATTTTATCAGCATTATTCCTCAGATGTATACGTTGCTTGAGTGACAAATATAATGTATAATAATATGTTTTACTTCTGTTAATCGTAGCAGTGGTGTAGCGAGTAAATTTGGTTTGAGTAACTGATTAATTTGAAATTGACTACAAACTACAAGCAAGAATCGACACTTGTTTTAACCACTTGTTAATTTTCAGCATGGCATGACATGACAATCTTAATCTTGGCATGACAAACTTAAAACGAGTCACTTTGTACAAACTACTGCAATGGAAATATGCTTCTCACAATAAATTTACTAAAAAACTTGAGGCTTAACCAGCACTAGTTCGGGATTAATATAATTTCTTATTCATTATTGTAGTTTTTACTATTTATGTGAACTGGAAGCAGATTGAGCCGATTAAGAGCTTACATTGAGCCAAGCATCACTAACATTTACGACTGTAAGCAAAAATCATATTTTATGTAAAAATTTGTCACTTTAATCAACACTTTTAAAATTATATTTGAAATTACAATATAGGTACCAACCGGTTTCGTTAATCTCATGACGTATACGCAATATATATATAAATGGTATTAAGCATACGCATGTAAAATATTACGTATACGTTTTCATAAACGCTAATGTTGTACTTTAAAAAATTAGCGTGCAATGAATCAATGAATTTTTGATAATAAAATTTATAGAAGCAGTAAAATTTTTACAGTGCTTTGTTCGCTGCCAATAACCAAAAAACAAAAAAAAAAAACAAAAAATGCCAACAGCAACAAAACGGATTATACCAAGCCTATTCTAGTATACACATATATAAATTTATATATATATATGGATATATGTATGATATATGCATGTATATACACAAATGTATATTAATATGCATGCAAATACTCATGCCAGCATCTTTTGCAGCACGCATCATTATAGTGCTTTGTCTTTCTTAAGCATCTAAATTACATCATTTGTGAAATTTTCGTTATTTATTTTTATTTTTATTTTTTTTTTTTTTTGTTCGCATAAATACATAAAACAAAAATGAAGCAAAACGATTTTACATGCATATTTTGATATTTTCGCACTGCCTTTGGGTCAATCAACTCTCGCCGAAAAAAATAAATTAAAAAAAAAAAAAAATTCTGAAAGAAGAAGAATTTTTGTTGCCAACAAAAGATCGATTGAAAGACACGTACTACAAACGCTCGCATATAAACACAGATACAAATATATGTCTATGTATTTGTTTATATTACAACTACATGTAAATGCTTAAAGTGTAAATATTACAAACACGCTCATTCATTACTGCAAACTCGAATTCCAATTCGAAGCCGCCAAAAAACACAAAAACAAAAAAAAAAACAAACACAAACACAAACACAAACGCAGTTGACGCCATTTTAGAGCACCAAGTGAGGTGAGTGGGCTAGGGTCAGCAGCAGATTGAGGCATACACACATACATGCACGTAAATTAAGCAAATTATTTAGTATGGCAATTATGCACAACGTTTACAAAATTCTAACGGCGTCGTGTAAAACATAAAAAAACAACAACAAAAGAAGGAGAGAGAGAGAGAGAGAGTTGGCGTGAGCAAGTAAGTTGAATGCCTGCAAGAGGAAAGTAGCAACATAAATAAAGGCTGCAAACAAGAAATTACGCTACAAAACATGTTACAATAATAACCAACTAACGGCATTTGCCAAAGAACCGGCTAAACTGTTATTGTTGTTGGTGCCGCTAATAGAAAATGTTTCTTTCTCTTGCATTACAGCTACCCAAGCTAAGAGAGCACTACATACATACAAACTGCTAAGAGCAAAGTACATACATATGTATGTACCATAAAGAACAAAATTGTTACAAAGTTGGTAAAAATAAATTTGCACTCATACACTTATACTTATATCAGCTAGAAAAAATAAAACAAACATTTTTAAGAGTATAAGAGAAGACAAGAAAGAGAAAATACATTTGTAAGCATTTGCGCGCGAAAAAATTATATATATAGCAGCTCAATGTTTAACCAACGAACCTAACCGCCTCATTCAACTCTACTAGTCGAGTCAAGTGTCTCTTCAAATACAACTTTAATTCTTTCTTCCTCTCTCTCACTCCTTCGCATTTACCAATCAACAAGGTTGTATTCAAAAATTCTGGGATTTTCATGAACCGTTATTACGATATGATATTTAAGGCTAGTTTTTTAATGTTCGGTTATAATTTAACTGTCAGCAAACACAGGAGAAATTATGTTAACCGGCAGCATAAC
Organism: Leucophenga montana; assembly: GCA_035044765.1. Classification (NCBI taxonomy): domain Eukaryota; kingdom Metazoa; phylum Arthropoda; class Insecta; order Diptera; family Drosophilidae; genus Leucophenga; species Leucophenga montana. The sequence goes on along the minus strand of JAWNNQ010000588.1, from coordinate 113,655 downwards.
AGACAATTAAATTTTAGCCGAACATTGAAAAACTATCCATTAGACGATATATTGTTCTAAGTTTTCTCGTTAGTATTAGATTTCGTTATTTCGATTTAAACTCATTTAGCAACTAAAATTCGTTGTACAATTTATAACATTTAAGTCGGGTTTTCAATGTTCAATGCTAATTATCTGTGTGAATTTCGTGTTTTCAATAACAAATTAAAATTTAACTGCCTGTTAATTTTAACCGATTCATTTTACCAATTAAAATTTTAGCTAACAATAAATTTGTCTTGTTATGTTGATTGTTAAACAAAATTTAAACTTTTTGAATAAATATTATTTTCGAATTATATTTTCTAGTGAATCGTTGTGAATCGTGTGTTTCAGCTTTTGTAGCCATAGCTTGTTGACTGATGCAAGTGTTCCATATTTAATTCTACAGTTTGTTTTTGTTATTGATAGCACACACATACACGTAGCTCTTTGCATCAACCTTGTTCTTGTAATTGTTCTTTGCTTCTTTCTGCGTATACCGTTTAGGAAATCAACCTTCGTATGTGTTGGTGTGTGTTTGACTTATCCTGTAACAAAAATTAATTATTCAGCTAGCTAACTGAGACTCAGACTCAGCTAGCTAACTGAGATTCAGCTAGCTAACTGAGACTAACTGATCATTCAAAAATGGCCCATAGTTAGTAATACTAAACTGTTAACAAAATTTATTTCATTTCAATACTTATGTATATACAGTCAGAATATTTTAACAACTCTAATTCATTGGATTAAAAATTATCTCTTACGGGGAAAAAAAATTTGGTGTATTGCGATAGATTCATACTTTGTCCACAGCTATGATGCGGCAATAAAACGTTAAATTCTCTTTCAACATGGTCTCACCATTGCGGTACATTATCATGAGGAAGTTTTGTAATTGAAGTAATTTTTAACCCTGAAAATTAAAAAATATTTATCATTTTATGCGCCCTCCTCAAGTATTGCTTTGAAATTGGATCCGCCAATAGAATAATGATGTGTTAACCTTTATGTAATACACATTTGGTATTTTTGGTTTTTTTTTTTTAACTATTCCGAGCGGCAGGTAGACTTACAATTAGCACCAACAAGCGGAATAAATAATTGTCAAATCGTTTAAGCCATAAACTGTTACTCTGTTCACAGTACTCTCCGAACAGTTTTATGTTTAATTCCTGATTGACTAGGTGTGATAGAAACACGGGCTTTTTAGTTGTTATTTTGAGATTTTACAAAACAAATTCAAATTGATAATTGCTTTTATTTTGTTAACTCTTGAATCAGTCCATGTATGCAGTATACAGTACCTATTGATCTATCTCGCCATCCTGCACATGCATCATTTATCCAATTTCAATTATCTCGTTACTCATTTATTCATCGAAATGTCCACCGGCTTTTATGCAGTTTGTTATTACAACAACTATTGACCTGACTGATTGCGAGCCAGCCGCCTTACTTTCATCTCTTTGCAACTAAGCACCGTTGTAATACTCAAACTCGCTTATGATCTCTTCGTTCTTTTCGTACGCTCTTTTTGACGTTTGTTTGTATCATTCATTCACACTGCTCTTTTTTAGTTGCTCCCGCGCTCTTTTTGGCGCTCGCTCGCTCGCTCAAAAGCGCCAAGCCAAGCGGTGCATTGACCCCACAAAGTTGTGACCCACTTACGAAGCAATGCGAATATTAGCGAGTGGGGTTCGTGTGGCATTCGGGTTTCTTTTTGCGCCAGCAACTTTGTTGTTGGCTGCGGCAGCCAGCTTGTGCAATAACTTTACTTTACAGAGTAGAGCAGCAGTATAGCGTTTTACGTTGTTGTTGTTGTTTCGCGAACTGGCTGTGGGTATTATGCATTTTGTTGTAGAAATTGTTTTTTTTTACTCGTTGCCGCGTTTTTTTTTTCTTTGTTTTTTGTTGCTGTTGTTGTTGCTTTTGTTGGAGCTCTGATGTTGTTGTTGTTGTTTTTTTTTTTTTTTATTTAACTTCACTGTTTGGATTCACGTTGCTTCTTTAGACTCTGTTGTTGTTATTTCAATTTTTGCATTCTTTCTCTCTCGCTCGCGCAGCTGCCGTTTCAATTTTTTGTTGCATTTGCCAAAAACTGCAAATCATAAAAGCTGCACTGTTTTTTGTTTTTGTTTTTTTTTTGTTCATATTAAAATATTTTTTGTCGAATATTTTGTACACTTTTTTGCGTATTTTGCGCACATGTCGCTGCATTTTAATTTGCAATATTTTTTTTTTCTTAGTTTGTCAGTTTGGTTTGATTTATATACCCTACATTCAAATAGGTTGTACGATGCAGCATCTATTTGTGTACTATGCTATACAATATATATACTATATACATACATATATGTATATATACTAAAGAGTTTGCAGAGACTGCATAATAAAATCGGAACTAAGAAATTAACTCTAATGACACAAAATAATTTGTTCAGCCCAATGTTGGCATGAAAGGTTGTCCATGGGCTTAATAATTTCGAATCAACTAGATGTAAACTTGTTTTGAGCGGTAATTAACCACCTGTAATTTTTTCACAACGACTGAAATATCACTGTTACTCGATATTGCGTATTAGTGATGTATAAAATTGAATTGAGTGTTACCAGTACTGAAAGAAGAAGAAGCAATTGATTAGTATTAGTCATATATGAAAATTAATTGGTAAAATCTTGATGAAAAAGCAGTTATTTTTAATATTTAATAATATTTAAGAGCACTATGATAATAATTTTTCAACAATTTTAAGTAATAAATTGATTAAAGTGCTGATGGATTGATGTGCTTTATTCCTTTTATGCATCCTGTCTGTCGGGATGTGTGAGACAAATCTCAGGATCTACAAGATTTGACTTTAAACTTGTACACTTAGAGTCTCGTTGAACATACGCCTGCCCACAACGCTCATCATATTTTTTTTTTTTTTTGCTTTTTAAGCAGTGATCGCAATAGTAGCAGTAGTAACAGTAACATGATAATTGCTGCTACTCAAAAAGCACTGAGTAACTTATCTCTAGTGTGAACATCTTAAATATTTTAACTTAGATACGTGTGTGTGCAGTTCATAAAAAAGTTATTTCAAAAAGTTTAGATGCTTCTCTATTGAAAAATTTTTCGTTAGCTTCATCATTACGATTGTCAGAATCTACTTCATATGTAACTTCACTTCCATATTTTGACTAAGTATTTTAGTTTAGAGCTTCCTACATACGTACTACTATGTACTCGTATATAGAGTCATTCATTTTGTGGTTTCAAAAGTAAGTGTAAATAAAACATATAAAAAACTAGTTGCCGCGACGGGATCTATTGCAACAGTCGATCCATTTGAGGAAATTTTCGACGACTTATTTTCGGTCGGTATCTCGGCACCTCTAATTAGACTAATGTTGGTTTTTAAGCGCTCTAAAGTTTCAGTATTACCCACAAAAACATGGTTTTTACGCATAGCCCCATTTAAAAGATTCCAACGAGAAAGAGTCAACCTCTACAATTGCATTCATATGACCATAGTGCCTCGCATAGACGTATACGGCGTCGTCCAGCCTCGTCTCCTGAAAATTATTGCCCGATGACGACTTCACACCATACTGCGTACTAAGTATACAATGGCTTCTTTTCGGGTTGTAAAGGCCTCTCTTCAATTATTTGACGATTTTCAGAGCTCCAAATATGACAATTATGCTTATTTATGTACCCATCGAGTGAGTAACAGCGCTCATCCGATATAGAAAATTATTATCCATAAATGGCAATTCTAGAGTCACTTGATTTCATCAAAGTTCAGTAAAAATATTTATTGAAATTAATGGAATTCAAATTGCATATCTCAAAAGGTATTTATTTTTTGATTTTGAACCAAAAATTTCGGCTTACGAAAGGTCTGTACTTGGTATGCCTCGCATAAAATGACTTATGGTCAAAAATTTACCATAGAGTTACCAAGAAGACACCGACTACATTTTCCAAAACTGGCATTTTAATCACAAACCACTCGACGTGTTGGCCTGATTTTACATCGTTTAACTTCTAACTGTTCCATTAAATGCATTTGTCGATGAATGAACAGCATTATGTGGAAATAGATGCCATCCAAGAGGCTTGCATCTATTGCATCTACATTGGCATGGTCAACATTTACGCGCCATACAACACAACCGGAATTATCAGATTTTTTGTTTCGTACTTTGAGAGAAGGCTCTACTTTTAGTTTGCTTGCGAAGCCCTAAGTATCATCGATTGGCCTGATCTTCAGACTAACTTTGTTGTTGCCAATTATCTTTATTATTATGATTTCAAGTTTTCTGCAACACAGACCGTCTTTCTAATAGACTGTCAAAGTCGCGCCTTTGAATTTCAACACAGAATTTCGGTAGTAATTTTTAATAATTTCTAAACGTAGCTCGTTCGTAAACTTCACCATGATAAAAATTCAAATCTTGACTAACGTTGATCGTGATAAAAATTGAAGAGTGCATTAGTATTAAAAAAAAAAATTTGTTATGTTCCTAATGAAATCTCCGATACTGTGAATTTCGGTTATAATTCTGTGAGCATCATAAACATTTGAGATTGCAATTTTTCTCATGAGGCCCGCTCATGCATGTATCATACTGTTACAGCTGTTACTCGTATTATACATATATGTCTAACTGTTATATCTGTTATACACATTATGTATTCATATTTTAGCTGACTGACGATAACTATTGTATTTTTGTATATTTCTTCGAATTCATTCATAGATAAGAAATTGATTAGCTAATCTCGCAGATTAATTGCTCTGAATTTAAATGTAGCACTTTGAAATAGAATGTGTGTGATTTTTTTTTTCTAAGATTGTTTGATACATATTTGCAATATAGCCGATGAATGGTTTCCAGTAACAGGATTCATATTTTTTCACATTTTAGCAGAGTTTCTATTAATCTAACTTTCGGTTTAATATTGTTGTGCAAATGTTTAATTTTATATATCAAACAATTCCAATATTAGAAATGATAAAACTCAATTTTTTCACAATTTTTTGTGCAGCATGCGTTCGTCACATGATTTTTTACCTTGTTAGAGGTTTTTTTATTTGCTATTTTTTTAGAGCCACGTTAATTTGACTGATATTAATTTAAGTAAAAGTCTAATGGCAAACCACACACATAGATGCTCAATTTATTCAAATAAATACGAAATCCAATAAAAAATCACAGACAATATCTGTTTATCTGCTTAAAAATATGTATGTACGCATATAAAGGAAAATGGCAAAAAAAAAAAATTATAAACTTCGATTTATATAAATACAAAAGCAATACAAAAGCTGTACAAAATATGTACATAAAAATATATGTAGCTGCATTTGTAGCTGTTATCTGACAAATGTATCTGTATAGTCAGTTCATAAGTAAACGTGTACGCATGCATACCAAACGAGATAAAGATTTATGTATGTGCAGTAACGATGAAATTTTTAAAGTTTTTTATTGCTTTGAAAAATTGCACAATTTCTGAGAACATTTTTTTTCTTTTTTTTTTGGTTTTAAACGCTTTAAATGTTGGCGAGTCAAAAGCTTTTAGCACAGTAGAAATAACAAGCAAAAAAAATAAAAAAGAAGAAAAGAATGAGCAGCAGAAAAAAATGCAACATGTCCAGCAGGCAGCAAATGCATCATCAACAACAAAAACAACAAAATCATTGTATCGCCATGTGATGTGCAATACACACAGATACAGATACAGATACACACAGGCACACTCACACACACACACACATATGCAGCAATGCACTCATAAAATTTTCATGCAGCTCATCAAATATGACGACACACATTTCAATGCAGCGATTGAAACGAAACGAAGTAAGAGAGAGAAAGAGAATAGAGTGCAACAAAATGCGTACAAAACAAAGTAAAAGCAGCAAATCTCTTTCACATAAAAGAGCGCTAGCATCAACAGCTGTTATAAGAATTAAGAGAGCGAGAGCAGCGTGTGAGCATGCAATATATTTAGAAGAGAACTTTCTTTATTATTTTGATTTCTTGCTGATTGCTGGCCATTTTATTCACACACACACACACACACTCACTTGTCTACGTAATATGAGCATTGTTGCTGTTTCTCTTTTGTTGTTGTTGTTGTTGTTGTTGTTGTTGTACAGCGATACTGTGTGAAAAGTTCATTGACACTTGAATGAAAGAAACAAAAAAAACACAAACACAAATACAAATACAAATACAAGCAGTCAGTCATTCGCAGACACATTCACTGAGCTCAGTCAGTCGCGCTGATTCTTTCTCTTTTTCTCTTTCATCAAGTGTCACACATTTCTCCAGCAGCAACAATAATAACAACAACACTAGCTAACGACAGCTTGGCACAAATTTTTAACTGATTTCGGCTGTGATAGCTTTGCTTTGCCTACTAAATCTACTTGCTCGTTCCATCTCTGTTTTGCTCATGATTGCATTGGCAACTTCACTCTATACTGTGCATCATTTGTGTATTTACAAGGTCTGATTGAAACGCAAACAATTTCATAAAATACTTGTCAAATTTTTGATCTAAAGAAACCAAAACTTTATACGAAAATAGCACAAAATTATTATTGGCTGATGACAGCATCGGGCCATACTGAACGATATTTTGATTCCAAAAGTGAAAGTGAGATCTGGAAGGCTTGGTTTCAACAGGATGGGAACACATGACTTACTTCTGGAGTATCCGTCCGCATATTAAGGGAAGAGTTTGACGACAACATAAAAACTAGTAATGGACCCATTGTCTGGCCTGCAAATTCGTCTCATGTGACACCGCTGGACTACTTTCCGTGGAAATACTTGAAATCGTTGATCTATGCGAAAAAAAAACCCTAATTAATTTCTGCATTGGAGGCCAATATCGAACGCACTATTTCTGACAACCAGCAATTCCCACTCCTCCCAATCCCACTCCCTATCTCACTTCTACTTATCACTCTACCACTATTCCCACAGTTTCTTCACCCAGTCTGTGCTGTCCTATAATTAGCTTCTCACTCATCCATCTATCGTCAGCGACAAAACGACATTTTTAATTATTTATCTCGCAGAGTATTTAAAACCAAGTTGCTATTTTCAATTTTAATGAAAGCGAATAGTTTGCGAAAATAATAAGGAATATATAGTATAGTATACTGACTCTGAACTTTTGAATCAATCATTGTTTGCATTTACGTCTGTGTTTATTTGCTTCTGGTTAAATTTATTACAACTTCTTTCATCCTCGTGGGTAAAAAATCGCTCGCTTTCAACTTCAGTTTTTCAAACTGTGCACCAGCAGTTACCAAGGGATCATTGTCGAGTTGTCATCATTGTCCCTTTGTAGAACAGACTATAATCAGATACAAAAGCAGACGCTCCCCTCTAAATACGTCGTTGCCGCCCTCGCTACAGCAGTTGCAGTTGCTGACGTCTGCATCGAACCAGTTTCAGTTGCGTTCTTTTGCTCTCATGAAAAAGTTGGGCTGATTTATTTTTCTATACCCTACACAAACAGTGTGGCAATAGTATTATCAGTTCGATCTAGCCATCTCCGTCTGTCTGAGGATATGACAATATGATCTCATAACTCACTCTTGGAGCGAACCATTTTGAAGATTTGACAAACTTCAGAATGGATAGATTCTACTAGGTCGTACAAAAAGTATAAGCCCATAAAGGCAAGTCATTTTCTACATAGTGCATGATAGGTGTACATAAGATGCTGGATTGATTCCTCCCCATCTTCGTTTCGACAATTTCTGGCCTTCATGTCTGACGGCAAACCGGCCTATCAGACATTGACCACTTACGATACTAATCTGGATCTCAATTTCTGTTCATAGGAGCAACTCATTTAGGGATCTTCAGTTTATATATAGCGCAAATGTTTAACCCATCCCATCGTGTGTGGGCTATATCATTGATGTGGTTGTTTTACTCAGTTGAATATTAATTTTGTATGAAAGAAAGAATATTTTACAAAACTATTTTACAAATAAAAATTTAGCTACTAAAATAAAAATATGCGCCTTTAATGTCGCCAAAATATCGATATTCTTATCTTAAATTATTCGATATGATTACATCGCTACATACAAAATATCGTAATATCGATATTCAATATTTTTCGATAATAATATCAATAATGCTTTAGAGTTTGACTATAGATCTGGTGTAGTGTATTTAAGTGTCAGTTTCAGCGAACTTAACAATTTTCCAAGTTTTTTTTTTGCATTTTGAATTCCTTTGTCGGTCAGAGAAATTACATCATTCAGCACAACTGCATCATTATCATTATTATCGCTAACATCATCATTATTAACATTGACGTTCTCATCTCTATAATCATAGCTGGAGCACGATGTTGCCACATTCTTGTTGTTGTTGTTGTTATTGTTAAAGGATTATACAGACTAAAGGAATTCGCACAGCTGTGCCGCATTTGCTTGCTCTTCTTTGCTTTTCTAGTTGTGTAGTTGTTATTGCTGTTGCATGCAGTCTACACTTGTTATTGCGTCTGCTGGTGGTTGTTTTTGTTGTTGCTCATGTTGCTATATTGAATTGGAGTTTATGCTGCTCTGCTGTTGCTTTTGCAGCCGTTTTTGTTGTTGTGCTTTGTCTAGTTGAAGTATTACGCAATACGCTTCTTTGTCAATTTTTTTTTTTTTTTTTTTTGATTCCTTTGAGTTGCGTTGCTTTTCATTCGCGTTTTATATTCTTCACACGTGGTGTGAATAGTAGTAAAATTTTGTCACGGAGTTTGAAACGCATTAAAGGAACAATCGAAGACCCAGTAAAGTATATGTATATGTATGTATGAACTAGCAATGTCTAGCAATCGAATTAGCCTTTCTGTCAAAACTAGTAACTCAATTTTAACTTGAAATCCGGTAATGAAACTATTTATATTCCTAGGCTGAACATAAGTCACATTGACCAGGCCACGCCCACTTTTGTGGATAGCCCTACTCGATTCAAAGTTTGTTCAATTCTCTCAATTAAATTCTTTCAACCCTCTATCCCATCTACAAATTCGTCGCATGTAGATATGTATATAGAGTGGGGAGTTGTGAACATAGTTTTGTTTTTGAGGCATAACTATTATGAACATCGGTAGATTGTCAATGTTTAAACTTGTATTTGTAGTAGACATACGCAATTTCGATAGAGAGTTGTGAACCATGGCAAAGAATGGGAGAAAATCGCATATTTTTGTAATTTATCCTTATTAAAGATATAAAAAAAGGATATTTTTTGGATCAAATAAGAAATGAAAAAATTATTCGGAATGAACACAGACGCCGGACTCCGCTCAACTTAGCCGTTCAGAAATCTCCATTTGAGAATACATATAGATTAAATGGATAAATCCCCGTTGCTTGAAATCCACTTTTGATATTGGTTGCCGTGGCTGCGGTATTGAGACATTTATCAGCGATAGGCACAACGTGCTGCAATTCGAGACCCTTACCTTTGTGATTATTCATCCTGCAAAGCTGGGTGTGGAACATTTTTTTAAAAGAACAGAATACGCCGGCGTCTAAGGGTTGCATGCGATGCGAACAATGAGGAGGGAATCAAATCATCGTTACACCATTAGCAACCGCCATATCTATGGCCTCCACGATGAGTTGGGAAGTGTGGTTGTCAATTAGTTAAAGAATTGTTGCCTTTTTTTTGCGTGGGCGTGCTTTATAAAATGAGCCATAAAATTAAAGAATTCGACTAAATTCGAATTCGAAAAATCTATTAAGAATGAAAAATGAATGAATGAATGAAAATCAGATCGTCAAAATGATATCATGAGCGGCAACAAAGAAGGGCAACATTGAAATTAACATCTTTCATTCTTTTTTTAGAAACTAAGACTAAGAGTTCTGAAACCGACTATTTTTTAATCTTAAGTACATACAATGATGTGTATAACAGACGTAACAGCCACGAAAACCGTTTCTGGCGCACTAATTATTTCATAGAAATACTCAATAATTTGATATATTACCACTTTTTCTTTGGTGCTCAGACCACGGTACATTCGTTTTACCTCTACTTAGTGTTAGTTGGCAACTCGTAAAATCCAAATTGATGTATCTCAACAAAAAAGAAAAAAAATATCAATATCAATCAAAACCATATTTACAGTCTCGTTATCTTAAATTTCATTACAGCTCAAATCGAAATAATTCCATGCAAAGTCTGCGGCGACAAATCATCCGGAGTGCATTACGGCGTCATTACCTGCGAGGGCTGTAAAGGATTTTTTCGTCGATCGCAGAGCTCGGTGGTGAATTATCAGTGCCCGCGCAATAAGCAATGTGTAGTCGATCGCGTCAACCGGAATCGATGTCAATACTGTAGACTGCAAAAGTGCCTAAAATTGGGAATGAGTCGAGATGGTATTGTGCTCGAACGATCGTTCTTATATTAAATGGAATATATTTGCTAATTCTTTTCATTTTCATCTAATCTAAATAAACAGCTGTAAAATTCGGCAGAATGTCCAAAAAGCAACGTGAAAAGGTCGAGGATGAGGTGCGATTTCACCGGGCACAGATGCGTGCGCAAAGTGATGCGGCGCCAGACAGTTCGGTCTTCGATACACAGACGCCCTCGAGTAGCGATCAGCTGCACCACAACAGTTATAATGGGTTGAGTAGAGAGAGGAGATGGCTTTTGTTGTCGCATCTGCGGTGATGTCGATGGCAAAAGCATCTTGCATGTGTTTTCGAGAATGTGTGATTTAAATGAAACTAATTCAAAAATTTGTTCGTCTCTTCCGATCATTTATCTTTGATATTTCAGCTACGGCTACTCGAACAACGAGGTGAGCTATGGCAGCCCTTACGGTTATTCAACGTCCGTGACACCGCAGCAAACGATGCAGTACGACATATCGGCAGACTATGTCGACAGTACCACATACGAGCCGCGCAGTACAACAATAATGGATCCCGAATTTATTAGTCATGGTAAATAGTGTTTTATATGAAAAGTAATAGGGCCTTTCCATTGAGTCCAACATTCTCAACATTCACAATCTCAGCATTTTGCCTTTCCACTGGCAAATATTCGTTGTCGTTAACATGTCAGTGGCAAAATGATGTTCGTTTCATTTAAATATCAGCTGTTTGTGATGCTGATAACAAATATGATAAGATATCGATAACAAATTGGTAATTTCATCGAAAATGTTGATAATGTTCAGAATGTTGGCTATTTTGGGACAATGTAAAAGCAACAGTTTTTACATTCTCAACATTCATCGAGAACGTTAAGAATGTAAGGAATGTTAGCCGGTGGAAAGGCCCTATAACTTAATTGATACGTTTACTAATTGTGCTTATTTAAATCTGTAGCTGATGGCGATATCAACGATGTACTCATCAAGACCTTAGCGGAAGCGCACGCCAACACCAATACAAAATTGGAGGTGGTGCATGAGATGTTTCGAAAGCCTCAGGTAATAAATGAATTAGTTATGCATGTTGTATGATTTTTAACTTTGAAATAAATTAAATTTAAAAGAACAGACTGCGATTAAACTAAATTTAAAAAAAAAAAAAATACTTACTGATCTTAAGATGATGGACTTCAATATTAGCTCCTTCTTCTCTTTAACAGTCTCAAGACTTTTAAAATCAAATTCAATCTCATATATTAATAATTCCGCCCACTTTTAAGCATAGCCCCGATAGAAAAAATACCGCCGATTTTTGTGCTTTCGAATGAAAACTTATTTAGTTCCCGCCCATGGTGTAGCCCCCATATAAACCCACCGACCATAAATGTACTAACGGGCATGTCTCGTTCTGTTTATCGGGTATCCCCCATACAAACCCACCACCCACTTATGTATATGTTTTTGTATGAAAAGCCTTTTTTTGTTTAGGTCAAATTCGATATGGTGGTTTTTAATGGACAGAAGCTACCTCAAACGTGTCTTCAATTTTTGGGATAGCCCCAGTCGCCAGTCGCTGGCAATTCGAAGCTACGTCAGGTCATCATAGACCTGGTCATGCCATCGTAAACTCGGACTGCCTCTCTGACATCGTCCACTAATTATGTTCAGGATTCCGTCGTAAACCTTTAGTGCTGGAGCTTCGGAGTTCATCCGTGTGAGGTGATCAGTCCAGTACAGCCCCTGAAATTGTATACGCTGGGCTATGTGAACCTCATCACATAGCTTATATAGCTCGTGAACCTCATACCGTTCGCCAGGCGTCGTCATTCGTTGATTCGTGCCCTGATCATCGCATCGAACGCAACATGATCAATTTGATTACGTGTGTTTTGATTGTTACTGTGCCAAGTAGCCTTGTGCATGTTAAGGTGTGGAAATCTGGTGCTAGTGATTACCATGTTCCGACCTATAGCGAAGTAGCGGCGCTGTCTGATTAATTTTTCCTATTGATGCGCCAAAGAATCCGTCCTTCCAAATGTTGGTGTTGTTCGAGACGCTCGTAAAATACATCTTAGACCGCATTGTTTTCGACTTCCACCGTGCCGTTTGCACAAATCAGGCTAACGTTGAAGTACTTATCCCTGATAAGTATCGTGGGTAGGTGCTCGTACACAAAATATGAAATTTCAAGTAACTCCTGTAGCAGTGCGATATATAAAGACCCTATGCATTGAGTTTAGTTCATTTAAGGCTTTTCTAAAGGCAAAACTTTACACTCTGACCACAACTTATTATATGCAAAATTTAACCATTTTAACACCAATATGTAGTCTTATACGGTAACGAGTATTAAGAGGTTCCCAGCCGGCTCAACTTTCATAAACAATTTATCTTGTGTGGTATTGTGTGGTTTATAGAGTTCAATTACACAGATTTTACAAGTAGAAAATAATTTTCGAACTTATTGGGAATTGTATTGACTTAATTATATTAACTTAATTTAAAAAACATCTGAATGAACTGAAAACGTAAAGTAAGTGAATGAATATTTACTGAAAACGCAAAGTGAAAATGGGAGCACGGCAGATAGAACCTCTCGAGATCAATTCTACGCAAGTTTCTCGAAACTGAGCTCAATGAAAATGATATGAATATGACATATTTTCAACAGGATGGCGAAACGTGCCATACTTCTCGCGGAACAATTGATTTGTTGAAGCGATTGTTCCCTAATCGATTGATTTCGCCTGACTTTTTCTTATGGGGATATTGGAAGTGCAAGGTTTGCGTCTGTTCATAAAGACTCCTGTAAATAATACAAGTATATTCCTATTTTTCGAGCTAACCATCTTAAAAATGGAATGCAGACTTCAAATTATCACATAATATTAAAAATTGATAGTATTTTTTTTAAATGCATGCGAAGAGCATTTAAGCTTCAATTCTACTGAAGTTAAGGGGTTTCTCTTTTTTATTGCATGGTTGGCAAATCGGTATAATTTTTATACGAATTGAAATTTCTAGTGAATGACTTCGGTTCCACCGAAGTTAAGTTTTTTTTTTATACCATTCACACATAGTGTGAAATGGTAATTATCAGTTTGTCTGAAAGTTTGTAACGCATTAAATGAATCATCGAAGAGTATCAAGATTGACACGCCACACCCACTGTTTGGGGTAGCCCCCATACAAACCTACTGCTCACTTCAGACTTCTTCTAAGAAAAACTTCTTTATTAAAGTCAATAGAAGGTTGAAATTGGATATGGTGTCTTTTTATAGACAGCCGATTAATATAAATAGACAAATGGGCGTGGCCCGCCCACTTTTTGAGATAGCCCCCATACAAACCCACCGTGTAATTTTGTGTTTATTAAGAAAAAATTCTTCATTTAAATCAATATTAGCTTAAAATTTGATTTGATGGATTTTAGTGGATAACCGCTTCATATACATATACGAATTGGAGTGTCCCGCCCATTTTTTGAGGTAGTCCCATATAAACAACCCATATAAAGCACACTTTTATGCATTTGTATGGATAACGTCAATATCAACTTGAAATTCGTTGTGGCGGCATCTTACACATCTACTACATCGCTTCATACACATATACTAGTCGGCACGTACCGCCCAATTTTTAGGGTAGCCCCAATTTAAATCCCAACTTTTATGTTTTACAATAGTATTTAAAATTTCGTGTGATTGGTATTAGAGCTTCAGTTCAACCGAGCTTTTTCTTGTTTTTGTTTAATTTGTATTTAAGTACGATATTTTGTTATGAGAAATAATATTAAGAAACATATTTCTATATACTCATACAGGACCTTTCACGTATCATCTATTATAAAAATCTTGGCCAAGAGGAGCTTTGGCTAGACTGCGCAGAGAAGCTTACCCAAATGATACAAAACATAATCGAATTTGCAAAACTGATACCCGGCTTTATGCGTTTAAGTCAGGACGATCAGGTGAGCAAAAGTATTAATATAGAGATTTATTCAATAAAGCTAACCTTATGGTGCATGTATGTTTTTCATCTTAACAGATCTTATTGCTGAAAACGGGTTCATTTGAGCTGGCGATTGTTCGAATGTCCAGATTGCTCGATCTCTCACAGAACGCTGTACTGTATGGCGATGTAATGCTGCCGCAGGAAGCGTTCTACACATCGGATTCGGATGAGATGCGTCTGGTGTCGCGTATTTTCCAAACGGCTAAATCGATAGCCGAACTTAAACTGACTGAAACCGAACTGGCACTCTATCAGAGTTTAGTTTTGCTCTGGCCAGGTAAGAAGCATTTAATATATAGCAAATAATACAATAGATTTTTGATTTATATATATATATATATATATATATCTATATATATACGTAGAACGAAATGGCGTGCGTGGTAATACCGAAATTCAGAGGCTTTTCAATCTGAGCATGAATGCAATAAGGCAAGAGCTGGAAGCGAATCATGCGCCGCTTAAAGGCGATGTTACAGTTTTGGATACGCTGCTGAACAATATACCCAACTTCCGGTAAGTAGGCATGTTAGTTAGTTAACTGCAAATGAAAATGAATATCAAAATCAAAATCAAAATCAAAATCACAATCAAAAATAAAAATAAATTGTTTTATATTCACTCACAGCGATATATCGATAATACATATGGAAGCGTTAAGCAAGTTTAAGCAACAACATCCGAATGTTGTTTTTCCGGCGCTCTATAAAGAGTTATTCTCAATAGATTCACCGCAGGATCTAACATAACAGCAGTCGGATTTTGTTGAAACAACGCAAATTGTTGCAAGTGAAGTGTCAATGGAGGGCACTGAATTGTTGCAACCGCATGAAATGGCATCGGCAACAACAGCAGCAGCAGCAACAACAACGACGACAACACCAATAGCAACAATAAAGCATAGCCAATAGCTGTTGCAAAAATAAAATGAAGAAGAAGAAGAAGAACAACAACAACAACAACATTATCATCAACATTTGTAATTAAGCTAGCATACAACCAAGGATCTGTGAGCAACTCACTGCTAAAAACAACAAGAAAAACAAAAAAAGATCGATAGATTTTAATGTAAACCTTCGTTTAATGGTTAAATCTATCTATCTTACGTTAAAAAGCAATTTAATTTTGTACTCAGTTAAGCATCATTGAGCATTTTAAAAAGGACTAATGGGAGTATCAAACAAAACAACAAAAACAAATAATAATAAAAAACAAAAATGGATTTAATCTAATGCATAAAGAATTAGTTGCAACTTATTTCAAGTTAAATATATATTAAAGACAAACACATACACACACACACACACACACACACACATACAAAGAAAGCGCGAAATAATCATCATATAAAGAAAGAAATTTTTGTTAGTTTAAGATATTTATACTGTGCGAAAGATTAAAAACAAAACAAAAAACTTATATCGTATACATTAAAAAAAAAAGAAAAACAAAATATATAAAAAATGCAGTTGAATAAAAACCAAACAGACACACCGAGTGCACACTGATATACACAGATCAAACCCACACACACACACACACACACACAGAGATACAAATAAAAATGCATTAATACAATATAGTAACAGCGAAAAGCAATGCATCTATGCTAGAATCAATTATATTGCTTTAAATAAATGATTTGTTTTCCACACAGAATTTCAACACACAATAGAATTTCCAAAAAGCAACAACAAAACACAAAGTATACCTAGCAATAAAATTTCAAGCGATTATACCAAACTCTAAAAACAAATACAAACTTATGTATCTGATACCTACAGAACATCAACATCATCATCATCATCATCATCAACATCATCATCATCTACTACAATAATTTAGATTTGTTTTCCGAATTGAAATCTTGCTTTAGGCTTTCGAAGTACTACATTGAAAATGCTATACACTTAGATGCACATACATGCCTTTGCAATTGTTTAAAGTACTTAAATCAATTTTAGCATAATTTTAAAATTACAACAACAACAACAAAAAACAAAACAAAAACAAAAAATATAAATAAATATATAAAAAAAAAACAAGCTTTTATGTTTAGGCATGTGCGGCTAAGAACAATTTGTTATGAGCAGATATGTAATTATAAATTAGTTTAAAATACAAACTGTGTACAAATGTTAATAGAAGTACTTCGAACTTAAACATATTTCAGCACTTACTTATAGTATACAGTATCTTACAATATCTTACAGTATCTTACAGTATCTTACAGTATCTTACAGTCTCTATGTGTTCTCACTGCAAAATTTTGTTTGTAAGATCAAGCTCAATTCTGGCTCTAGCTCAATTCAGCTGCTGCAACTGCTCGCGTTTGAACAACAACAAAAAATATAGCTTGATTCGAATATGGACAAAGGGCAATACTACATTTCATTTAACTAAATTAAAAAATAAGAAAACAAAAGTATCGGCAGCTCATTTAACTGAGTTTCATCATGCTAAAATGCAAAAAAAAAAGAAATGGAAAAATCCTTAGGTTGTTATATTTATTATTGTTGTAAACTTATTGTACCTTTTCTTTGAGGTGGATTGATTGAATTCCAAGAATGCAAACGCTTGCACAACTAATGTCCAAAATTTTACTACGTATGCTAATCTTAGTTTTGAATTTTATAACTACCTACATAGTAGCATAATATCGGTAGTTATAAAGTTATAATGTCTCTCCTAAACTCTTCAATGAGTTTAGGAGAGACATATGGAGTTAGCTTTATATAAATGTTAATAACTTGAACTACATTTGTTGCACAGGCGGTACTTATAAGCGAAAATATGAATTAGCAAAAAATTCTCTGCAAACATTGCAATTACAACATTTAGTACAACCTTAGTTCTGCAAGAAATTGACTATTACTGAGTTTATGTAAGCGAGTTAATTGTAATTTTCAACTCACGACTTACGAAAAATCTTAAAATAAATTTAGACAAATATATAAATACATTTTGGCCTATTTTGTTTATAACTTTTGGTTATATTTTGCGACAGTGTATTCGACAGCATGGTACATTTTTGACGTTTAGCAGAAAATAGCCAAGAGTGTGAAAAACCGCTTTACCAAATTCACTTTCGCAAAATATTAACGTAAGTGAAAAAGCACATGCTTTAGCATCTATGCAACGTAGCTTTAACTCATGCGGTACTTCTATAAAGTTCAATACTTTTGGCATTTCAAACTTTCCAAGTTTACCAAAAACTCAGTGTGTGTAAAAACTTGTGTTGTTTTAAATTTTATATTTGTTTTCGTCGACACTTATATATGCAGCTGTTTGTAAACGCAGCATTAATAGTTTTATTATAGTGTTTGCGTCTTGTCGTCTTGTTCAAAAACATAGTTCCGGGTCTTTATATAACTATATATAATATATGGCATTCACAAAAAAAACATTTTGGCTATTTAAAGTGTAGTTAGTTTTAAAGTTTTAAACTAAATATACACATTGTGATCTAAAAATAACCGAACTTTTTAGTTATAAAATAAAACAAGCATGGTTTTATCTTTCAAAGCTAATATTTATTCAAAATACGATCCATTTAACTCAATACAACGTTTGGAATGCTCAAGCAATTTATTCATAGACTTTTTAAACTCGTTTTATTGCGATGTACTTTTGCACCTGTATGGCTGAAATGTCAATGTAAAAAAAAAGCTCCTTAAATTGCAGTTGTCATTTTTGTAAAGAGAAATTAATCGCACGTTGATAGATCAGGCAAATACGGAGGGTACTCAATGAGACAAATCAGTTTCTTCATCAAAAACTCATCTGGTCTTGTGAGAGGTGGTGCAATAAAAACAGCTGCTTTCGGGCCTAACACGTAGAACTCTCGACCACAAACCATGTAAAACTTGTAAATTATAAACTCCATTGACAGTTTGAGCTTCTGAAACAATTTCCTTGTGAACAATACCCATGAAATTATAGAAAGTTATCAACATTGACTTCTGAAAACGCCATTTTTTTTTGGTTTTGGCACGTCTTTTGACTATCATTCTGCAGATTGTCGCTTAGTTTCAGTATCATATCTAAAACACCATATTTCATCACCAGCTATGATCGAATCAAGAAACTTTGTATCGTTTTGAGCTGTTGAAATTATGGTTTTTGCAATGCTCTAAACGTGTGATTTTTTGTTTAATATTTAACTATGCTGCAACGAAACGTGCACACACACACACCTTGCTTTTACCCAAATCTTTAGTTAATATTTTGTAGATTAAACTGTAAGATGCTGATTTAATTCATATGCCAGTATTCTCCAAGTGAAATTTTGCATCGATGGCGATTATTTCACTTACTTTTTGCACTAACTCAGCACGATTAGATGCACGATCGGGTCGTTCAGGTCTTGGTTCATAATTTAAATCATCACGACCGTTTTCAAAACGTGTATAACAAGTATAAACTTGAGCACAACTCATACAAGCATTATTCAAAACTTTTTTTTTAACAAATCGTAAATTCGTCTCAGCGCACTTTTTTTACGTAGTTTAAAGCAAAATTGAATATTTGCTCTTTTCTTTTTACGACATAACTACAAAAAAAAAAAAACTGCTGTTATTACAACGTGTGGCATTTTGTCAGCTATGAAACGTTTAGCATGAACTTAGCTGCTTTCGAAAGTAGAAAAATTTACCTGTCTAACACTGCCAACATTTAATAGATGGGCGCTATGTGTTCTATGATTTAAATTAAAAGTTCGGTTAGTTTTAGATCACAGCTTGTATGCTCGAAAAGCCTATTAAATGAAAGCTATACAAATTTAATCAAATTTTATTTAAATTTTCTATAAACTATTTAATTGATTTGAAAATTTTTACAAAATATATAGATGATTTTTTTTTTTTTTTTTGGATTTCTATTTTATGTTTTCTGGTATTGTCAATCCACCAAAAGAATTGTTTTATTATTTTGTTTATACATTTTATTAAACATACACATACATACATACATACATACATACATACATACATACATACATACATAAATACCTACATATATCAAATCGAATATCTCGGAGAATGTGTTCTTATAGTATCAATATATATTATTATAATTGTTATTAACTATTTTATACATAGTAGAAGCAAACATTTATCAATTCAAATCCATGTTTCTCTTTTGTTTTTATAACTATTTTAAATTTTATTTTATTTGCAAAAACAAAAAACAAAAAACAAAAAACAAAAAAACTACTGTGTTCTTGTTAGTTGGTAGAGCTTAACAAAAGTTACCATAGTTTGAAATGAACATACTACATAGCAAAATAAAAAAGATTTTGATAATTTAAAAAGCAAGCTTAAGAAAAACACATTTAGCCGTACAAAGAAGTAAAAATATGCAGCAACAGACTGACGGACAGTTACAAATAAAGGCGCGACAGACACAGGCGCTTCAATCAAGCAATAGTTTATTTTTTCTGTTGTTCTTTTTTGATTGATTAATTGATTGTTTAAGTATGTCTAATTGATTGTTTGATTGATTGGCAGACAGACAGACAGACAGACAGACTGATTGAAAGACGTACATAAAATAAATAAAAATAATAATAATAATAAAAACATTTAAAAATATTAAGAAAATAACATAGCGATAACACTTGGATAGTAGGTGATAATTGGTGTGTCTTAAATATGCTCCCCTTTTTTACTAAATTAGCGAAAAAAAAACAAAAAAAACGAAATAAAAATTTATAATAATATATTGTAATAATAATAATAATAGTAACAAAAGCGACAACAGCCAACAAAAAAAAAAAAAACCAACAAACAAATAACAAAAGAAGAAGAAAATTCTTATTATATTGATACAACAAAAACACACAAAACTGAGACATATAAAAAAAAAAAAAGAAAAACCACAACTTTTATACGAAAATTTTTATTTTTATTATTGATTTTTTATAAAAGAAACTCTTGTTTATATTTCGTTTTGTAAATTATAAAACCAACAAAAAATTTCTTAGTAAACGTTTAAACAAATTATACTAAATAAAAACTTGAAAAACTCATAAAACAAAAATTTTCAAAATTTTTCGTTACAAAAATTTCTGGCCTTACAAAAAAATTAAGCATAAAATATAATTAGTTTAAATAAATTAAAAACAAAACAAAAATTATATTAAACTAAAAACATGCGATAAAAATTTATATACGTTTATGAAAAGTACATAAAAGAACAACAGCAACAACAACAACAGCAACAACAACAACAAATTTTCATATATAACTTTATAAAACAAACAAAAGAAGAAAAAAAACGCGTATATAAAAATACTGTTATACATAAAACAATCGGTATATAATGTAAAAGAAAATATTAAAATAATTATAAAATTTAAATAATAAAACAAAAAACAAAACACTTGCTCGCTAAAGTCTACGTACACCACAAAAAACAACAACAACAACAACAAAAATGAAATTTTAACTTTAATTGCAACTAACTCAGTTAATGTTTTATGTATTGCAACAAACTTTATTTTATTATATACACGTATAATTTAATAATTTCGCTTAACTAAACATATTTTAACAGTAGTTTAATGCTTTAAACTAAAATTTTAATTCAGTTTATGCTACAACATGCCACAAAAGCACAACCGCAAAAGTCTGCGTACATGCTTCTTTTTTCGAAGAAAATGCTCTTAGGTAAATAACTGTTAGTATAACACTTATTCGCCAGTACTACATCCGTAAGACAGCTTGGCATGGATTCCACAAGGCTTTTTTTTTTTTTTTTTTTTGTATCTTCAGTTGTCTTTTTGCACATTTTTGGAGTTAACGAATTCTGCGTACGAGTAAGTCCCACAAATGCTCTATGGGAATCAGCTCCATAGAGCATTCCATTTTTTTTTTTTTCTATTATAAAGAAGCCAGAGCTTTACTTAATGCGCATTGTGCTTGGAGTCGTTGTTTTGCTGAAATCACAATTCTTCTAACAGCCCCAAGTTGTGGCAACTTTACAGCAAATTATGCTTAAAAACTTGTATATAACTAGTTTGATGCATTATTGATTCAATATTGTTGTTAGTTTGCCAACACCATTGGCTGCCATACAACCCACAACTCGTTCTCCAACATGTTTTACGTTTGGCTAGACATTATTCTTTTCAAAGGCCGTACTGCGCCTTCTTCATAATAACATTTTTCCTTTTTATGCCGAAAATATAAAATTTGCTCCCATTTTGAAAAAAATAACCTTTTTTCGTAAAC
Source organism: Leucophenga montana (assembly GCA_035044765.1). Lineage (NCBI taxonomy): Eukaryota > Metazoa > Arthropoda > Insecta > Diptera > Drosophilidae > Leucophenga > Leucophenga montana. The sequence goes on along the minus strand of JAWNNQ010000588.1, from coordinate 91,968 downwards.
TGTGGGAGCTTGCGAACGTACTTATTTGCAAACTACATGCGCTTCTGCTTATCTACAGCTGAGATATGGCGCTTCTTACGGGCAACTCGACTATGATACACAGATTTTTTTTTTTTTTTTCTTTTAAATGTATCAGCGGAAATTATTTTTGTATACGTTTGTTCTAGTTCGTATGCGTAAACGTTGGATTCTGTCGCACTAACTGAATGTCGCGTTTTTTCACACGTTTTGTTAAGAGCAATGAACGAACTGATGGCACCCTTTGAAGTGTAGTTAGTTAAATAGTCGTTGTATTGATGAGTGAGCTTTGCCCATTACTTTTCAAATGTTTTTCTGTATGATATCCCATATTAAGATTGATTTGACACTCCAGTTGATTGAAAAATAATGAATTAAAACTTCAAAGTGCGTTAAGTATTTCGAAAAATATTTTTAGCTAACGGTAATCGCATATTTGCTCATTGCATGCGTCTGTACGTAGACTTTTGCGGTAGTGCTTTTCTAACATGTTGTAGCTTAAAATGAATTAAACCTTAAACTTTAAGTGTTAAAATGCAGCAAAAATATTATTAGTAAAAAGAAATTAATAAACTAAACTATATAATAAAAGAAATTTTGATTCAATACATAAAACATATTAGCTGAGATATTTGCAATTAAAGCAAAAATTTTAAACTTTTTTATGGTGTACGTAGACTTTTTCCAGCAAGCGTATATATATATATATATATATATATATATATATATATATATATATATATATATATATATATATATATATATATATATATATATATATATATATATATATATATATATATATATATATATATATATATATATATATATATATATATATATATATTATTGTTAAATTTAATTATAAGTTTTTAGTAAAATGGTTAAATTTTTAATTAAACAAATCTATATACATAGAAAAGAAACGTAGAAAACCCACAAAACAAAAAATATCTACATTTATAAATTTAGCATAGTATGGTATATTATTATGTTACGATATTTTCATTATAAATAAACATTACAAAAAATAAAAGAAAAACAAAAAAACAAATTCAAATAAAATTACAGAAAACAAAAAAATAATAAAAGGCAGATTATATTTAAAAGAAAATAAGAAACGATTAATTAATTCATTAATTAATTCATTAATTAATTAATTAAGTAGCTGTGCAGTCTGACACAGATACGCACGACGTATTTACATATATTCAAATATAAATAAAAACTAAAATAAAAATAAAAATAAAAACTAAAGAACAGAATTCGAAACAAAAACCAAACAAAAACACATTTTTATAGAAGTTTAATAATTTCTACAGTTTGGGGTGATGTTAATAGCAAAAGTTAACAGCAAAGCTTATGAGGTCCTTTATGTTGGAAAATTATATATTTTTTTTTTTTTGTTTTATTTATAATATTTTTTATAACACTATATCAAAAAAAAAAAAAAAAAAATTAAATTAAAAATAACAAAATTAAGGAGAATACAAAGAAGAAAATGTTTAGTTCGTTAGAAGCGAAGCTTCAATAGTCTTCGCAAGCATCTTACAAATTATTGTCAACCAATTGCTCTATTGATAATTTGACGCTTTCATTCCATTTTTCAAGTGGTTAGCTTGAAAAATTCAATACTATAACTGTCCTCTAAATCCCACAAAGTGGGTGGCTGATCTTTATGGAGACTACCACTGAAATTCAAATTTCATGTGTATGTTGACTGTAATAAAAACGTTTCGCATGCAAAATATGAAAAGTGTGCGGTGAATTTGTATGGCAGCTGGCTCTAAAAATGGGAGAAGTGCGTCCATTGTTATGTATGTAAAGCATTTCTTCTTAAATTTTCTTTAAATTTTCAAAATTTCAAGTTGATATCAACTGTCATAAATTATTATTACTACTATTATTATTATTATTTATGATGGTCACATATAAAAACTGCCATCTAAAAGGTCTATTGTCAGTCCTACTGAGTTAGATGACCTGCCCTAAGCCTATATGTTGAATGAATCTTAGTACTTTCCTAGAATACAAACTTGTCAGTTGCTCCCGCCTAATAAAGTGATTACCTAGCAACTGCAGTCTGCTTCTAGCTACAGCTTCACATTCAGCAAGAATGTGAAGAGAGTTATCATAGAATCTGCATTCGGATGAGTCCTGTTAGCAGTCCTGTCAGCATTCTTAATTGGTTTCTACTAGTTAGTTCGAGCATAGTTTTCAATATGCTCGGGTTATAATCTCCTAGAAGTAACGTTGCTTGTCTTAGTCCTTGGCTTGTAGTTGTTCTTCTCCTTGCGAATTACTTCCGATATAGTATGTAACTATTAAAACGAAACGGAAAATATACAAAATGCCATTAAAAACTAACTTCAATAAAACAAGTAAGTTATTCATACATAAACGCATGTGTTTGCGGTGGTGTTGTATGGGGTTATCTATAAAAGTGAGCTTGGCATATCCACATGGATACTCTGATTCAGCCAAATATCTCAAAACTGAATACTAAGAGAAATGCCAAGCAACACACACACACACACACAAACAGACAAATAAAATAAAACGAATGTTGTTATCAAAAGAGAAAGCATTTCTCTTTCTATAGGATGCCACTAAATCGATTTTCAAGTTGATATTGCCATTTTCATATAAATGCATAAAAGTGAGCTGTGGGTTTGTATGGGAGTACCTCAAAAAGTGGGCAGCAAACGCCCATTTGTATATGTATATGAAGGGGCTGTGTACTAAATCGCATTTCAACCTACTATTGACTTTAAGAAAGAAGTTTTTCATACAAAAACACAAAAGTGAGCAGTGGGTCTGGAGTATGGAGGCTACAACAAAAAGTGGGCGGGTTCCATCCATTAAAGTTTATGTGAAGCGTCAGTCCACTAGAAGTTACCATATCAATTATTAAGTTGATGTTGACTACAATAAAAAAGTTTTCCGTACAAAAGTCAAAAGTGGGAGGTGGGTTTGTAAGGGGAGCTATCCCAAAAAAATGGGCGTGGCGGATCAATATTGATATTCTATTAAACTGAAAAAAAAACGAAGTGTATTTGCGAATTTTCAACTGGATAGCATAAAAATTAGTCCCCAAAAAATGCCCAACATACAGACGGACAGAGAGATGGATATGGCTAGATCCACTCGTCTCGTCGAGCTGATCAGGAATATATATATACTTTATGGGGTCTACGATGTCTCCTTTAATGCGTTGCAAACTTTCAGACAAACTGATAATACCATTTCACAATATCGGAGGTATCACAGAAATCTCTAGACAAAAATCCGTCTGGTGATTTGAAAATCTCCGAGACTTCATAGAAAATAGTTTTTTTTTTTTTGTACAGACGAGTTTTTTAATTATATAATTACAAATAAGTTGGCAGCACTACACAAAATTATCAGCTGCAATTCGTTGTTGTTGCGTAAATCGACCTAGACGGTTTTCAGCAAATAAATACACATTTTTATAAATTTCAATTAAATAATAAAATGTACTAAATGTCTAAATCCTAAGGCACAGTTACGAAGAAAATACATTGAACTAGCACATATACAACGTTTTACCTTATGATTTGAAGAGTTTATATATTTAATTAATAGTTTCACCAAGCAAAAGGCTGGAGATTTCAAACAGTCTAAAAGAGATTTCTGTGACACCTACGAAATTGATTTAGGTCGGAATTGGGGTTAAAGAGATTTCTGTGACACCACAGTATGTGTGAATAGTATAAAAAAAGCATTAAAAATTCTTCTTAATTAGATATGTGCGATTGGAAGAATAGAATCTAAATATTCAAGAATGTTGTCACTAGCTCTTATAGTCTCTCAGTTCTGTTGTTTCATATAATCAGATGTAAATGGTTATATAGACTTAGCTTCCGATGCTGATCAAGAATATACATATACCCGTATACTTTATGGTATCAAAGACCCTCGTTCTGCTGGTAACATACTTACATACGCAGAACCTTGTTTTACGCTTGTCACTTTGGGTACAAGGTAAACACATTTCAATTCAAATTGTTTAAAAATGTTACTGAGCATTTTGTTACAATACTGCCAAAATAATTTAATACCTACTAGTTGCGATTCCCGGCGTTGCTCGGTACCTAAAAACTATTTAAAGCCAAACCGACTTCGGATTTTGTAAATTGAATTGATTGCAATTATTCCCACGAATCTGTATGTGTTATTTTCAAAACTAAATTAAAAATGACTAAAACACTTTGTTTTGAAAATCGGGAGCCAATATTTCTGGAACAAATTGAACGCATACTTACACCTTGGTCTTGTTAGAAAGGTGCAAATTAAATTATAATAAAAGTTTTCACTTCAATGTCGTATTGTTTAATGCGAAGCAATTATAGATAAAAACTTTTGGATTTTAAGCTAAAATATTGAAAATCAAAATTTCACGAAAATGGAGTACAGCTTTGCAAAAAATGGTGAACGCCATGGTAAAACTCAACGTCCTCGATTTATGTTTTGTTTTCTTCATTGTTACTTTTAAAGAACAGCTTAAATCTTATAAATGGTTCGCTTAAACTATTATTTTCAAATCTTACACATTTAATACGATTATTAAATTTATTTTTAGCTAATTTTAGCTGTGGTCTAAACTGATTACTGTCCGATTGAATTATTTAACAGTAAATGAATTTCATTGACAAAATAAGTAAACACTGCGATATAACTTCATTTAATTTGTAATATTCCAATTATTTCAACGCAATATTCAATTCAATTTTCATATAGACTTTCATATAAATTGTTCAATGGTGCGAATACCTCAATACTTTTTGTTTATTTCATAAACTTATACTTACTTTCCTATTATTTGTATTTCTTCTTGATTAGTTTAAATCTTGCTACATAAATTTGAATAATTTTAAAACCTCAAAGGCAAACAATTCAACAAATCCAGTGTTAAACTCAATATGCCAAAGCAGCTTTGTAAATAAAAATAAATGAAAATTAATTGGAAATAATCCAAAGAACAAAATGTTATTTTTCACATTTGAGATTGAAAAAAAAAACGTAAAGCTGCTGAAACCCTCACCTTCGTACGTTGCCAATGTAATTTGAAATAAATTAATCCATATTTCGAATTAAAGATGAATTTCAATTTCAAAGGATTTTGAATTTTACTATTAACGACACCCTAAACAGGTTAACAAATAAAAACAGTGAAAATAGTAAAGCATGCAAATCCAAAAATCCATATTACATTTAAAATACTTTTCAAAATGAAATGAAATATTTAGTTAAATGTGTTTATAAATGCAGCAACTAATCAACGCATAAACAAGCAGACAGGCAGCTAAAACATTTTCAAATACAACACTGAAGCGAATGTACAATGCAATAGACAAAAATTTGCATAATTTTTTCGAGAAATTGTTACATTTTTTGTGACGCGTTTAACATATTTCACACACAAACAACTGCCCCGACACTTTCCCTCTCAATTCATAAAGGCAATATTTTGATACGAGTAATAAGTACAGCTTAATATGTTTCATTTAGTTTTCCAAGGTGAGTATGAATGCCGCAATGCACAAATTGTACATTTCGTATGCGTAATATAAGGGAATTTATAATATTATAGTACAGTGAAGTAACAGTGAAGTAACAGTGAAGTAACAGTGAAGTGCAGCGAAAGGGGCCAGAAGAAGCATTGCAGTGCAAAAAAGATCAACTCCAAAATCGGCATTTTGTCATGAACATGCTTTTTTCCAAAGTTAAGAGTTTAATGGTGTTCTCAAGAAGCCCATCATCAGAACTTGACCAAATTCATATGGGACCACCGCTCATGTACCATATTTTTTTTTTTCTAATAAGTAAAAAAGAATTATCGAAATCGTTCTACGTGGTATAGAATTTAAATAAAAATAAATAAAAAAAATTCCGACGACTCGAAAACCTCCTTCACATTTTGAAGTCTGTTAAAAAAGAAAGTATTAAAGTCGATCCGCTTGTATGTGTTTCCATCATACTACAACGTACAGCAACATAGTAAATATCTACATCAAAACTTTGGCATTGGTAACAGTATGAAAAAAAAAACTGCAATGTGCAGGCATTCATAGATACTTTGATTGTTGCTTTGATTATTCTAAAAGCGAACTAAAAACATGGAAATGGCTCTGTAAGAAAGGTTTAATCTGAATCTTATTATCTTTGCTCGTACTTCAAAAATTAAACAAATCTGTACTAAAATAGCTAAGTTTTTTTCAGTCGAACAATTTTATTACACAAATTTACCAACACAACAGTTTCTTTATACAATTTTGCAAGTAAAATCTTAACATTCTGAGTAATTTCCGAAAAACCCGAAATTATTCTAGAAATTGCCGATAGAACCTTTACAACTCTAATAAAAATTCAACAAATTAACAAATTTCGCACAATTCCTACTCCGTACGCCTCTGATTATGTCTTTTGTGTCAATTTTTTTCTTTGTTCGTTCATGTTCGTTCATGTTCAGCATGTTTTCTATTTGGAATTGTTTTTATTATCTTTGTTATAAACGATAAATATTCGAGTATTCGCAACTAAAAGAATTTCTACAAATACAAATGAAAATGTTGCGGAATAATAAAACACAAAGAAAACGTAATAAAATAACATAAAATATTTATAGAAAAAAGCAAAGGGTAGACAATTTATTGCGTTAGAGCAGGGGTGCCTCAAACGATTTTTTTGTGGAAGAGCGCACAGACCAATACATACAAAATTCTTTTTGCTGTCCTATTGTGTACACGCAGAAAGATAACGCTGAACAAGCTAATTGTTTATGTTGTTTTCGTTAGTTTATGCAAAGAGCTATGTGTGTGTGTGTGTGTGTGTGTGTGTGCGTGTGCAAAATTGTTGTTGTTTTGCAGTTTGGTATTGGGGCTTTGCTCTTTGCCATACGCAGAAAGATAACAAAGAACAATGAAATTGTTTGTGTAATTCATATGTATAATGCAAAGAGCTGTGTGTGTGTGTGTTCGGCAATACGCAGCCTGCGCATGAAGAATATACGGTTTGGGCACCTCTAAGTTAAAGTAAACAACAAGAAAAGAAATAATAACAAACTCACACACAAATTAAACAAAACGGGCCTTTCTAAAAATATACACACACACACACACATATAAACTTGCTTACACAAACACACACCGTCATATAAAAAAAGCACGCTTCCATGTAAATGCAAACTGAAAACATTTTTGGCAGATACATTTTTACAACAATCTTCAAGCAAATCTTATATAAAGAATAAAAAGGTAAATAAATCTTAAACTGATTTATTGATTTGAAAAAGCATTAGAAAAACCACAACAACAACAACAACAATAATAATAATAATATTAATAATAATAACAAGAACAACAATACAACAAATTGAAAACGTTTAAGTTTAAGTAAAAAATTCATGAAATGAAAAAAATGAAAAGTAAATAAAAAAATTGTTCGAAAAAAAGTCAAGCTGAACGTTTCTTTTTATATAAGTATATTATATATTTAAGTTTAACTAGATGAATTCTTTTTATATGTATTTGTAAATTGTTTTCTAGATAAATCGATTTATTTATATATATATATATATATATATATATATATATATATATATATATATATATATATATATATATATATTACTTATTACTATTATGATTATAAAATATATATTTATATATATACTTCATTATTACAAACTTGAATGAAGCAGATGAAATGTAGAAAAATAATAAAACTTCAACAACAGATTGCTAAAAATTATACAAAGAACAGAAGTAAGAAACAAAACATAAAATAAAATATATGAGAAAAAAATGAAAGAAAGCATCATGATGAATAATTCAAACTCATTCTTAACAAATAAAGTATAATCTGAATTATATAAAATGAAAAATTGTTTTAATTGTATTACTTTTCTATTCATTTATTTATCACGGTCCACGCAATTGACGAAAGCCCACCTCAGTGTGGCTGCAGCACGATCACTACGAGTATATTATATGCACAATATCAAAGTTTTTACTGGTAAGACCGACCAATAAAAAGGCCTTCAAACGTACATTCAGAAAATGTTAAAACATATCTATATAATATCGGATTATCTCAGTCCGAAATATAGGGGGTTGAAAATACCCACCCCAAATGGTATTGCAGCTAGTGGGGGCGTAAAGCACCCAAAACTTTGTTTTATTTATTCTTGGCGTCGAGATAATTTCAACGACTCCAATATCAGGAAAAATATAATCACAAAAGAACAATAACACTACTTCAACACAAGAGAGATCAGATAGCTATTATTGTGGCAGCCCTCACAGGTCACTGCATATTAGGGAGACATGCCACAAGGCTAAGGGTAAACTCCCGGGACTTCTGCAGAAGCTTGGAAATGCCGATTAGAGTGAGACGGTCGAGCACTTGCTATGTTACTGGCCGGCACATAGTAGCCAGAGACTGACATTATTAGGGCGCCTCTTCCTGGATAACTTAACTGAGATCACGGAAAAAGAGATAAAAAATATCTGGCAAAGTGGTTCTCAGAGTAGCTGCGGTAGAAATAGGAAATACATATGGTATCACAAGGGACCTATGCTGGCCTAAGTGACAATGTGCGGTTCAACCATGTTGGCCATCATAACCTAACCTAATATCAGGAAAATCGGTCCACCCGCTTAAGCTATGAATTTTTGAAGTTTGTGTGTCTGAATCCTTTAGAAAATCTAAATTTTGTTGATACAGAATTTTAGTACACAAAAAACTAAGAAACTTTTGTTGTACCACTTTTTTTTTCAAAATGGTAGCTTTTGGCCGGAAAAGCTAAAAAAAGCTACAATTTTAATTGGCTGCCAAGGCCAAATAGCTTTATATTTTTCAACATGTGATAGCTCGTTGGATGGGTGTTTCGAATGCCTTATAAATGATTGGCTGAAATGATGTTTTTCGTGCTCATATTTGGAGTGTTAAGACATTGTGAGATTGAGAAAATTTTGATATATTTTCCTTTTCTTTGAAAATTCCGTGAGCCGAGATGTAGCATCCCAAATATCAAACTATGCAACATTAGCTATTTGTCCTAATACATCATACTAATAGCTGTTACATCTCTTATACGAAGCATGGACATAAACCTGTTATACTCTTATACCCTTTTGTTTTTATACCATTCACACATAGTGTGAAATGGTATTATCAGTTTGTCTGAAAGTTTGTAACGCATTAAAGAAGGCATCGTAGACCCCATAAAGTATATATATAACCTTGATCAGCTTGACGAGACGAGTCGATCTATCATGTCCGTCTGTCTGTCTGTCTGTATGTTGCGCATTTTTTGGGGACCAATTTGTATGCTATCCAGTTGAAATTTTGCACATACACTTATTTTTATTGGTGTTTAATAGATTATCAAGAATGAAACGCCACGCCCACATTTTGAGGTAGGCCCCACACAATCCCACCGCACACTTTTGAATTTTTGTATAAAATCTTTTTTATTCAGTCAGTCAATATCAACTTAATAATTGATATGGTAACTTTAACATACATTAATGGGTGGGGCGCGCCCACTGTTTGGGGTAGCACCCATATAAATAGGCGTATCCCGCCTATTTGTATATTCACAGTATTTCGATGTTTAACTTTATCAACTTGACAAGGTAATTTAATCCAGACATTTGCTAGTCATGTCTCACAGTTTGGATGCTGGATACACTTTACTTGTCTAGGGAAATATTTGCCGCATCTACTAAAAAGAGTTGCACCTCATCTTCCACTATAAATTACTTTATGTCGTAAATTATGAATCTATGACTCGGTATGGTGTCTTCATTTAGTCGTAAGTACCTTATGCATTTTTTCGGAGTAGTTTGCCCTTGCCAAGTGAAAAACTTAGCGAAACATTTTATCTTTTCTTTCTAATTGATGTATGTATGTATTTGCTACTATGTAGATCGTATAATAAAAATTTCATATAAACTGTGTATCATAAAGCGCCTTATCTATTTTGCAATATTTCATACAATAACGGAGAGGAGATTGGACGAAAGTAATTTTTTTCTAAAGCATTGCGACTAATGTAAAAACCAGGTAACGTCCTTGGCCAATCACAACGACTCACTCTCTCACAAAGTTTTCTCTCTCGCTCTTTTTTTTTCTCTCAGCTCTCTCAATTTGCTATAGCTGTTACCATTTTTGTTTCCTTCCTTTGGTTTCAGTTGGATGAATAGAAAAAATATACTCTATATCTCTGTCGTGCTATAAAGGGCGATTCGGCACGAAACTGTTATAGGCTCACTTACAAACATGTTTGCGAGCATCAGTTGAGTTTCTTTTTTTTAGTATTTTAGTTGGTAAAATTTTAAAAGAATAGGAATCAAATAAATATTTAAAACAAAAAAGAGAAAGAATTGATACACCAACCAAACTAATTAATTGCATAACTGCGCATTAATTATTGCAAATAAATTGCTCATTTATTGCCGCTCTTTATCTGGGTGGTTCTTAGAGCAGGGCTGTCCAAAAGCAGAGCACCCAAAGTGCGAATCATTTCTGATGCAACGTTACTAATTCAAATTTTTGTTTCTCTTTAGCATGAAACAGCCGACTTCGGCATGCGTTTGTTCGTATGTGTGGGAAAACACGAAAATGTTCGTCCCCATGGGGCATTGGCTGGACAGCGTTAATTTAGAGGCCAAGGCATTTTCCGTGACCTATACTATCCTATACTATGGATATTTTTATATTGGGTACTTTAAAGACATAATATCGAATTTCGGCCACTGGACTAGTGGACTCTGGCATATATTAATAGGCTAGCGGAAAAAATCGTATTCATTTGCAGATGTGCACAATCTATATTTTATGAAAATCGGTTGAATATTTTGGGTTTAATTCAGTCTTAAACAATCGTCAGCCACAAAACAAATCAAACACACAGAAGTTTTACAAGAATAGTAACACACACACGCACACAAGATATATTAAACGACAGTATGGGAGCAGTCCGTTGCAAGTTGATAAAACTCAATTAGCACGAAAGAGAAAGGATATTGCGCTTTGCTATTATTTTTCTGACTGTCTCTCTGGAGAAATCATGCAGTTGTAGCAATAACAAACGCATAAACACAATAATATACAGTGTTATTTGCTAGATTTCGGTCGACTTAATCGTCCGCAGATATAAGTACATACTAGTATGGTATACGTAAAACGTCATCCCATAACAAGCAATCATAGTAAATTTTAAGCTGATATATAAGCTAATAAATAAGTTGTTCATATAAAACACAAAAGTCGGCGGTAGGTTTGTATGGAGCTAAGTCTAATAGTGGGCGGTAAACTCCCTTCCATAAACATGTGAAGTATTCAAACATAGGGAGCCACCATATCAAGTTTCAAGTTGCTACAATATTAACTGTAACAAATAAGTTTTTCACTTTGATTTTGTGTATAGGACTATCCCCAAAAGTGGTGGATACGCTATGGAGTTATTAAGAAAATAAACTTCGTAACCTAGTTTCAGCCAGATAGCTAAAAATGTATACAAAACAATTAATTCAAGATACACAGACGAACAGATGGACAGCTAGATATAGCTCGATCGATTAGTCTCAACGATCTGATCTGGATATGTATAGTTAAGTGATCTATATTAAATGGTCTGGATATGTATAGTTTATGGGGAACGTATATTATATATAAAATAAATAGTTACTGAAAGGTTATTCATACTTCAAAGTTCCCAAACTATAGCTACGAACGTTCGACAGCTTTTACTTTCATTTCTTAAACGGTCTGTAGTACTTATGCATATGTAGATAAAATAAATTATGGCATTTTTCATTTGACTACACACGAATAATATTGAATAAATATTATATAATGCTATTATACATTATATATGTGTGCAACGTAATAACATCGTAATTTCTAAACTCTCTAAATGTATCGTTGTACTTATATATGGGTGACGGGTTCATGCAACTGACCTTCGTGCAGAGCACAGTGCAACACATATAGAAAGTCTAATGACCAACAAATGTCCGAAAACAAAAAAAAAAAAACAAAAAAATTTAAATGGCGATACTTTAGTTGTATGTATTTAGTTAAGCTATGAAAAATATAAGGCACACAGATGCATACGCTGATTTCGTGTGGAGTTTATGTGGAGCAAAATTTACTAACACGAATTTGCGTTTGGTGGTGCGTTTAACGTCGACTTCAATTTAGTACACTTTCAATCCCCCTGCTACATTTTCCATTCCATATTGTAGAAAAGTGTTAAATAGTTTTTGCTACATGCAGCACTTTTATGGTCAAAATGCACACATATACTCGTACACACACTGGCTTACACTGGCATGCACACCACACAATGGCAGTTCGTTAATTTATTACTTTCAACCAAATGATGCCATTGTTGTTGTACAGTATAGTGTAGTACATATAGTATTTTTGTATTGCTAATGGTGCAGCAATTGTTGTTGTCGTCATTATTATTAACGTCATTGTTGTTATTGTAGTTGTTGTTGTTGTAGCTCAAGTTGAGTGAAGTGAAGTGAAGTGAAGTTGTTGTTGCATGCTACAAAAGTTTGCTGAACTTGGAAAAACGTCTTGTCTTATTCAGCGAAAACCAGTAGACGCGTAATTGCGGCCAAAAGCGTCAGAGCTCGAAACAAGCCGAACGAATCGCAACAAAACGAAGCCAAGTCCAATATACGAGCATGTACACAGTTTGAAGTTTGTTACACAGCAAGCAGCAAATATTACGTGTGGCCTTGTCGCCGTGCATTGTGGCCAAAAAGGCAATGGCGATACATGCCGGACGACAGACGACTGCGGTCTGCCCCATGTGGTGGACACTCTACTGGTGGCATTCAACAATAAGCATTAGCAACAATGAACGGCATGGTGCGACGCAAAGAAAAGGAAAAACTACAGCATTGCGTCAACAGCCATAACGGGAGTCGGTCTAATCGATACACATACATGAACGATGAACTTGTATACTGTATACTGGGTGGCATACCGTTATATTATTACAATATATGTACTAGTATATGTTAATATTCCAATCAATTTTTTTAGATGAAAGCCATAATTGAACCTGGTAGATGATATGTTGAACATATAGAAAGTATGACGGGATACTCTTTCAAAACCTTATTGAAATCTTCATAAGCTTATATAGAAGATTATAACTATAGAAGATTATATAGAAGATTATAACTAAAACAAAAGTTTGGAAACTAAACCATTTGTAACTGTTTTTCGAAATACATAGAACTCTTCTGAAATAACCCATAAAGAAATATGCATTAATATCACCCGTAGCAGAGGAATGTGGGCGATAAGTTTTAATGGCAGAACTCTTTTCAGTCCATGTGAATGATCCATAAAAATCTTTTATACCGAAATTCAAATTGATATTAATTAATAAAAAATTATGTTCGAACTATGATTATTATATTATTATAATATTATTATTATTATTCTATTATTGTATTGAGATTTTCGATAATATATCGATAATATCGGTGCGATAAGTTTACAATCGATAATATCTAATATCGATACTTTGGTTATGATCTATCAAGATTTGTGTACTCACTTTCTATCACTATGAAAATGACACTTTTTTGTTGAATTTCATTGGATTTTGTCATTCATTAGTCTTCTAAAATTATGCACAAATTACAATGCTCAACAACGAAAATATATGAAGAAATGGTTCGAAACCGCATGCTTTGTACAATTTAATCGAAAATCATGAACATGCCAACAGATGAATCCTGGTATATTCTAAACGAGTACAATTATTGCTGCTATCCAAGACGCCATAATCTGCCTAAGTAGATGTGCAGTCAGTGTAAAGATGGTCTACCTATACTCTGACAACCAGGCACTTGATGCTTCATACTAAAAAAAAAAAATTATTCTGAATGCCGCACCTAATTCTCTAAATGAGTTGGCTAAGCACTTCAGGCTCCATCTCATCTGATATTAAAGGCAACGAAATAGCAGTTGAACTTACTAGGCTAAGAACAACATTGCAGAATATGCAGAAGTAGCTGTATTGCAATGACACTTGCAAGCCTCTTACAAGTAATCACATGATGCATAGTGGAGTGCGCACTTCACATCTTATCAAACTTAATAGAGCAGTAATATCCAATTTGTTACTGCCAATTGTCAGATTGCCAGGCATGCAATCAAACCAGGCGTCATATATAAAAGTTTTCGTAACGAAGAGAAGGATCTGTTTTCTCGTATTCACAAGAATCTCCGTACCCCCACTATGAAATTCGAAATAACTCGTCTCAAACTTATTTATGCGACCAAACTTAATTCTCACTCAAACCCACAACCCACGAGGGTGTTCACCCAGCCCAGTAACGTATACCTATAGTTGTGTGAAGTTGGCACCCGAAGTGTGAAATTTTAATTTTTTTAATGCAGTTCGTTTGTACTGGAAATGAGCTAGTCAGTGATTTTTGAGTAGCAGTGATTATCGTGACTGCTACTTTCAAATCACCGGGATTTTTAACTGCTACTGCGATCGATGTCTATTTATTATATTAATACGAAACTAATTTCCCGTCAAATTTTACTTTAATATAAATTTATGTTTAACAATTATATTAATAAAGGTGTATATAAATGACATTTTCTGAAGAGGATTCGCCTAAAATGGTACAAAAACCCTTCCCAAGTGTGGGAGATAGTCGGAATCATTGGGCTCCCGCAATAGGATATGGACTTCTTACAAAAATCTTGGGAATTGAGGCGGCAACATGGTATTTTAGATAGTCACTTGATTTGTATATATTCCAAGGGGCATATCTTCACTACAATTCTTTGGAACTAATTCCAAACTACAGGAAACCGCCATCAGTTTCTGAAATATCTTCTTTCTTGTGCCATTTTCTGGTGAAGATTGGCATGAAATGGCATAAAAAACCAGAGGAGAGTATTCGTTATAGTCTCAAGCAATTCGCGGTGTGAACACTACGTATATGATACAATATATCAGTTGAGCGATAGTCAGTGATTCAATGACGGCGACTGAAAATCAGTTGCCACTTGTTATTGTAATTCACGGCGTATTAGTAATAATACATGCATAGCATCAACTTGATACATTGATACATTTTGAGCTGCTAACTCAACATGCATGATATATTACTCATACACCGAGAATCACATTGGCACTAGTAAGAAATAAATGATATGCAATCACTGACATTGACAATACCGAGCAGCAACTGATATAAGTGATTCTTCAGTCGCCGTCATTGAATCACAGGTAGTTAAATATCGCTCAACTCTAGTATGTACATATAGTCAATGTTTTTATTGCTTTGCAGCACCCTGTATAGAATATATATATATATATATATATATATATATATATATATATATATATATATATATATATATATATATATATATATATATATATATATATATATATATATATATATATATATATATATATATATATATATATATATATATATATATATATATATATATATATATATATATATATATATATATATATATATATATATATATATATATATATATATATATATATATAGAGAGAGAGAGAGAGAGAGAGAGAGAGAGAGAGAGAGAGAGAGAGAGAGAGAGAGAGAGAGAGAGAGAGAGAGAGAGAGAGAGAGAGAGTATATATATATATATATATATATATATATATATATATATATATATATATATATATATATATACTTACAATACTTTACAATATGTATAAATCATTTATTGTCACTAAATTCGTAAGTTGGCCAAGTGCACCGATGTATGTATCTATATGTATATATGTATCTTCAACACAGCAAGGAAGATTGTATATGTGTATGTACATATTTGTTAGTTGCGTAGTTTTAAATATATATATATATATATATATATATATATATATATATATATATATATATATATATATATATATATTTGACATACGAAAAGTTTTTCCTTCATTGTCGACATCATCTGACATCCTCTTGGTAGACAAACTTCTCGGACATAATTCTTATCGATATTGCTTACATTTACTGCAATAAATAATTGCATTGCATTTATGCAAATATCGTGTGCGTCTTTCGCTCTGCGACCAATATGGCCTCGCATTGATTTGAGTATAAAATATTGCCTGAAAATTTGCTATTTTCCTTTAAAACTTTTTCACTTTTCCCGTAATTTGAATTTACATCTTTTGAATTTAAAAATACCAAATATGTACCTGAAAATTGTGTCAGAGTTAAAGCTGCACTAAATTAACAACAAATTGTATGAAAATGGCATGCGAAGAAATTTATTGAAATAGGAAAGACAGGTTGATATACTGTGTGGATTGGTTTCCGTATTGCGACTTGGATAATCTTGTTGTACTTTTGGCATAGCCAGCATAATCTTTTATGTAATTTACTTCAAGCTTACAATTGCATTGCCATCTTGCATTTTGTTTGTAAATTGGGTTAACAAAATTTTAACAAAAACAAAAAAAAAAAAAAAATTTTGCAATTTCATGATTTTTAACAATGGCATTGAGCATGCAAATGCTTCATTTGCATTCAATATCCAATAAAACTGGCTTCAAGTGTGCAAAATTCATACATCATATATTTCACTTCCGATTAATATTCATTTTTATCTTTCCTTCTCGCATGCACAACCATTAAAAATTCATTTGCTGTTAATTTTCGAACCGTTTTCACTTTATTTCGAACTCAATAAACGCTAAAGCTGTAATAAAGTCACAATGCTATGCAGTTTTTTTTTTTGTTTTGTTTTTTTAATAATTTGGACAGTCAAATTGTTAAAACTGCTAAAAAACAACAATAGAAGTCAAACACGATTTCAAGATAACTTGCGCTGATTGTCATATAATACACATATATAATACGAGTATTTGAATTAAAAGTGCTTACTTATGTGCCATCGTTGCGGTTGGTTAACATTCCAAATAATTTAAACTTCACTTTTTACCACTTTGTATGCATTGTAGTCAAAAAAAATTAAATCGGAACTGCGAAAAATAGCTGTTAGCAACAGTTTAGTTCTGTCTAAACACCGTAAAATTAAGTGCATTTAATTATAAACATGCAGGAAATATTATTTTAGTTGTATGAGTGAATGAAATGCATTATTAACTACGTTTTTGTATGTCTGTTTTGTATATTCATATCTTGCAAGTAGCTTTTAATACACTTACACAAATCTGATTGAATTCAATTAATAAGTAGTAAAATAGTTTATTTTAGATAGGAATGCAACTCTTCTTTTGCTAACTAAAACAATAAAACAGTAGTAGTTGTAATATTAAAGTTGCTAGCTCAATGATAAAGAAGTGTTCTCTTTCAGAATTTACGTCCTTAATAATTATTTTTCATGATAAGAATATATTGAATCTTCACTAGTTAAAAACCTAATGACGAAAGTGTATTGATATAATTCAAATGTAAAACAAAACTATTTCGTCACAAAATGAATATCCGAGGTTTTGTAAGTGAAGCCAAAGTACGCAAAGCAAGACATTGCAGACCATCTCTGCATTTTGAGTCGGAATCTCCTAACTGTACCAGACATCACCTCCGCCTTCTGAAGACATATGTGGGAAGTGGGTATATATTTCCACTTCATGGATAAGGCAGCCAAGGAGAGCTAATTGGCTACTCCAGGCCTTTGACTCAAATTTCGATGCAGTAAAAGTATCGCAGGTCGCAGACAGGGTGTTTCTAAATATTTCGTCTTTTTTAATCTCCTGTTGGATTACATCTGACGGCGGTGCCCATACGTAGAGGAAGTAATGCTACTCGCGTATGCTGATGTACAGGGACAACATCGTTATGAACGAGTGGCGATCTAGCAAGGCATTCTCGGAGATTGAGAAACAGTTACGTCTTATGGACCAAGCGGTGAACGTGGACAAGACGAGATACTCGAACGATCTCGAACGGTCTGTGTTTCTGAACTCATAGAAATTGATAATCTGATTTCTTTTAAGATTTAAAACAGTTGTTTAGAGTAGCAGCACTGACGAACCAAATTTTTTTTTGCGATTGCAGCGCAATTTCAGTGAAAAAATTACGATAAAATACGAATCATAGTATTGCTGGCAATGTGTCATTCTATCTCTGTTGTACTGAAAACATATTCTAGATCAGCATCGAAAACCGAATTGAGATATCAGAGACTACAATATAAGAGATAAAGCCTTCAATTTGGATATTTAGATTCTCCTATTTTATGAAGTGTATAAAATAACTGGTCAAGCCCACTATAAGGAGAAACACCCACACAAATCCATTTTTTCTGATGTTTTTTATGAAAATGTTTTCGTTTTGTTGTTAGTTAAGCTAGAAAAGATAACATTGATCCGGATCGAACCAGCATATTTAAGCCCCCTACCAATATATGCTTTAGATAGAGGTACTTCAAACAAGGTACTGGGTATCTCGAAGTCGTGCACACTGCGTGACTGCTGCGGCCCAGGAGGAACCCCCACAGAAACCCTTTTTTTTCTGATGTCTTTTAAGGTTTTCGTTTTGTAAAAGCTCCATACTGACATCGATGAAAATTTTTGATATCAAAAAAACTTCATATAAAAAAAAAACGTTGTCAAACAACAATTAAAAAATGTCGCCACGAACTGCTTCTCATCGAGTACTAGGGTAACAGAAATGTTTGCTACCGAAAATACTTTATATACTCAAAAAACAGGTGATAAAGGGTGTGACCTTTTACATTTCCGTCAGAAAAACCCAAAGAAAAATCAAAATGTGTGGACTTCTCACCTAATAAATATCTGATTTTAGTATTTCATGTTGATTTGGGAACACTGTTTTTCGTTTGTTTGTCATTGCAGTAATAGTTAACAACTTCGGCATCAAAAAATGTTCTTCTATCTCAGTATTGGGCTTAAGCAAGAAATGATAACATTGAGCCACATCGAACCACCATAGATAAAGTGCCCTACTAATATATGCTTTATATAGAGGTACTTCAAACAAGCTACTGGGTATCTCGAAGTCGTGCACACTGCGTGACTGCTGCGGTCAAGCCCACCTTAAGGAGGAACACCTCAGAAACCCTTTTTTCAGATATTTTTTTATAAAAATATTTCGTTTTGTTGTTAGTTAAGCTAGAAAAGCCTACATTGATTCACATCGGACCACCATGGATAAAATCCGCTACTAATAAACAGCATAATTAATTGCAAAATACACTTTCTATTCAGCATGTATAAAACGAAAACCAACTAACATCAACAAAATAATCCACACATAAATTCAGTATAATAAAATGTATGAATATACTTACCCTTTCACCTATATTAAGTTACTGGATATAAGCAAATGCCGCAATGAAAGTGAAAAACAGATGCAACACGAAATTGAAGCAGACTCATAATTCATATGAAATTTTTCGACTACTTTAAACAGTTTATTAAAAAAGCGGTAAATCTGATAATTAAACGATTTTAGATAAACTTGCCACTAGAGCCAACCAGTTGGTTATATATAATTTGAATTATTTTGCCAATGGGCAGCAACTGACTTAAAAGCAATAATGATATGACTCTCGATGCACTTTAAATTGCTGCTAATTTCAGAGCAATTGAAAAATTCGTGAAGTGGAAAACTTGTTATTGTTGTGAATTGGTAACTCCAAATGGACGCAGTAACAATTGTTATACGAGTAACAACTACAACAAGTATTGTAATATGTAATAAGAAGCAAGAGCTTTATACAAAAAAAAAACCGACTGCATTACACCCTCAACGGCAATGGGAAAAATAATCAAATGTGGTGTGACTTTGGAGACAAAGCATTAATAAATCTCTGAAAAAAATCACTCAGGCATATAAAAAGAGGAGAAGGATGACACACATGTTGCTATATCGATTTGTCTCATTGTTCATAAATATCTTTATACCATATTCTCATATAGTTTGTTGTGTGCAGGGTATAATAAAAACAAAAACATTGATTGAAAAAAAACCAAAAGCAAATTTTACCAACTGAGCAGAAAGTGAAATGTAAGGAAAAGCAGACAAATAAAAAAATGAAAAGAAGAAATTGTGGTTACAATGAATATCGTGCAGCATTTTCTTAGCTTTTATTTTTTGGGGCTAGTTTGGATGTATTTGTATTTGTTGTTGTTTTTTAGTTTTTTAGTTTTGTTGTTGTTGCGAGTCGTGTTTTTTTGGTTTACATTTGTTACCACAAACAAACAATAATAATAACAACAACAACAAACACAATCACAATAACGCGTTGTCTTATATAATAACACAAAACTAGAGTTTTTTGCGAGATGAGTACGAGAGTGCTTTTAAATTTAGTGCTGTTAAATTTTAAATATGCCAACTTACCTGTAGATACACAAAGCTAATGAATAAGAAGTTATGAAAATAACAAAATTTAAGATTCTTCCATTCGAAAAAATATCGTTGAAGGGTTTTAATTAAAATTATTTTTTAATAAATGATTTTTCAATATCTATGTCCGAACTTTGATAGCAATTGCTCTGTCATTTGTTTTCTGGCAAAGTCACCATTTTACCATTTTATGGAGAGCAGTTCATCTTCAGTGATACGACACATTTTTTTAGTTG
The DNA here is from genome assembly GCA_035044765.1 of Leucophenga montana. Taxonomy (NCBI): domain Eukaryota; kingdom Metazoa; phylum Arthropoda; class Insecta; order Diptera; family Drosophilidae; genus Leucophenga; species Leucophenga montana. The sequence goes on along the minus strand of JAWNNQ010000588.1, from coordinate 71,300 downwards.
AACGGCTTCGTGGACAAGTAAAATTAGCGCATTTCAGAAGAGCGTCATCTATAGCAGCAACCGAAGTCTCCATTGTATCTAGAGAAACTTTTGTTTTGTGTAAATTTAGCTCAAATGTCGTCGTCCGGCCATATAACTTCCGAGTTGAGTATGCTCAGACGGTGACTGCCAATAGCGTATGGTATCGAACAGTAACTGAAATTTTTTGGCATCATTTGGATAATATGAATCTGGTTGACAACTGGTTCAAGACACACATACAATGTTATATTGGCGTTGTTGCAAGAATAGTTCCCTGAATACATTATTTCCACAAAAGATGATGTGTAATAGCTGCCAAGATCGTGCAATTTACCGCACTTAGACTAATTTCTCTGGAGCAATGTTAAGTCGCTGTTTTATGGCAGAAGACCAACAACAATTGAACAACTAGAGAACAACATCATTCAAAACCAGAGTCATACAAAATTGGACCTTGCAACGAAGAAGCGGATGTTTTGTTGCAGTCAGTATCAACATAAAAATTAATATGAGTCTTTTATGGATGGATATTTCACATATATATCAATGGGTGTAATTCTCCCACCACCATAGAAACATCCAGCCCACTTTTGCCTTTCTGTATAGAAAATATTTTTATTGCAGTCAATATTAACTTGAAATTTGATAGCTACAGTCGAGCGCTTCACATAAATAGCAAGTGAGGTGTCCTGGGTAGTCCACGGCCCATTTTTGGGTTATTCTATGAAGAAATTATTACACACAATATTAACTTTAAATTTTATATGGTATCCTCTATGGTCGGACTTCACATGTATATATAAATGTGTGTGATACTCCCTTTTTGGAACTTTGAATCAAAAACTTTTTCATTGCAGGTAAAATTTATATGGTTGCTTTTTGTGGAAGCATGATTCACATAATTATCGAGGGGCATTTCCCTTTCACTATTAGGGGTAGCCGCCAATAAACTTTCTACCCACGTTTATATAGTTAGATTGTACAATAATTTTTCTTCTTTATACCTGCTTTTTACCTGCTTGAAACTTGAAACTTTGTGTGAGTAGTATTATTATTATATTATTACTTTGGATCCACTCAAGTTATTGTTTTTCCTTGTTATACCTTTTACGCATACTTGCACTGTGAATAGTATATTCATTTTGGCACAAAGTTTCTCATACTTAGAAGCTGGTGCCAGATACACCATAAAGTTCGTGCGGTCTTTTAACCAGTTTATTAATATTCCTGTTAACATATACAATAATGTAGTTACAGCCATTGGCTTTTAATTCCCTACGTCGAGATCAGTCAGTTTGGACACGGGATACGATAGCTTCTGCCATAGAAACTAGTCCCACCGTTTTGATCCGGAACTCATCTACTCAAATATAAATATGTAGACAATCTCTGCAGAGAATTTCGCAGTAAGATTTGAGCTTATATCCCTACAAATACAATGCAAATTGAACGATTGAGTGTCCGACAAAGTCCATTTTGTATTAAACGGTTTTTATCGAGCTGCAATGTCGGTCCATACATTTTAGAAAAAACTGTAGCACTATAACGGCCTCTGGAGCCTCTTAATTAAAGATGTTAATGCAGCCTTTCTCCTCAGTGCTACACCAAAAGCATCACTTTCATTTCTGTGAAGTTTCAGCAAGAATGAAGAAATAATCCAAAACACCATAATAATAATACAGATACATACACTATTTCTGTCGAACTTTTGTACTTTGTCATTTTTGAGTTTAGAGTTGTCTCATCTTTCGAATAGATTTTCATTTTAATATGGTATTTTTGCTGTTTACTATCCTGTTGGTTTTCGTTTCACTTTTTGATGAAACTGTATTTCAATGTCTCGCACCTGTAGAATTTTTGCTCTGTCTATGTTCTGATCTGCTCTAACAGTAATGAAGGGGAAAACAATTTGCTGATTGTGTTCGTGTGTCTTACGAACCGCAGCTTTAATACCCTGCACACAAAATTTCATATTGTATACTTAGCAGCTATAAAGAAAAACATTTTTTTTTTTTTTTTTTATAAAACTTAAACGTGACTGGGCGAGTCACACCGCTCGATTTTTATGTGAAGCGTACATCCATAAAGTCGATTATGAGGCCACTTTCGACAAGTCGATAAGAACGAAGTTCTTCAACGCCCTATCTAAACTTGGAATTTCAGATCGTTAGTTTTTGCATAACGACGCTATCACACACCCAAAGCGTCGTCAAAGTAGGAAATAACCTCTACGAACACTTTGATACCAACAGAGGTTTCAGGCAGGGCAATGCTTTATCGTGCGACTTTTTCAATCTCTTGATGGAGTACATCCTACGCCACTGCCCGTACGTCGGACACGATCTTCCGTAAGGAAGTGATGACACTAAAATATGCTGCTGATATTGACATCATCGGCACCAACGAACGGAGAGCAAGCAGAGCTTTCACGGAGACTGAGAAACAGTCACGTCCATGGGCCTAGCGGTGAACGTGGATAAGACGAAGTACTTGGTGTCCACTCTGCAGACCATCGGACGATCTGAGAGTATGGATAATTTCAACTTCAATGTTGTAGAAAACTTCGTCTATATGGGAAATTAAATTGCCAGCGACAACAAAGTCAGCCAAGAGATCAAGAATCACGCTTGTTAATCGCTGCTACAATGGGCTCTCCAGAATAACGAAGATAAAAATCTACAAGACACTGATAATCCCGGTCCTGCTGTATGGCTCAGAAGCACTTACCCTGACATCGACGGATACAGCGTCTTTAAAAGTGTTCGAGAAACAGATTCTTCATAGGATTTTTGGTCCCCTTAGAGTTGGCATCGAGTTTAGGACCCGTATGAACCACGAGCTGTATGAGCTGTATGATAAGGTTACATAGTCCAGCGCATTAAATTCCAGCAGCTGCACTGGGCTGGTCATCTCATTCGGATGAACCCCGAAGCTCCAGCACTAAAGGTTTCCGACGGAAGCCTGAACTTGATTGGTGAACGACCTCAGCGAGGACTTTCGAGCTTAAGATCAGGTCTATGATGTGCTAAAGTGCTAAGAACACACCCATTAATATGCATCAGCCACACTGAATTTTCAAAATATGAAAATATCCAAAACATTTCAAATTTCCCTCTAATACAAATAGAAGCTAATAGAGAAATGATGATAGACAGGTAGCTATACATACGCATACGCATACAAAATGAGATACGCACATACTCGTACAGTTGTACAACTTAGGTGTGCATGTGTGTGCGCTTAAGTATTTTTCCAAACCATTTACGCTCAAAATAGAGCACTTCCGGTATTATAACGGTATGTTACCAATTGGGAGCAACTCAACAATGCAACGGTTACAAATCCAATTGGACAATAACTAGCCAAAGCGACTCAGCGCAGACAAGCCGACGAGCCGACGACGCCCATTGCCAGAATCAAAGAGACAATAAATTAAATGAATTTGCTCATTAAAATTGCAATTGCAATCAACATGGAGTGCAGTGCATGAACAATAATAATACCAACAACAACAACAACAACAACAACAACAACAACAACAACAACGTAGCTGCAACAAATCAACATGCAACAACAACAAAAATAATGTGACTCTGACAACGACGACAACGACATATTTCAGCGTTGCTGCAATCATTATTTTTTTTTCCTAGTATCACAATTTGAACGCGAAATGAATTGAACAATTTTACATAGGAAACCAGGAAGTTGGTTTTATTCGTACGTTCAACAGTTGTTGTTTCAATGTATTTATTCCTGACGCGTTGCGCGATTGTGGTGGCACCACTTTATGCTACAAGCGGCGACCAGGAGGCGTTAGCTGCGGTAGCTCGACAGCTCAGCAGCTCAGCAGCTCAGCAGCTCAGCAGCTGAGCTGTTCAGTTGCGCTAGCGCTTATAATCGCGGCGTTTAACTTGCAGGCATGAGCTTCAATTACAATTTTGACTTTGGATTCATGTTTGCCGATTGACTCAACTGCAGTGTTTATCTCCTTTCTCTTTCTAACTGCTTGATATACATTTGTATCTAGTTATCTCTGTCTAAGTATCTGCTTGTGTGCGGCAAGCCACTAATGCGATTGCTATGGCATTTTCACTATCATCTGCGAAGTTGAATTGTTGCCGTTTATTTTTGTTATTGTAGTTTCATTACAGTATCTTATTTATTTCTGCAACACTAACTTCTCTTTCTTTCTTTCTTTCTCTCTCTCTCTCTCTCTCTCTCTCTTTCTTTCTATTTTATACTCGCGTTTAAACATAAAAGTGAGTATTTGTATCTTTCAGACATTGTTGTTGGCTTCCATTTGCAACTTGTTTTCCACTTGCAGCACAATATCTTGTTTAATATTTAAGCGAATGTCGTGCCTAAGTCCAAACTCAATTTCATTTTCACTACCAACGCGAAAGGTGCTTCGAAATTGTGCTAAAAAAATTATATATATAAAAAACTACTTTTTTGTGTCGAATAAAATATGAAATAAAATTAATGAGCTAAATTGTATGCAAACACACATTTACAAATTTAATTAAAATATTTTATTTGTTCAACGTAAAATAATACAAAATAATTAAAAAAAAGGCAAATTCACTTAAAAATGTATCTGCCTAAAGGAGTAAGTGCTCAAATTCATTTATAAAAAAGTACACACACAAAAAATGAAAAAGTAAAAGTACAGAAATGAAAAGATACTCTTATTGTGAAACAAACTGCTGTCCAAATACAAAAAAAAAAAAAAAAAATGAAAAACAGTTGAAATAAAAGCAAATAAAATACAAATACAAATACAAATAAAATGAACAATAAAAACGCTCTTCAAAAATATACTTACTTAAAAAACAAAATGCTTTATAAAACCAAACGATGCTAAAATGAACTAAAACAACAAAAATGCATTGAATACAAAGAAAGCATTTTTTTCATTTTCTAAAAGACAATTGAAAACGAATTTAATTAAATATATTGAAGCATTTTCCAGCTAAATTAGCTCAAGTTCACAACGCACAATTTCCAGTTCAAATTATAAAAAAGTCGAAACGCGAGAATGAAAAATAATTAAAACAAGCAATAAAGGGTGTTTTTTTTAGACGTGTTGTTTTCAAGAAGAAATAAAACGCATATAATTTAATGTTGTGGCCAAGAATTTAGCTTTACCATAAAGATAAGGGTTTGCCATTATGTTTTAAAAATGATTTCGGGCAAGTTTCGAACAAATTCCAGCCGAGAGGCCCAATTTTCGAGCACTTTTTGCAGCAATTGGGACCGTATGTCAGCAATTGGGGCCGTATGTCAGCAATAACGCGCCGAATATTCTCTTCCAAGGCGTCAATCGTCTCGGTCCTATCTGCGTAGACAAGCGAGTTCACATAACCCCACAACAAAATAGTCCAGCGGTGTTAAATCGCACGATCTTGGAGGCCACGCCACAGATAATGCGCTCGCCAAAAGTTTACTTCAATAAATTGATTGTTTCATTGGCTGTATGGCATGTAGCGCCGTCTTGTTGGCACCAAAGGTCGTCCACATCAACATTTTCCAATTCAGGCACGAAAAAGTCATTAATCATGGCTCAATAGCGTTCCTCATTGACTCATTGACTGTAACATTATGGCCGGCTTCATTTTTGAAGAAATATGGACCCTCTGCTCATAGAGCACACCAAACAGTGACTTTTTGATGGATGTAACGGCGTCTCAACAATGGCTTCTGGATTAGCATTACTCCAAATGCGACAATTTTGTTTATTACAGTACCCATCCAACAAAAAGTGAGCTTCATCGCTGAACAAAATTTTCTTGTGAAAATCGGGATCGGCGGCCATCTTATTTTGGGCCCATTCACCGAATGTGCGACGCGCTTGTTCTGGATTAAGTCTATTCATTATGAAATGGCAAACCAAACTGAACATAAATCAAGTAGCAGCTGCCAAAAAAAAAAAAACAGTTTAAATGTTAAATTCGGTGGAATTGAATTTTTAATATTCTTCATTTCACACACACACACACACACACACACACACACACACACACACACACACACATCTTAAAGCAAACAGTGTGTTTCAATGAAAAATAACACTTCTCTTTAGCCAAAAACTGGATTTGATAACATATTTTTTTCTATACTATATGTATTTAGATCTGCTGATTTCAAAAATAGCCTCAAAAAAATGTTTGAATAGATAACGTATCTATCCACTAGTTTTGCTATAGATCGAGTTAAGGCAATCATTCTAACCAAAACATTCATAATTTCAATAAATTGTATTGAACAACAATATGGAGGTACTTAACGCTTTGTATAAGTTGATAAATCAAAAAAAGCAAAAAAATCCAAAAAAAAAAAACAGAGCTCGCACGAAGTGATCTTTTTTTACAGGCAGTTCGAAAAAAAACTGTTGCTAGCGGACACAATTTAAAATAGAATCGAAAAGATATTTCACATCTGTTTATGTTCATCGTGGTCTTTGTTCAAGCAACGAGTGTTATTTGTCGCTCACTTTATGCATTTCTTCACAAAAGACACTTTGCTGCGCAAAATTTGCCGAAAGTGTCTTCATGCGCGTTTTTGTGTTACTTATATTTTAACATATGCACACAATTTAGCGCCCTATCTATTTCTCTCTCCCTTTTATTTAAAGTAACAACAACAAACTAACGCAACAACAACAACCTAACGCAACAACAACAAAAAAGACACTTTACGCTTCTACTTGGCTCATTTTGCTCAGTTGTTGTTGAGTGTCTTCGTGGGTATCGCTCATCGAGAAGCATGAAATAGAAAGCACGAAAGAATCAAAAAGAAGTGTTCTGTTGAGAGAGTGAGCGAGTCTGCTTCCTTTTATTCTGTCTTTTCGGTGAGCAGACAGCATGGAAAAATTTGGTTGAGCATATTTTGCGAGCTCTGAAAAAAGGCAAAAAATCAAATTACGACATATAAATTTGAGATTATCCACTTGTTACTGAAACTTCAGAAAAGTAGTCAAGGTTTATTATTTTTATAATAATTTTACCAAGCTTAAAAATAATTTTAAATTTTAATGCACTCGGGAATCACCTGAAAAGAGAATAGCACATAAGGTTATACACGTATGAAGATTAAGCATGTGATCTATGAGTAGTAAGGATTGATAACGAAATTTGTTCGAAAATATTCAAGTACATACTTACGATGATCGTTTTCACTATTTCACTATTTTGTACAGTGGACGTATTATTTTGCGCAATATAAATATTATGTTGCTCATTAAATAATGCCTTTCGGCATGCACGAAACTCACGAGCACGTTCCGTTGCACTTTTTGCGACATTTTTCACCATATTTTCCTTTTTTCTGTCGATAGTCACGACAATGTTCACCATTAGTTTCCGGAAAATATTTTATTAAATAAAAACACTTCAAAAAAAGATAAAAATATTCACACTGACAAAATCGAATTTTCAAATCGCAACGGGTAGAGCATCTAATTCGTAATATCTAAAAATTGTGAACATAACATTAACTGTTAAACAATTTTCTTATACGTGTCTGCAAGGTCATGACCACTTGTTATAAGTTATGACCATTTGCCTGTGCTCATCTCACACTTCCGTTGATATGTACTCACCACAGTTCTCAGCCATCTATAGTCCTACTCCAACCTACCATACGTTTGTGTGGTCATAAGTTCAAAAATTGTTCCGATTTATGAGAGGGAAATTTCGATTTTTTTCGATTAACCATGCCAAAGAACTTCAAGCGATTTGATTTATATAGTATTTTCACAAACCTTTTCGAACTTATCAACATAGAGTAGACACCATGCAAAATAATCTATCTCATTCTCTCGCAGGCTCAATCCTATTTATGAATATGTTTGTCTCTTTTTAGTGTCGCTTTATCGTTTCATTGAATTTTCAAATGACAACGATGCTAAAGAAGTTTCACTTCAAAATGTTTCGGATTCGATTTAACTATGTGTCGGAGAAAACATATTGCATTGATGGGTGGTACTACGACCCAAAGTAAAATTGTCATCTATCAGTAACTAAATATTTGAAGCTAGAGAATAACATTTGGAAAATATGTAAACGGTACGGGAAGAAAAATGCTACACTGGAAATATAGAAATACACTGTACTATGTTGAAGGCTCCTTCTATGAACCATAGACTATATTATTTAGTGGTCCGATCTGAACATATGCATAATTTTTTGGGCAGGGAGAAGGGTAGGCAAAGCAAGGGGAGGTACCGGAATGGGCTGAGGTAAGAGTGGCAGGGGAAAAGGAGATATAGTAAGGGGCATGGGGAAAGTGGGACAGGGGAAGGAAAGGCAGTGAGAAGGGCAGCAACGCGCCGGTAACCAGCTAGTTTATAAATAAAAACAAAAAAAAAGGTTCATAGCAAGACTCAAAAATGGAGGCATGTGTGCATGGGGTTACCCCTTAATGTGGTCCTTTTTGGGCACATATGGAGTATTTTGTAAAGATTGACGAATGCCAAATTTTTGCCATTTCTTGCTTAAATAAGAACAAATACAATAACATTTCGTATGTAAACTTGTAAATTGAAGGGACTACCCTTTATAGTGATCCAATGAGAACCTATGTATTATTTTTTATTAAGATTTACGTAAGATACACCAAATCTAGCGTTGCTAGCTTAATCAAAAACAAAACTAAAAACAAATTTTCATATGAGAGCTACACCTCCAAACGAGTTATAAATATCCAAATTTAAAGTCTCTAACTTGTATGGTCTCCGAGATCTGTTCGTTTAAGGAGATGGTCGGACATGTCTATGGAATATCTAGACGATTTCCGTTGCTGATCCAGATTATACTCGTATATACTTCACATGATCCGTCACGCCTAGTAATATATAAATCACATAACGTGGAAATAGCGTAAAAATATAAAAAAAAAATTACATTTATTTAAATTAGAAAGTGCAATTGTTTCAACTATTTTTGAATTATGTAATCACAAATACATACAATCTCATAACTTTGAAGATATTATTTGTTGCAAAAATATATCATGCGACAAATTACATTTGCCACACAATTATTTGCAATGAGACTTTTTATGTTTTCATTTAATTAGAAATAATAAAAAAAAATCACTTTTACTTTGGCACAATTCAATGGCTTTATCTTCGGTTTATAGTTTTTTTTATCGACTATCGAAAAAACCACACTTTTTTGAACGTTTCAGTTGTAAATTTCAATGAAATTTCGTATATCCCTTGCATCTTTCTAGATAAACGAGTAATTCCGAGCAAAGCAGTTCCCCTTCAACTATTTGAGATATCAGGAATTAAATAAAGTGCTCTAGAAAAAAACTGAAATTATAGAAAAACAAATGCACCATTCATATTATAGTACCCTTCCTAATCCAACTTAATCAATTTTAGACAGATTAGAGTGTGCATCATTGTTCACTGTCCATTTTTAGAGTTTTAGCATGGAAATTTTTGTTTTGTTACTCAAGCTACCAATGGTCTCGTTATTCATATAGTCTCCAGTACGAAACTGTAACCAAGACATGGTGTAGTATCTGAGCTCAAGTCACATAACAAGTACATGACCACATGAAATCAGCGTAATGCAGCCTGTTGTGCATGCCTAAGACCTAGTTGTCAGAGAATAATATGGAGAGTATGCGTAGGAAAAAGCAAACACTGCAACCAGATAGAGATATTTTATGCTCTTCAATACTCTAAGATCACCTGAAAGTGGGATTTTTTTCTTTCTTTAATGCATTTAACGTTCCAACTTTTCAATTTTCGAAACCAGCTTCTAAACGAATATGGGAGCAACAAAAAAATTCAAGTCTTAAGTACCGCTCAATAAAAAAAGTTGTCGAGTCAAGCAGTAAATAAAAGAAAATCACATTTTCACAATAATATTTATTTATTAAGAGCATAAACAGTTAATAAGATACATATGCCATGTGTAAAAGTGAAGAAAAAGATGGACCATTCAAACCAAATGCTGCATTAGATGTTCAAGTAAATATAATACTCGTATATGCAGACATTAGGCTAATTTGATTGTCTATTTATATGCTAAGAGAGATTTTTATTTTTCGCACTTGAAATAACAGCGAATAAATCTTACAGGCATTAACCTTAGTCTTCATCACCTACATGCTATTCGCATTGACAAGCGGCTATCCATCAAAGGACAAACTTAAGTGAGTAAAAACAAGAGAAAAAAAAACCAAAACGAAAGTAAAACTTTCACGCACATAGATACTCATGTAGACACACACTGATATACTATAACACTCAGATACTTAACCATATATACAAACACAAACACAAACACAAACACACATACATACACATACACATAAATACAGATGACCCAAAATAATGAGCATATAAAGCACACGACTTAACATGTTTCCGCCATTTCTGTGCACAGAATACGAATACACGTGCCCATCAAGCATCACACACATGTTCACACAAAGACGATAATAAAGAAAGTGCCGCTGCCCATTCCCGTACCGGTCAAGGAGCATCACCATGAGCACCATGAGCATCATCACGAGCATAAAAAGCATCAACATCAACACAAGCATCAGCACGACGAAATCGAGGATGATTTCGAGGGCTATGACTATCCAAAGACGAAGCGACGAGCGCGACATCCCTTTGTGTAAGATACTTACTTCAATCTTCTGCAAAGTCGTCACCACAACCCAAACCGAAACTCAGCCCAAGCCGCCGCAAAGCTAAGCAGTTATTTGCCGCCGGCTATAGATACCGGAATTGTGCCTTGGTTATAAAGTATAATCAAATGAAACGAAATATATATATATATATATATATATATATATATATATATATATATATATATATGTATACATAGTATATTGTATATTTTCGCAGATTAGGCAAATATAAACCAAAAAAAAAAATAAAAAAAAAGCTATATGTATGTACACATTTACACAGATATACGTAACCACGCACATAATCTCAAGCGGCTCTAAGCAAAGAGATTTACACAGTTCAAGATACTCATTGGAACGGACAAAACAGAACATAACAGAGCAGTAGGCTGCTTGCTTGGGTATGATTTGTCACTGTTTAGTGTTTAAGTAAAACTTTTTTGTGTGCAATAAAAACGAGAACCATATGTATTCAATTTAAGTACAATTTAAATATACTACACTACTTCGCATGCTGTACGTTTTTCTTTTCTTTTTTTTTTTCGATTTTGTCGTCTTTAATATATGTATTATAAATGGCAACCGTATTACTTAAACCGATACACATGCAAGCTGAGCTAGTTTTATGCATACCTAGATACTTTACTCTATTGAAATGTATCTGTATCTGTGTAATTGTGCTATATAAATAGTTGTGTGTGTGTGTGTGTCTATAACTTGTTGTTGTCACTGTTCCCGCCTGTTTATAAACAACATTTGGCACAATTCTGAATCGGCGAAAGTGCCTTTGTGGCACTACTGGGACTGTATAGACAAAAATAAGGGCGACACGACACCAAGCAAACATTTTAGTAAGTCTAACGTAAGTATAAAGACTGGAGCGCGGCGTTCTATGCAAATACATATGTAAGTATAAGGAGTTGAATTACATATCGACTACTCTCGAAATATAGATATAAAACAATCAACAATCGATGAGGATTTTTTAATATTTCTTTTAGAACATATTTCTACAGCTTTTTGGAAAGTTTGACGATGTTGAACATTTTTATTCATTTTGCTAATATTGACTGTAATAAAAAGTGGGCGGGTCACACCTTCTAATATATATATATGAAGCTTCCGTCCATAAGAACACAGCATATCTAATTCTAAGTTGATATTAACTACAATCAAAAAGTTTTTCATACAAAATTCGAAAACTGGGCGATTTGTATGGAAGTTACCACTAACAGTGGGCATGACATGGTCCTTGTAACATATGTGCAGCCTAGGACGAGGAATTCTCTAAACTCGATTTTAAATTGATATCTTAAAAACTGAGGAACACACAGACAGGGGATAGATAGATAGATAGATAGATAGATAGATAGATAGATAGATAGATAGATAGATAGATAGATAGATAGATAGATAGATAGATAGATAATAATAATAATAGATGATAGATAGATAGATAGATAGATAGATAGATAGATAGATAGATAGATAGATAGATAGATAGATAGATAGATAGATAGATAGATAGATAGATAGATAGATAGATAGATAGATAGATAGATAGATAGATAGATAGATAGATAGATAGATAGATAGATAGATAGATAGATAGATAGATAGATAGATAGATAGATAGATAGATAGATAGATAGATAGATAGATAGATAGATAGATAGATAGATAGATAGATAGATAGATAGATAGATAGATAGATAGATAGATAGATAGATAGATAGATAGATAGATAGATAGATAGATAGATAGATAGATAGATAGATAGATAGATAGATAGATAGATAGATAGATAGATAGATAGATAGATAGATAGATAGATAGATAGATAGATAGATAGATAGACAGATAGACAGACATACAGACAGACATAGACAGACAGACAGACAGACAGACAGACAGACAGACAGACAGACAGACAGACAGACTGACAAACAGACAGACAGACAGACAGACAGACGGCGGACGTTAGTTAGACTCGTGTCGTCGAGCTGATACTTCCTTCAATGCGTTGCAAACTCTGTGACAAAATTGTAATAGTATTTACACTACCTGTTAAGAATATAAAAAGGCAGCGTGACAGTTCAAGGTTATTAAAACCGGAGCGTTGCACGAAAAAGAAAGTGTTAAACGAATTATCAAACAACAACAAAATAAATGCTAACTTTTTGAACAAAATCATCTTCAGCGATGAAGCTCATTTTCATTTTCGTTAATCGTCAAAATTTGTCGTATTTGGTGTTCTAAAACTGCAAGAATGAACAAGTAAAACAAGGCTATGTTACTCAGCTATAGTGTAGCTTATTATTGGTGCACAATTTTTTAGTATCGGTGCAAAAGTAGTAAATGGTGCCAAAGTAAATGAAATGACTATTTTCCGCATATAAAACGTTCGGAGTCAATTAGTTCTACTTAACGCATGTGTTTTTAAGTGAACACATGCGTCAGCGCCGGCATCCATCACGATCCAAAACACACAAGTATAGTTGACTGGAACTGGATATAGAGATATAGAGGATATAGATATATGGAATTTTCAGCTGCTGTGTACATAGATCTTCTACAATATATGAATCACTTTTTTTTTTTTTTGGTGAAAAATTCGGTCTGTGCAAAGGATTGAATTTCGACCAATGAGCGATACTATAGTATGCATTAAAGCACGAACCAAAAAAATATGTAGCATACTTTTGGAGTTACAGCAAAATAAATTTATTTTTATAGAATTATGAAAAGGTTGCAAAAATCTCAAGAACTGAGTAGCCAAGCTTGTACAACTATAACGTACATATAGATATAATAATCTTAATTTTATCATTAACAATTCTTCTTATGCTAAATTATTAAGCTGAAAATGGGCACTTACTGGATTGATGTTTGCTGGGTTAACTAAAATGTAGAGCGGCACAGATTGTTAGTCTATATGTATCTGTGTGTGTGCTTTTGTACAACAAAAATGAATCTAACCGCAACAATGTGCCGAAATAATGAAGTGAGCGTGTTTCAACAATTTCCAACCAGCAAAAACTACAACGACAGCCACAGCCACAGCCACAGCAGCAACAACAAAGACTTTAATGTTGTAACAGGAAAACAACAACCACATTGACGATTAGCGACTATAACTAAAACGCAACAAAGAATGAAAGCAAAAGGAATGATAAACCAAAATACCCGTAGAGCAACAGCAACAGTCAGAGCAGTTGAAGATACATATAAATATAAGTATGTAAATTTGTATGTATATATGTACTTATATACACATACACTAACTCACGCAGCCATCAAATATGCATATGGATGCTTAGCTTAGCTCGACACCCAGCTCTCCTTTTTTTCATTTTCATTCATATATGTACACTAATGCATGAATTTATCTGTGTCTACGGATTTTGTGTGTGTTTTTATACTATGTCCGGGAGGGCCAAGGGTATAATAAGTTTTCGCAAATGTATGTAACAGACAAGAGTAGGTGTGGCAGAAGCTATAAAGTATATGTGTATAATCTCATTAAAAATCGAATCGATATAATGTGTTCCTCTGTCCACCTTTCGTTCTGTGCATCTCAGGAACTATTAAAGCAAGTGCCTCCAAGGCTGGAAATTTAGACTCACCTGATATATCCATCAAGTTTATGATATTTTTTGGGTGCCTCTCCCATCCCCTTTCCCATCCCATCCATCAATTACCCTCAATTTTTTATTTATTTATTTAAAAATTTAAAAACAGAATTTTCCTCAATATTCGAAATTTTTTTCTATGTGAACTGATTTCGATGATTCTTGTTTTTATTAGAAAGAGGTGGTTCCATATAAATTTCGTCAAGTTCAGATGATGGCATCCATGAGAAACCCAACTCGACCACAACCCCCCCCCCACCACCACGTTTATGTTTTACAATATGAGCTTCGGTTCAACTGAAGTTAACGTTTTTTCTTGTTTTTAATAAAATTTTATAAAATATGCAGAGTTCACATTACTTTGCAAAAGAAACGCTGTAGAGTATTTCGAAGTCGCTTACTCATGGCTGCAGCATTTTTACTTAATTTTCTTTATTCTCAGCAAAAAAATGGCTGAAAGTAAACGAAAGCGCCAAGAGCAACGGCCCTAGCTGTGGCGCGGAGGAATAGCGTCAGTCAGCACGTGCTGTGGCAGTAAACACAAAACTTAAAAAATGTAAACAAAATTTCTACGTTGAACAACAAGCCAGTGGGCGGGGAAGACCCAGGGGAGTAATGGTGAGCGAAAGGGAGAGAGAAAGAGTAAATAAGAGCACAAATATAAGCAGCCGTACAAACATTCATGTATAAAACTTATAAATTAAGCAGAGTGACGCTTCATTTGGCTGCAGAGCGCATTATGTGGCATATTCTCTCACCTACACATGCACTCACACAGAAAGAAACACGAGAGCTGATTAATATGTTTTAAATTTAAATTTGAGGAGATAATTTGTATTTAATTACACCGTTCACACTCTATACAAACCCGCCACCCATGTTTATGTTTTACAAGACGATTTGAAATTTCGTGTGAATGGCATTAGAACTTCGGTTCAACCGAAGTTATCATGTGAAATGGCATTATCAGTTTGCCTGAAAGTTAGGTTAAAGGAGACATCGTATTTCTTTTTAGCTGCTCAGTTCACAGGTAGAAACTTCGTGTGAATAGTATTAAAGATTCGGTTGCACGGAATCTAGATTTCCTCATTGTTTTTTTAATTTAAAGCATGGTCTGAAGGACGAAAGAACGGGTCAAAAGAGTAATTTTTTTATATATTCTTTGACCAAAAAACAACCATATTTATTAGGAATAGGAATATATCGAAAATTCTAAATTAATTAGTAGGTTATACGAGGGCTGCTATTTATATTTCAGTAACTGGCAACACTAATGTCAAAAGCTAAAATCTGTCAACACCATAATAACGTTTGACATTTTTTGGCATAAACTTACGCACAAAGTTTTGATGTACAATTGCTATTTGTTTTGTTTACAGTGAGTTAGGAAAAGCAATTTGGCCAAAAAATCGAAATTTCAAGAGAAGGTTTTCGTTCGATTATTTTTCACAACTTTCGACGTGGTGTGTCAATGTGTCAATGAACTCAGTTCTTTCTATGGCGATAAAGCACCATCAAAAACCACAGTATATCGCTGGTATAGTGAATTCAATCGTGGTCGTAGTTCGGACGCCGACGAATTCCGTGAAGATCGTCCAAAATCGGTTGTTCTGCCCAAAAACATTGATGCAGTGCGTGAACTGATAATGCAAGATCGTCATGTGACATATCGTGAGATAGAGGCATCCTTGCACATTAGTTCCACTTCAATACATTCGATTTTGCATGAATACTTAGCTATAAAAAAATTTGATCTCGTTGAATACCACATAATTTATCAATCGCTCAAAAAAAGGCTCGCGTCGATTGGTGTAAGGAAATGATTAAAAAGTTCGACCGTGGTGCTTCAAAAGACTTGTATAAAATCGTGACATGTGACGAATCATGGATATATGCGTATGCGCCGGAAACAAAACAGCAATCGGCCGTGTGGGTATTCCAAGACAAGCCAAATCCAACAAAAGTTGTTCGTGGATGAAGCACAGCGAAGCAAATTATCGCCTGTTTCTTCGGCCGAATGGGTCATGTGGCCACTGTTCCGCTTGAGCAACGTAGGACGGTCAATGCTGAGTGGTACACGACCATTTGTTTGCCGGAAGTCATCGGAGTAATTCGTAAAACCAACCGCCAAAGACGAATCATTCTCCATCATGACAATGCGAGCTCTCACACATCTCGTCAAACAAGTGCATTTATGAGCAGTCAAAACATTGAATTAATGACTCATCCTCCGTACAATCCTGATTTGGCACCCAATGACTTCTTCTTGTTCCCGAGTATAAAAGGTAAAGTGCGTGGTCAACGATTTACGAGCGTCGAAGAAGCAGTTGAAGCGTTCAAAAACCATGTTTTGGAGGTGTCTCAAGAGGAATGGAAAAACTGCTATGACAAATGGTTTGAACGAATGCAAAAGTGTATTGATCATCAAGGGGAATATTTTGAAAAACAGTAAAGCCATTTTCATTTAAAAATGTTTGTTATTATTTGCTATTCCCGAAATATAAATAGTACCCCTCGTACGAGTGTTCTAACTATAGATACATTTTTTCCTTATTTCAGACAGCCAATCTGCATTCAAACAGTAGCAACAAATCAAAACTGGTTAATGACAACAACAATTCTGCTTGACAGAGTTGGTAGACAAAATGATCTATGCCTATCCTAAATCTCAGATTGAAATTTCAGCACATGAGTAAGCTGATAGACTGGTACGAAAGGATCGGAGATAACAACCACACCCAAAGCTTTTGAAGACCTAATGACTGCTACGGTCGCCCTCCAAGATAGCACAATCTGAGCTGGTTCACTAAAATCTAAAGCATATGTCGTAAGTACTGCAGTATGCAAGGAACTCACCGGAAACGCTAAAGCATTTCCTATGCAAGTATTCCTCGCTCGTAATAAGACAACTTAATCACTTCAATTCTCTGAACATTTTTTTCATTTGAAAGTTTATGAACTCGATTTGTATAGGAAAGTTTGTAACTGGAAAATTTAAAACCGGGAAACATCGGGAATAACTGTTAATATATTTATAAAAGAAAATATTCCACTTTATGAAAATTGTTGCACCATATAATAATCTAAATCAATTAGGTTACAAATCTTTTAGTCACAATAATAAAACCAAAAATTTGTTTGTTATTGACTTTGACCTTGACAATCAATTTTAATCAAAATCGGATTGGACATGCAAGTCGGATGAAAATACAATTTATAAAAGTTGTAATGTTCAAATTTGAACGGTGCATAGCCCAAATGAACAATAAGTAAATTAAAAAATGTTTCGTAAGAAATTTCAAGCAAGCATTTTCAAATTAAAATGAAAACAGTGGGTTTATTACTAGTGATTTGAAAACTTTTCAATTTAACCTCGCATATGCGTCCCAAGAAAGCACAGCACGAGAGCACTTTAAGCGAATGCTCATCGCTGGAGATTAAGTTGACACAAACAGCATGAGTAGAAGTGTGGGTGAGTGAAAAAGAAGTCAAAGGGAAGAGTTAGAGTTAGAGAGAGCCAAATAACGGATAAGTAACCATACTGAGAATAATGTATGTATGTGTCTACTAGCGTGATGATGGCTCACTTTATTTAACCAAGTAGACACTCAAGTAGTAAACCACTCAGAGCAACAGTGAGAAGCAACATAGAAAATTGGTCAACTGAGCATAAATGACTCAATGAGTAAAAGCCACTCAAACTTGATTATTAGGATATGCTCAAGCAGCGTTGGAACTGTGCATTTCCTCTTCTCAACACGCTGTGTAGTGTAATTTATGAATCAAGCACTACTTAATGTACTATTAGTGTAACATGCAGCACCCACCACAATGCTAACGCCTCTACGGCCTACATTATGCAGTGAAATATGCTTAGTTTCAGATTAAAAAAAAAAACAAAAAGAGAAATAGAAATAGGAAAAAATGAACAGAAATTTATCGAAGCCAATCACGTTTGGTTGAATGGTTACGGATTGCCTGCTTGGCTCAGATTGCGTTTGCATGTACAACATGGCGTATAATTAATACATGTTCACGCGACGTGCGCTGAGATTAGGTGTCGTGCACACAGATACACACAAACACAAACACGGCTACACACATACTTAATCAAATAGACATCGACACTTGTTTAGATTAGCACATTATCGTTGATGTTATGCATTGTTGCTATTGTTGTTGCTGCTTTGTTTAATTTAGTTTTGTCAGTGCGTGTGTGTGTGTGTGTGTGTTTGTGTGTGTTTGCATGTGGCCAATTGATTCAACACACAGTAGTTAAATATTTGCATTTTTCGCTTTTGGCGCCAACAGGGCACAGTATGAGTTTCATCATATTAAATAAACTTATGTATTCGTACATACTACTCATTTAAATATACAAGTATATTTATGTTCCTTAAGGTTATTAGTTCACAAATCAGTTTACCTTTCAAGACCTCAACCCTCGTTAATCCATTGTAGTACTCTTTCGTTTATTTTGGCTTTTTTATTCGTTAGTGAAGCAGCAACGTCAACATTTCCAAAGCAAATAGGCAAACATTCTTACACAAACACACGCACGCACACACGCCCTCAAATGGCTACTGCTGACTGTGGCACACATAAAATTATAACTGCTTTTACACACTTCAATTAATATTATTAACAATGTATGTTTATTTTTATCAGCATTTTGTTGTGCTACTTTGATGTATGCCGCTTTTGTATAAAAAATTTTGTAGAAATATTATATCAAATCGAAAGAAACAAACAAACTAAGGAACAGCAGCCTGATTGGAATTTTAAATTCTCTTTCTCTTAAAGTTGGCCTCATTTTCTCTATTTTTTTAAGGTACATCAAAAAAGGAGCGCCATCATTTTGAGGGTTGAAAGATTCTAAAGGAAATAATGGCAGTCGCTTTCAACGAGTCAGCGGAAAACGCAATTTGTTTTGATATATATTTAATGAGAAGCGTTGAAAAAGATTATTGAAATACTAGTATGTATATATGTAATATATATATATATATATAGGTTAGGGTGTCCCTTAGTCTTAGTTCTTAGGTCTAAGTTTTTTTTTCATTTGTGCTTAAAACACTCGGAAATAAATTTTTACCGCATTTGGAGAACGCTAACCCGTGCACCGAATCATGTTCATACAAGTTGCGTGGAAGTAGCGGCGCGTACTCGATATATTTGTCATTTGTTCTTAGTTAGTCTCGTGATCAGAGCTTACAACAAGTGGTCTTTTTTTACAGGCAGTGAGCAAAAAAATTGTTGCGTGCGGACACTATTTAAAATAGACGCGAAGAGACATTTCAACTCTGTTTCTTTTTCAAACGGTCTTGGTTCAATCAACGATGGTTTTTTGTCGGTCACAATTTAGCGCCCTATCTCTTTCTCTCCCCCCCCCCTCTTCCGCGCTTTGCCAGCGATGAAATATTTAAAGCAACAACCACAACCAACGCAACAACAACAAAAAAGAAAGTTTTCGTTTCGACTTGGCTCGTTTTGCTCAGTTGCTGATGCTCAGTTGCTGAGAGTCGAACAAAAGTGTCCCCATCAAGCTATTATCTGTTGAGTCTGTAGTCTGTCTTTTCGGTGAGCAGACAGCATAGAAAAATTTGATTGAGCTTATTTTGCGAGCTCTGCTCGTGATTAAGACATTGTTGGTGAACATTGGTGACGTGAACCATCAAATAACTGGAGCAAAGTTACCGTCTAACCGTCAAGTTCTTGCAGTCCTCTTTTCAACATTCGCGACGTTAAATTGACTGTTAGTCGAGAGTGTATTATATTCTGGTAAAAAGCAAGAATCCCTACCCGAGCCATCCCTAACTGTGTAAAAAAACTTGTGGATCTTCACCATGTTTGGAGAGAGTTGCAAAAAAATTCCAAAAAAAAAACCCAAGATGTTTACAAATGCAGTGAGGAGGACTTTCAAAACAATTTGAATAATTTATTCGATATAGCACACGCTAATGCTTTGGAATGAATGAAAATAGAAGAAGATAAAATCTTTTTACAAAAACAAAGAGAACCAGGACATCCAGAATGTAAAGCGGGTGCAGATAAAAAGTTAACCGAGAAAGAAGAAGGAACAAGACAGAGGAAATTAGATGAAGAGAAAAAAGACATGAGCAAATGTATTCCGAGAGTTTATCGCCATCTAAAACTACACAAGATTTTATTGAAATACAAGGACATCCCGATCAACCTACCAGCTCTGTTGAAAGCCTTGAGGAACCCTTGCCATCGACATCTCAAACTGTAAGTTTTGGAACTACTACAAAAAGAGGAAGGAAAGACTTCATCACTCCTAAGTTAGTTGCAGCTTTAGATAGATGTCAATTAAGCATAAGGGATTCTGTCTATATACTTCAGGCTGCAGTAGATTTTCCGATAAACAAATCGTCTATGCAGCGAATTCGCACACAGAGTAGAAAAGATAGAGCGGAATCTATAAAATCAGATTTTGATGCAATCTTAGTTTAAAATTAAGGCCAAGCATAAACGAGCACTTCAAGACGTTTGTTTATTCATTGCGGTTATATATGTGAAACCATGGCTTGGATGTAGTCTGGCGGTGAAGGCATCAAATCAAGATTTGCGCTTTTTAAAGAGGCTTAAGGAATATGAAACTGTTGACAAAGAGATCTCCAAAGCAGCCCTGAGCAAGGTTAGTCAACATCTTTGGTATTTGTCAGAAGAAATTACTATTTTATCACTCTTTGATGAAGAAGTTGATAAACAAACCAAAGGAAATATTTTAGTGAACTTACAAAGAGACAGTTTGTATGATTCTGGAAAGAGATACATTCCAACGAAATAAGATATATCTGATTATTTGTATGGTAAGTGGGGAAGAAAAATAATACATAGTTTTATATCTTATACCGTTTTTAATAAACTTATAATAATACTGTCTTGTCTATTGTTAAAGGAAAATCATTAAGTGATTTTAGGTCTGTCAAGAGCACAAATTTATTTTCTCGTTTAACAATTGATGAAAACTTCTAGAAATAAACCGTATCTATGTGGAAAGAAGATGTTGCCTATTTACAGACAAAACGAAAGGTTCTTTCTTTAAGGGCAGTGAATGATACAGCTGAAAGAGCTGTAAAGCTTATGCAAGATTGTCATGGTTTGATTACTGCAAAGGAAGAACAAAAACAATTTTTGCTACGCTGTGTGCAAGAGCATAGAACTCTGTATCCAGATTGTAAAAAAGAGACCCTTAAAAGAAAATATCCTTGCTGATGTGTAATTTTATGTTCTTTTATTAAATAAATACCTATTTTAAAACTGTCTTTGTTATTATTATTTTTATAAATTATAAATATTTCATTTGATTTAGCTACATTGCGACGATTACATTATTTAGCGATTTTCAAAATCTTCACGGCCCTATCGGCACGGCAATGGGTTAATGTTGACATAGGAAGATAAAATGTTGTATTTGGATAAGTCTGGGTCTAGTCTAAAAAGAATTAAGAAGTATGCATTTCGATATCTGAAAAAAAAATTTGTTTCACCCATATAAGGGACACCCTAATATAGATGCTTGGCAAAAACAGAAGTTGTAAGCTTGATAGGCATTAAGAAAAGTGCTGATTGTGAGTCAAGAAATGGGATTTGCCTTTAACAATATAATGCAATGTTATTTTATAAATATGATGACGTTAACTTAGCAGCATAAAAGACCAAAGAAATAATTGTTTTTATGTATTTAAGTACTTATAAATTGTCTTTGTCAATGAAAACAGCATGTAAATTTTATGTACTTATTGTTACTATGCTGTAGAGAACTAATTATGGCAGGACATAATTTATAAAGAAAAAAAAATTCTCTAACGAGCTGCTACTTAACTATTTCATGATAAACGTCTTAAATGTAACGTATTAAAATTTAAAGAGATTTCAGATAGTGCGGAGTTTGAACCCCGGTCGTCTTTAATGTAAGAATGCTAGGCAGCTGAGGATATCGAATTCACACAAGGTTACTAATACAAGTGTACAATTTTCGCAATATCACCCATTATAACCACTGTGCAAATACATCTTCTTGATGATTTGGAAGTATATCGTCATTAAGCAACGGAAGCATTTTTCGAGCAGAAAGTAAAGAAAAAAAAGTGCATTAAACCATGATGACAACGCAAAAAGTTATGATAACGTAGTTCGATTTCTAGGGCCCGTAATGGGGTAAAATAGTCGACATCTGCTTTGTCAATTTTTAGTGAAAAAATATTTGCACAAAGCCGATGTCGATGTACACTTTCATCAAGAAGATGTCGGGCTACCGCGAGAAGTAACAACAGATGTTTGACTACTGGACCAAAGCTAGAGATAGGTGGACGAACACCACCAGCTGCACAAGATCTAAGATAATGTGCAAAGTATATAAGAAGACACTCTCGCACTAACTGCTGCAGCTCCAGAAGAGAGACTGCAGATTGCTGGTAGACATTTTAACAGGGCATTGTCTAGCAGCCGCTCATGCGGTTGTAGGAAATGCAACTAAACGGGGGTCACGGACACTATGGAACACCTCATCTAAAGCATCTGAAGCAATCGCAAAATCAAGACTAAAATACATTGACACCATCGGGCTCGCGTCACAGATACCCACTCTTCTAGACAAGCTATACACTCTGGAGTTCCTTAAGGCAATATACTAGGGACATTTCTTTACACGCTTTATACTGGTACATGCCTGTTACAAACTGTAACAAAGTAAAATTAGCTTATGTACATAGAGCGAATTCTGTCACTGCCGCAATACGTCTTTCATAACTTCAACTGAGTCATATAGAAACATGAAAAAAATAAAAATATCTAGGCGTGATGTAAGATACACGACTGACTTGGAAAAAAAAACGACTGAACATTAAAACAAGGCGCTTGTTCTGAACTCAGTCTAGAAAACAAAATATTGCTTAACAAAGCAATCCTGAAGTCAGTGTGGATATATGGAATACAGCTCTGGGGAACTGCAGCTAGGTCCAACATTAACATCTTCCAGAGGTACCAAAACATAACACTCCGTAGGATCACTCGCGCACCTTGGTATGTTCGAAATGATAACATAAACAGAAATTTTAGACTGCCAACTGTTGTAGAAGAAATTGCACGAATTGCTTGGAAGACTGAAATTTGCATCCAAACGATCTGGATTCTGACCTTCTTAACTTGAATGTCCTGTGCAGACTCAAGTTCGAACATAAACTGGTATTTTTTTTTTTTACAGCTTTATGGCACAGTGCCAATGTCCTAGCGGCGTAGCAACCTAGTGAAAGCTTTCTTAATGCTCATCGGACTCTTTAGGAAGTTGACGTCCAAAAATGACCTTATGGTAATGTTATTGTATGTTTTCGAAAGATGCTAGCATATCATCAACATAAACTTACTAATCTGCCAAACGATTAACTCCTAAACAGTTGTTTAATTCTAACTCCTTTACAGAAAGAATTTCAGACAATTTATCCTGCATTTCAACTACTTCTTGATATCAGGTTCGTTGAGATAACCTTAATTTTATTGATGTAGTGAAATTATGTACTTAAAAATTTACATTATTTTAACATCGCCTCACTAAGTCTTGGAAATATCTATTTCAAGCAGTCGAAGGCTTCGCTCGAAAGCTTATCGATATAATGATTTGATAATATTTTTCACTATTCCCAAGTGGAATGTCAATGACATATGCACGATTTAACTTGAATTCATTTCGAAGCACCTAATCTCGCTTTCCAAAGTGTTTCTCACGGTATTCTGAGTCCCAGTGAAACTTAAAGCACATATTTTTTGTATAGCCCGTCTGTAAATCAGAAATCAATGCAATCACACTCAAGTCAACATGGAATTGGCATAGGATTTTGGGTAAACCTGCTTTCAAATAAACAAATGTCAATGCTCTGGTTTGTATGAAGTGTACATATATTGCATTAAGCGAGGGATAATTTTGCGGTGGGCAAAAGTGTGGAAATCGTTTGCCTCAAGAAAATTTAGTAATTCCTCTTGTTTTTTGCGTTACCCATAAACACTGACGTCATTTGAAAAGATATTTCCTCATTGCGGATGATGTGCTAATAAACCGCTAACATTTGTTGCGTCATATTGTTTCTATTAAAATTGCTAAAATCCTTATTTTCAATAGGCTTAATCATAAAAAGTTTTAATAAATTGGAAACAAATTGGTACAATTTAAAACTACTAAACTTAACACGTACAACATTTTTGTGAAAGCATCGCCTATGAAATGCCACCTACTGGCGAAATATGGGCAAAAAACTTGAAAAATAGTCGAAAAGTCGTTTTTTATTCAAAAGATCCTTCACGACATGAATTTTTACGGTAGGTTTGTTGTTTAAAGCCTGGAACATTCTCAATAACTTTGCCGAAGACACTTTATCAAAAAATACAACAACGTACAAGTTGGAGACTGTCAAATCTGAGTCAAACCCTTAAAAAGCACCATTGGGGTAAAAGAAATCTTTGCTCGATGTCTACGGGTAAAACCGTCCTTGTCCTTTTATATTGTACCATTTCACACATAGTGTGAAATTTTGCACATACACTTATTTTTATTGCAGTTTAATAGAGTGCCAATATTGACCCGCCAATCTCACTTTTTGGCTAGCCCGCATACAAACCCAGCGCCCACTTTTGACTTTTTGTATGATTGTAGTGATTATCAACTTAATAATTAATTTGGTAACTTTTGGTGGACGGATGCTTCACATAAACATTAATGGGTGGGACCCGCTCACTATTTGGGGTAGCTTCCATACAAACCTACTACCCACTTTTGACTTTTTGTAAGAAAAACTTATTTAGTAAGATCAATATTATGTTGAAATGCAATGTGGTGCATTTTTATGGTCAGCCGCTTAAAATACATAGATTAACGGGCGTGGTTAGGTTGAAATGCAATATGGTCCCTTTTAAGAGACAGCCGCTTAACATACATAGACAATTGGGCGTGGACCGTCCACTTTTTGAGGTAGCCCCCATACAAACCCACCGTGCAATTTTGTGTGTTTTTTATGAAAAAATCCTTCATTTAGATCAATATTAGTTTGAAATTTGATTTTGTGGATTTTAATAGACAACCGCTTCATATACATATACAAATGGGCGTGTCCCGCCCACTTTTTGAGGTAGTCCCATATAAACCCACAGTTCACTTTTATGCATTTATATGGAAAACGTCAATATCAACTCGAAATTCGATATGGCGGCATCTTACACATCTACTACATCGCTTCATATACACCTACTAATGAGCGTGTACCACCCACTTTTTGGGGCAGCCCTTATTTAAACCCTCACTTTTATGTTTTACAATACTATTTAAAATTTCGCGTGAATGGTAGTAGAGCTTCGGTTCAACAGAAGTTTTTTTTTTTTTGTGAATTTGCACATCGTAATTGGCTTTACCCTTTGCATATACTTACATATTCCAAAAGAATTAGAATCATTATTGAAAAACTAAAAACAATTGCTTTATTTCAAACATATTCGATACAACAAAATAAATACAGTGTTTTGTATGAGCAATATACCTTCTATTTGGTATATTGCTCATGGTCATTTTATGTACACCATTTGATTATAATGAGTCTTCATTCCAAATTTCAAAATATTATTTCAAGGAATAAAAAAATAGGGCGCAGACAAACACACAGAGAGCCAAGCAGAAAAACAGACAGAGCGACGGACATGGGTAGATCGAGATGAATGATTGAATGTATGTCCAACCGATATTATACTAATACGCCACTAATTTTTAGATATATATGTATATGTATATGTAACAATAAAAAATCAAACGCATTTATGCATTAAATGCAAAATTTACTCAAAAGCTCTTATTAAACCTCTTGTGAAAAACAACAACACTGCTCATACTTTACGAACGAATCACATTATTCCAACTGTCAGTTGAGCAACTTTCTACAACAAAACTGAAGTAGAATAGCGCAATAAACTGTGAGAAGAATGTACCGGCGTAGAATTGGCCCCAGTTACGATGTCGGAGCGCATTTAACTTTCATAAATTTCCGCAACTAAAAATTCCGTTGCATATTTATTTCGATTATCAGCGAAGCGTAATATTTTCGAAAAACAATATAAATATACACAAACATTGAAACTGCACAAAGCCAACAGATCCCAAATATACTTACGATTTATATACACACAAACAGAGAAACGCATTGAAACAAACAAACTTCATAAATATTTTTATGACCCATAATGGAATGAAGCCTACTTCAGTGAGCCCTCAGATTAGCCCAGCCCAGACCAGACCAGATGAAATGAGTCGGAACACATGACGGAATAGACGGAATAGACGGAATAGACGGAATATCATCGAATCGGGGCTAGTAGGTGTTGCAAAATGTGCTATCGATGAGGTTGCTGCCAATGCCACCGCAAAGAAAAGAATCAATAACAGCTTTTAGCTGTTTGCGAGCATTTTATTTACGTTACAATTTTTACGACTTGAACGCATATCATTTTATGGCGGAAAAATTTGTACCGCCGCAAAATTTTATATATGTACATAGCATTGTACACTGTGCAAAATACGTACTGCATGTATTTGAGCAGTCTATAATATGCTAACGCTAATACCTAATTAATTAGAGGATTTTTTGATTTACGTGCGGTTCGGCTCGTTTGCATTTTAGTGTTTTATTTTCATTTTGTTATGCTTGTTCTGTTTTTCGAATACATTTGGGATTTTATGAAGTTAGAGCCATTTAATTAGTAATTAAAAAGCGCAATTTAAGTGCACAACATAAACTGAACGGATAGACACACACACACACACGAATGCCCAAACACGTGCTTGGATGCGTCTACATGTCGCTTTAATTGCATTGCGTTGTATATACATATTTCTGACTGTTTTGTATCTGTGTGAAACACACGAATACAATTAAACTCCCACACACTTACACAGTCGTATTTGAATGTGGTTGGGCTATAGTAAGTCAGTCTAGCAGGCTGTAATGTGTAAAAACTGTTGCTTTATGAACGCCATTTCGCAAACTCAATCAAGCTCTGCACACAAATACTCGAGCGCAGACACACACACATCGAATACTCATGCACACTTTAGTAAACCGTCGAAAGGCAGGCGAACAGTGCAAACGCCCTCCAAACGCTCCTACAAATTGAACGGAAACCAGCAAACGAGCTTAAAACACACAGAAAAATAGCTAGCAAAAACTATATACTTGGCATAGACGAATTTTTCGTACGCTACGCAAGCATTGAAAAAAATATGCTTTGTAGTTAAAGCTAAAATGTCGCAGTACGAAAAGTATCTTTTTGCACCATTCATACATAGTTTTGAATGGTATTAAAAGTTTCTTGGAAAGTTTGTAACACACTAATGAAGCCTTCATAGACTCAATAAAGTATATATTTGCTTGATCAGCACGTTGCGACGTGTTCGTGTAGCTATCTTCGTCTGTCCGTCTGTTAGTTGCAGCGCATTTTTTTGTTATCAATTTTTAAGATTTCTGGCTTGAAGTCTGTATTTTTGGCTTGAAGTCACTTTTTGGTGCCAACTTTATGGACTATAAATTTTGATATGCCACGCCTATATTATACGGTAGCCTCCATACAAAACCATCTCCCACTTATGTATTTTCCTATGAAAAACTATCAAATAGATGCTTCTCATATTTTTCATATTAAGGGGCGTGTTCCACCATATTTTAGGGGTAGAAACTTACCACCCACTATATAGCTTCTACATGATTTATAATTTCTTATGCATGGTATCAGACATCTACGGTACAACCTACGAAAATGCGAATG
Source organism: Leucophenga montana (assembly GCA_035044765.1). Classification (NCBI taxonomy): domain Eukaryota; kingdom Metazoa; phylum Arthropoda; class Insecta; order Diptera; family Drosophilidae; genus Leucophenga; species Leucophenga montana. Next base: position 43,170 of record JAWNNQ010000588.1, on the reverse strand, counting down.
AATATATTTTATTATATGACGGACGCTCGCATAGTTCCGTTTGTTCTTCGGTCACTTAAGATTTCCAAATTCTTAATTACAAGAAAAAATATATACTGAGCTCACATTCACATGGTCGTGCACGCTTCTGTCGAATGATCATACACCAATGGACTTCTAAATCCCTAAAACAACGCGAATTTTTTGTTTTTCTAATAACAAATGAGGGTACTTTATGCGACCCATCTGCATTTGAACACACAATAAATGAAATACGATCTTTGCGTATTTTTCGACCGCTCTCCAACATACTTTGTATTGGACAGCAATCGAAAGAAAAGTACCGGCGCTGTAAAGCTTTGCGCTGAAGACTCCCACTTCATTCATTTCTTCTCGTAACTTCTGAATAAATGACGTGATCATTGAATCGAATATCATGTCGGTGCTGGAATTTTGTGAACCATCCATCGCTTGCAATTTTGTTCTGGATACAGCACAAATAATTTCGAAGCCCTTGTTTTCATTTCGAAACTATTTATTGGAAGATGCTTGTTACGCAGATTTTCAAACCATTTCTACATTATAATTTTATTTCCGTTTCTTCATATTCGGATTTGTTTCGGTTTTTTTCCCCTTTCTTCTATGCTTTTTAAAATGAATTTGCAAACTCATCAAAAATAGTCGGGTTTTTCTTCCGGTTTTGTGAACTCATAGCTTCATAATCAAGTGCCACCTGGTTAGCGCGAACATCACTAACCAGTTTCTCTAACAAGAGTGCAGGATTCAAATTGGCGGCATTTTTATACTCTGCAAGTGGAAACTTTGAAATTTAAAATCTGACATCTACGATTGTTCGGACTATTAAATATGGTGCGCAACACAATTGAACAACATGTTATCAGTAGGTAACGGCGTAAAATGAGGTCAATGTCGATTTTTCGAAACAAATCATCTTCATCGCTGAGGCGCAGTTTCATCTGAATGAGTTCGGAAACAAACAAAATTGTTGAATTTGTGACTCAGAAAATTCGCTCGTGATCCATTAGAAACAAATGAGCAACTATTTGGTGCGGATTTTGATAAATGGCATTCATTACAGGAGCATGATAACGGAGTTCTTGTTAATTCAACTGAAGGACATGTGCTTTCAGCAAGACAGCGCAACCTGCCACACCGCGCTTGACGTAATCGAATTCCAGACCCAATCATCTCCCGAAATTCCGCCATCATTTTCAGCAAAATAAATGTAAGTTAAAAATTTCTTAAGTTTTCTAGACAATTAAAATTATTCAAAATTTCCGAGCAATATTGTTTTTTTTAACATTTCGCATTTCTCCTTCAAAGCTAAATCAATTTTATTGGACAGCAAGCTTTTATGTAAAACTAATATACCTTCATACTATAAACTATATGTGTAGCGCAACGCAATGACTGTAAACTCACTCAACATGTTGCGCGTGCCAGGCATTACGTTTCGTTCGCGAACATGTTCGATGCTATTTCACTCAAACATGAAATAACGTTGCGTATACAAATATGTTTAAAACAAAACTATGACGTATACGTTTTACGTAGACGTAGTACAATAACTGCTTTCGCTATCGTTTGGTCGGAGTTCGAGTCTGTTTACGAACATGTTGCAATCCGTACATAATGTATCTTTGTTCAATCGTTTCAGTCTCTAACAAACAACGCGAGTGTCATGACATGCTAAGCGGTGTTATAATTTTACTTATTCGGCGCTAGTACGCGTTTTCGAAATAAAAACGGCTGAGATTTTATTGTGTTCTCTAAATACTCAAACATAAAAGAAAAATACTTATAGCAAAAGAACGCTGCAGAAAAAGCGTAACATAAAAGTGAAAACAAAAACTCGTAAAAGAAAAACTTACGAAAAATAATAAGAAAAGATTGATATTGTATCTATGTACATACACACATGCAAAACGCTGATTAACAGCTTAACTTGGCTTAAAAACAGTTCTCAAATAAATAATGAAATGAATTGAAACAAAAAAAGTTTTTAAAAGCGTTGCATAAAAACCCAAAATAAAGCTGAAATCAACCACGTTGAATTTAAAAAAGCAACAGCAACAGCAACAGCAAAAAGGTGCGTCGAACTGTGCGAATTTTGTGCGGGAAAATTCGTTTGCTACATAAAAAAACCAAACACACACACACACACACACGCACGCAAAATAAATTGTGTTTAATATTTAATTTTGACTAAATTGAAAACTCAATTTTCGTCACAACATTTTACATACATGTACTATTTTATATATTGAAAATTAATTTTAAATAAGCACTTTTTTGTATTTGTACGATCGAATATGATGTGATTTGTTTAACACAACGTAAAACAAAAAAAATGATTTTAGCGGCGGAAGTTTATATTCCAGCGAAAGTTTTAACGAAAAATTCGTATGAATTTGATTTTATAGAATAGCAAAACGCTAAGAAAACGTGTCTATATCTTACGCTATAATATTTACTAGCTAGTATATAAATATATTTAGACAGAATATCGCATATTGAATCTATATACATACATTCTTATTTATATATTTTTGGCTTGAATATTTTGTTGTTATCGGCTCGTTAAAATATTTTGCACAAATCAATCGCAACGCAGCAAAAAAAAGATTTTGCAAATTCTCAATTCAAGTGTAAGTAAGCAGTAAAATTTTTTTTCTGTGTCACAATAACCGAAAAGAGAAAAGAATAAATAAATAAATAAAAATTAAAAATTGAAAATAAAAAAAGCAAATACAAAAATTTGCATACTCAAAAAAACAATAAATTCAAAAATTTAACAAGTAAGTGCAAAGCATATCTTCTATTTGAAATATATATATATATATATATATATATATATATATATATATATATATATATATATATATATATATATATATATATATATATATAAAACGAAAATTCTGTACGTATAAACGTACATCTACATCGATTTATATTGAACTATTTCAGTAAAACTTGATATGTAGATTTTTCGTAAAAGCATCGCTTAAACACATGTGCTTAATATGAACTTATGCAGTTTTTATATGTTGAAAGTGGAATATTTGTATACGTTTTATAGTTACTATTCGCTGGCTGCGGTTCTTACTTTTTATACTCTTTATGAAAAATATTTGTAACAGTGTATATTGGGTCTGTTGAACTGTCAAAATGTATGTAACACAGTGAAAGAACCATCGCAGACCCCATAAAGTATTACCATATATTCCTGATGATTCGTGGGTCCGTCCGTGCGTGTATCTGTCGGAGATAAAAGTTCTTTGATTATAACCAACTGAAAAACTAAATTATTTGTTACAATTTTATAGCTTCTACAGCCTTAAATTTGGCGGTGACTCAAGACCAACTACAAAAAAAATAAGGCATATACAGGAGAATGGCCATTTTTGCCGCCTCACTTGCTAGAAATGAGCGCCGGGCTAAAAAAGTTGTTTTTTCTAACTAAAATAAACACGTGAAATGTTTGATGTCGTTCTGAGAATAATTGATGGACCCACAAATTGATGAAAGTCTAACAAAACTGTTTTTATATATATATATATATATATATTTTACGTTTTTCCATTGTTTTTGTTATACAAAAAAAATATAAATAAATAAATACGCTAATGTTAATATGAAATAATGTGAATTACACATTTTAATTTAAGTAAGGAACAAATTTCAACGTTGGAGCTTGGTCAGTCAATATTTTTGTTCCGAAATGAGTCGACAACTTGCAATATAAACTGAGCTTTTTCATCCTTCCGTCAAAATACAGTTGCTCTGCCAGCAAACAGCGGCTCGTTTTCTGAAAACAAGTCGCAAAAATCATAAATTCTGAACGAATGAAGATATCGATACGAAGAAAACAGCGCACACTTTAAGATTTGTATGTTAATCTTCTTTGCATTAAATGAGTTTTTTAATTAAATCCTGTACACTTAGCGTAAAAGGCTATAACTATATCTATGTAACAGCCAAAATGTGGCGTGCTTGGCACCGTAAGCACGTTCCATTAAAAAATTACACGGAATTTCTCATTTTAACAAATTTCGCTTGATATTTTGTGAAAGAAACCCAAATCGTTTCTCGTGAGTGATACAATTGTCATGTGTTATTATAGGTACAACTTTAAGTTATTCTGTCAGTTGATTCACGGGAAAAACCTTGGTATACGTTTGTAGTGTGTGTTGCTTTTTGCGAATTTTGAATGAAAAAAAAACAAATTTTTTTTGCGAAATCGGTCTAAAATTGTGTGTTGCCATGAAAATTTCATACTACAGATATTCAACATTGCCAAAAACACAGACATACGAGGAAAGAGGATTTTCATCCAAAAACAACATCAATGTCATTTCGCAAGCTCCGTGTTTGTCTGACAAGTTCTCGCATGTTTTTTTTTTTTTTCTGCTGCCATTCTGCGGAAAGCGTTTTCAACTGATTGGGTAGAAAAGTGAAAATTCGAGTAATATGTGTATTTCATTTAATGGGAATTACTTTGAAGGAGACAAAATAAATATCTAAGTACATATAATTATTCGTTTTATTGTCAATTTCTTGGTACTTTTTGATCGGAAGGTATATACAAGTATTGTATATTCTTGATTAACATGTCCGTCTGTCTATCAGTCTGCCTGAGCGTTAACAATTCGGTGACTACTAGAGAAAAAAAAACAAATTTGGATACATGGACTCACATAGTTTCACTGCAAGTAAAGTGAATAAAATAATCATGCGAACTTCTCTATAACCAACCGCGAATTGGCGAAGAGAACTTTCTTTTTATACGAAACGAAAAACGGTTAAAAGGTATTCAGTGTCGAGTAGCGGCTCAATTCATACAAAAGATAGTGAAAGGTAATCAAGTAAGTTCTCTAGATTTTCTGGGGGGGCAAAGTGTGGTGGTTGGACAAGGGATGGAAGGGACAAGAAGAAGTGTAGGAGAATTGGAGGTAGAGTAAAGGAGCATGTGGAAGGTTGTAAGGGGGAATTAGTGGCAGGAGAAAGGGGAGGGCCGCGTACAGCGTCGCGGGAACCAACTAGTACACTCATACGAAACAAACTCACTTTATATAAACTCAAACGATACACACACTCATCCACACACGCATGGCTTACAGACTTGTCCACCAGCGCACAAGACAAAGAACTGTATATCCTCACGGGCCGCATGAATACAGCCTCTCATTCACTAATCCTACCAGTTTTAAATAGTTTAAGATTGCTGAAATAAATCGTCATTTAAACTAAAACAAATACATACAAATACTCTATTGATTTCGTTCCGAAGCCAGTCCCAAACAAATAAATATTCTGTAGCGGAACCTGGACATCCGACGAGCGAACTTCCTGCACGAGAAAACATACACCTTACACAGCAAGATCCTTAGCACTAAATCGAAACGAAATCGGTTAAAAGTCTACAACAGGATCCTTAGCTTTGAAACGATTCAACATTTTTCGTATGATTCGTTTGAAGTCAAATACCACAAGTGATTCTTCAACTTTTTAGTTATCACTTCAATTACATTGGTTTCAGAAAACTCGAAAGCGGAAATCATGATGAGTACAACCAAAATAGTTCGTGCATGCATACTAGGCCTTGATGTAAGGTTTAACGACAAAAATGGAGATAAGTCGAATACAATTTTCCTCTCTCGCATTCAACTTAAAATTGGCCGCGAAATAGGAAAATTTTTTGACAAAAAATTTCCATTGACATAAATCTTGCGCGAGTTGTGTTAGCAAAAAGCGCCGCCGTCTTCAACAAGAAAGCTCCGAGCATTCCTTATAACCGCCACGTATTTGGGTATATTTGAGTTGGTTTAAGCAAAACTATTTGATTTGCTCACATTCATCATTGGAAATAGGATCACCGAGGCCGTAATTGAAATGATCCCCATATGTCAGCAAATCTATTGAGAATGACAGTTCGTGGCGCATTTTAACCCTACTCTTCTCGAAAGAAAATTTTACCACAATCTCATAGGTGTGGTGACGGCATCCAAGACTTACGATTTTTCGACCGAGAAGATCATCATTGAATGCAAAAATTAAAGAAAAACTTTAAATGGTGTCAATATTTCAACCTCATTCTTTATACCTTCGGTTAGCGATTTTTTTCTTTAAGGTAAAACGCCGTACTTGTGGTATGAGTACTTCAAATACATCGTCGAAATCATCACTCTCTACTTCCATAGACTCAGTTTCGATTTCGGTTACAGTTTCGTAACAAACTTTAATGGAGAGACCGAACAAATATATTGACTGACTAACCTCAAACGTTGTAATTTAATCCTCACTTTAATTTAAATATTAAATTCACAAATGCAGATTGATATTAGCAATTATTAGCTTTTTATATAAAATAAAAAACAACAACAAAAAATCACAAACTTATTTGTTAAACCTTAACCAACTTTTAAGTCCAGTTATTGAAATCGCGTTCTTCGCAAATTTTTCAACGCATTTGATTTTCTTCTGCAAGAACAAACGCAGCCAATTTTTGATATCATGATAAAAAAAAAACTAAATAAAATACACTATGAAACGCCCTATTGACCGCATTTACGCAAATTATATGTCTACCTGACCTTAGCTTTAGTGTTGATATACGTAAATTCTAGTGTTGAATAATTATGAAACTTGGCCGAGTTGTCAATTATTCTTTTTTCAATGAGTATTTAATTATAACACATTTGTACACCAAAAATGAACGTTTAAATAATTATATGCTGAAATGGTTTTAATTGTAACAAGAAAAAAAAAACGCTAACATTGATGGAATAAAAACTCTAATACCATTAACACGAAATTTCAAATTGTCTCATAAAACATAAACATAGGTGACGAGTTAGTATAGAGGCTACCCCAAAAAGTGGGCGGGTCATGCCTATTGGTATATGTATATGTGTATAAAGCGTTGGTCCAATGAATTTGATTTAATTTGATTATACTAAGAAACTTCTGTCTACTTCACTAGTTCTTCCGATCTTAGCATTTGCATCTTGTGTTTGGAAGCCACATAATGTAATTCATCAAGATCGCATTGAGTCTGTTCAAAAACAATTTCTGCTGTTTGATCTCAGAAACCTCAACTGGGCTTCTGATATACATCTTCCGCCATATTTGGATCGATTAAAACTAATTGATCTTCTAACTTTCGATTGATGCTCTCTGTAGTTTTTCTTAATAATATCCTAAGTGGTGAAGTTAATTCTGCATATTTGATTCAATTTTTTATTTCTAAATGCTTTCCCTCGCTTTATTCGTAATTATGTGCCTTTGAGGTTGTCTCTTTCCACAACTGATTCACTTCGGTTCCTTTCTTATATTTATAATAATTTGTTTCATTTATTCTCATTTGATTATTCTTTTTGACCATATAAAAAAAAATGATATACTTAACTCTGAACTACAATAAATTGTAATTTCATGTTCCTCTATCTTTTGATTTGTAATTACGACTGCTTGGACCTCTTCCGTGCTTAATGTACAAAGCCCCGGACCTGATGCCTAGTTAGGTTGGTTTCGGCGCTATCTTTTTAAAAACATGAATTTATTTAATTCTGCAATTAAAACTAAATATTTTAAACAATCGTTACTGATAAGCTAGCATACTTAGATCTGGTCGCTTCTTTAGCCAAATCGTAGATTTGTCGAACCTGTGTGAGTTAAGCTTAACTGAAATTGTCTCCGTCGTTTCCTACAAAGTGGATCTACTACGTCCAAGCAGCTTTCAGGACGTGCTTTTTAAGTACACCTGTTACCAGGGCTAACTCCCTTTATGTCAGTGAAAGCAGCTCCTAATGTTTCATTCATTAGCATGGTATTGCTACAGGTGCCGAGTTGATTACACCACCTATTAATCTAATTTAGAAAATATCTCCTAATATAACTCCAAGTGTATGGAAAAGGTTTGAATGTGATCTTGCTAGCTCATCAGCCGACTTATTACCCTAAATGTTCCTGAATCCTACAACCCATACGAGAATTGTTTCGAAAAGACTTACTATAATTGTAAAGCTTCGGTAGATAGTATTGTTATTGCCATAAAGATGACAGATCGCTCTGGATCAGAAAAACTACGTATTTTGCTTGGAAAACACCGACAGTCTGTAGAATGCTTTAATCTCCAGAAGTTCTAATAAAACAGCACTTCCAGTTTAATTATCCACTCATTGATGAAGAACCTAATGGACTCAGTTGTGCACGAAATTCCTAGCCTAGCCGAAAGCATACGCTTCCTTGTTTGGTATAAAAATCTCGCATCTCTTGTTTGGAAATTTAGGGCTGGTTCAGTACGTCCAGCATCCAGTGTAACTGTTTGTTAAATCTTTTAGCCTCAATGTAGCACAGACCATTTACATATTTAGCGTTTCTAGTAGAGTGCAGGATGCCGCTAACATCCATTTCAGCGCTTCTTTGTACTTTTCGAAGAGTAGTGATGACTGAGCTCTTTAGTAGGACCGAATACCATATGGCTGCTCCATATAGCAGAATTAATCTCACTACCGCATTATATAAGCAGAGAACAATCCCTAGCGTCTTGCTAAAAGCCATTCTAAAAATATGTTTCAAATTCTTGGTTTTATCCGAAGTTGTATTTAAAAATTTTTAGTACGCTTCCCATTTTAGTACCCAATTTTCTTGATTCAAGTACAAAACGCGATCGATTTATAAATGAAGCGCAGAAATAAGTATGAAATTATCGAAATAAATATAAAAATCAACCAAAAAGCATCTATTCATCTTGTAAATTATATAAATCTGATCAATTCGATTGAAGATTTAACAAAGTCACCGAACATAATACGGTTAATTTAGACTAATATCTATCTAAAGACTACTTATCTATAAATATACATATATATATATATATATATATATATATATATATATATATATATATATATATATATATATATATATATATATATATTTATTTATTTATATATGTACGTTTGTTTATTTTTCTATTTGCACGCTTGAAAAAGCCAAAAATCATGCAAACAACTGGCCAAACAAATGAAAGCAGTAAGAATATCAGACAGCGTGTAACAGAATCTCGGAATGCGCCAGATGAATAGAAAACATTCCTGCTCCATTTTGCAACCCATCTGCCTTTTCAGTAGCTTGGCTTGGTTGGCTTGCTTGTTAGCAACGCGTTTAGAATAAATTGTTATACTGTTTGCAAGAACGTGCCGTACCCGACGTTAGTTTCATTGTTACAAATTCATTCAGGCACTCACTCACTCACTCACTCACTCACTCACTCACTCACTCACTCACTCACTCACTCACTCACTCACTCACTCACTCACTCACTCACTCACTCACTCACTCACTCACTCACTCACTCACTCATTCATTCATTCCGACAGCCGTTCATTTTATTCAACATAATTCTGTTCAAAAAGTTATTATTATTAGCAACAAACAAGTATTGTAGATGCCGGTTTACGGATGCCAGATATACAGTGCATTGTTTTATACATTTCTATTAACAATTTCCTACTGTATTCTGTTGTGTGCTCTTAACAATACTCAAAATAGTGACTGCAAATTAGTTGCCATATTTTATGCCACTTTTAATCGATTTGAATTTATTCTTAAGAAAATTTCCTTTATTGTCTAGTGGTGTGAAAGCAAATGAAACAGATAGATTCATTTGCATGAGCCGCACACAATTTATGGCTTTGTTTTTGAATTATATTTTATACTAGCTGTACCCTGGCAGACGTCGTTCTGCCCTACCCCTTGCCACTCCTTTCATTGCCACTCCTTCCACCTGTACCACCTTCTCTCTGCCCCACGTTCCCCATGCCCCTTTACTCTAGCTCCAATTCTCCTACCCCTCTTCTCCTGTGCCTTCCACCCCTTCTACAACCACCACTTACGCTGCCACCATTTCTATGCCCCCTTCCGCTACCACTCCTTACTTTACCACCCTCTTCCCTGCCCCCTTCAATCCTATTCACATGTATACCTTCCATTTTCCTACCCCTATTCCCCCTGCCCATCTTCCCCTTCTACTCCTTTACCAACACTCACCTTTTCCTGCCCCCTTTCCCCATTCACCTACCTATTCTTCTTTTTAAAAGGAACCCGGCGCGTTGCTGCCCTTTACCCTACCTCTCCTTCCCACTACCACCCTTCCCACTACCTCTCCTTCACCTGCCCCTACCACCACGCTCCATACCACTTATTCCCCTCCCACTTCAACCTACCTACCTTCCTTTCACTCCAGCCTGGCAGTAGATAAAGACATGACTCATCTGGCCAATGACAACATGCCGACTTGAACTATAATCAACAGCTGGATTGTACCGGAACGCAAGACGATTGTATTGCAGATTCAGATCAGCTGTTCTTTGGGTTCGTATTTCAGCTATCATCACCCTTTCGCGTTCATTCCGTTGAGAACGAACCAAATCTGTTGCTGCAGAACGCAACTAACGTCCTCGCAATCGTGCATCCTCAAGCCTGGCTACTAGTCTTTCTGCTGGTTCCACGTTACCTATCTGGATGGTGCTTAGTCTATTCCTCTCTCGTACGGATACCGGCTCTTCCTCAGTCATATTCGAAAGTCGTCTTCTTGATCCTTCTGTTTGGCGAGTGCGACGGCCCAAATTCGAATTTCTGCGAGGCATTATTTCGAATAAATAAAATATATAATAATATTTTAAACTGTGAATATAAATTTTACGAAATAAAATAAGAAAAATCAATTTGACAGAAAAATCATATGACAGTTGTTTTCGGCCTATAAATATTGAAATACAGAAGAAGAAAAACTGTTGTTATGTGACTGATGCGAAAAATATATTAAAACCATCTTTGATGCGGGTTATATATTGTGCCAAAATTTGAGCTCAATCGGTGCAGCACATTTTGAGTTTTTGACGAATACACAAACCAACATAAAATTTTTTATATATATAGAAGATATGTATATGTATGTACATAGTTCGAATTTAAATATGATTACTTGATATAAGATTCAATGTGAAATATTTAAAATTACGGAAACGTGCAGTTTGACCGTTGTCGGAACATGATAAGGAATAAATAGGCAACGTTTGACTTTCACGTATGAATTTATCAGCGTTTTTTCTTCTTTATATTTAATCTAATCTTAGCAATGTTTTTTTTTTCAAATTTAGACACACACATAACACATAATTTAGCTAATCTCAAATACCAAAAAAAAATAAAATAAAAGAAATGTGTTTGGCCATTATTTTTGCATACTAAAATTAGTCAAAGAGGCATTCCCAAAGTAATTCTGATTCACCGATTGCGATAGTAAAGTTAACCCTTAATTCAAAGGGTTTTTTTTTTAGGGCTGTACAATTCTAAAAAGTAAATAAATCACATGCCTACACCATAAAGAAATAAGTAAATTTTATGACATTAATGCTAAAAAACCTCTTTTAAATAACACCTTTCTAATTTTAATTGCTATAGATTTATTATAAATACGTACGAAGACTTTTATTAGACCTCTAAAATACAGTGTTCTATAACTTTTTCAATACGCCAGAATTTGTCGGGAAAAGATAATAATAATCTCAGATGTCTGACCACAAATCCGGCCGTTTACGACGAATTGCTTCACGTAGACGCTTCAAAAGGACCAAGTAGTACACCTTATTGACCGTTTGACCCTCTGAAACGAATCCATGGTGAACCACACCACGGAAATCGAAGAAAACGATCAGCATCATCTTAATTTTGGACCGACATTGACGTTGTTTTTTCGGATTCGGCTCATTTTTTGGTGCGCCATTCGCTAGATTGTTGGGCAGTCTCGACGTCATATTCATAAACCCACGTTACGTCCCCAGTAATGATGCGTTTGATGAATGTAGGGTCATCAGCTACGTTAGCAAGCATCTCTTTTACGACATCGACTCGACGTTGTTTTTGCAAAAAAAATGCAGGTCTTTTGGTACGAGTCTGGCCGCGACACGTTTCATATCCAAAACATCAATCAAAATGTGTTGAGTCGATCTATAAGAGATGTTGAGTGTCTCTGCTATCTTTCTAATGCCAACACGACGATTTTCGAGCACAATTTCCAACACTTTTTCGATGTTTTTTCGTCGTTAACAATGGTGGATGCACGACTTGCATAAGGCAAATTTTCTACGATTTCACAACCCTCACTGAATGCTTTATGCCACTCAAATACTTGCGTTCTCGAGACATCATAACACTTTTGTAACATTTTGATTGATTCCGTTGCCGTTATTCCATTGAAAACAAAAAAATTCAAACAAACTCGTTGTTCAATTTGTTTTCCATGTTAAAAATTGCCATACAAACTTTTCGCGTCGTAAACAAGCAGCTGTCAAACATAGACTAATTATCGCATCCCGCTCAAACTTGGCATGCATGTCAATGACAGTGACAGCAACTTGAGAAGAAGAACTGAATCGATATCGTATACCGCTAGAAAAAAAATATTGGTTTATTAATATTGCTCATTTATTGCCATTAATTGTAACACAAAACAAGAAAAATCGTTAGCTTCGGTATAATACAAAGCCCTAAAAAAGAGTCCATCCATAAGAAGTCACCATATCCATTTCTAAGTTGGCATTAACTACAATAAAAAAGTTTTTCATACAAAAACCAGGTGGATTGTATGGGGCTATTCTAAAAAATGACCGTGGCATGTTATGGATAATATATTTGACTGAAATAAATATAAGTCTGAGTGCCGGGTTATAGTTAGATATCATAAAAATTGATACGTAAAAAAATGGGCAATAACCACCAGACCGACAGACATCTAGCTAGATCGATTGAACTCGTTTCGTCGAGCTGACCATTTTCGTTCCCCGTATAGCTCAAATGTGACTGCCATCCATTCTTGTGATTATCAGTTGAGCGACAAAATATTTATAATTTACATTTTTGTTTTTGGAATCAGGGATTCTACACCGGTACCAATTTATTTCGGTACGGTTCTTGCATATTATACAAAAATAAAAGTGAGTACCGAATCTATACCGGTATAAATGTTTTGTTTCCGGTACGGTTCTTTGATTTTATTTTACTTCGGTAAAATGTTCCGGTTTTAAAAAAATTTAAATTCTGGTTCTCAATTTCAATCGGTTAATTTCGGTTACTTTCGGTTAAAGGTTCCGATTCCGGTTTTTTTTTTCTGATTGGCATTAATTGAAATTCATAATTCAGCGTTCGTTATACTGCGAAATAGCGGTGCACTTTCCTGAAAATGCTTTCAATTAAGTAGAAAAACGAGTTAGATGTCGTAGAAAAGTAACTGTATTCTATGCATACAAAAATTGACCATATTCAATTTTCTGTCATTGCTCAAAACTAAAAGTTTGACAACATGCTCTTCTCACAGGATAGCGTCATGTTCTACAAAAGTGGTGAAACATTCAGCTTTTTGCATGAGAAGTTGCTGGTGTGGTTTAATATGATTAATGAGATTCGTTCTTATCAGAACAATTTGTTATCCGTGTGGAGGACGCACTTCCCCCTGTACATTTTTGCATGTCCAGGGTGTCCCGGTGCCGGATTTGATTTTTACATAAAAAATTGTTGTTTTTTTGAAAATTTGTGAAACTTTTATTGAAACATAAAGTAGACATCATGAGGTTATGTATAGAATTACACATCGGGTAAATGGCCGCCTCGGCTTTGCTGGCATGTACGCGCTCTTTTCGTGAAATTTTTCGTAGCCGTTTGGCTACATATTTCATTGATGCAGCGTGTAATTTATTATTTCAACGCTTGACGTGTCCTGGGCTTATTCACATAAGCCTGTAACTTCAAAAAACCCCAAAGAAAAAAGTCTAGAGGCGTCAGATCACATGATCTAGGCGGAAAATTCGCGAGAGGACACAACCGGGAAATGACTGATGCAGTAATTGAACTGTTTCCCGTGCTGTATGGCATGTGGCACCGTCTTGTTGAAACCACTTGTCCTCCACATCAACATCTTCAAGTTTCGACAACAAAAAAAACCGATAACGCACACCATTCACGGTTTGTATTTGATCTGCCTCATTTTCGAAGAATTCGAATTTGTTTCTCATAAATCACCTCACGATTTTTCAGAAATTTTTGGATTTTAGCCTTTCGAAACTACTGGGACAATGCGTTCCAGTAATTATCATACTGTCCTTATTTTCAATACAACCTATTCCAAAAATATAATAATACTCGCAAAAAAATGTGATTGTCAAAAAATGCTTTTGATTTATTAATCAATATTGTTTGATGATGTTTTAGATGGTAATAAAATGTAAATTGAAGATGAAAATGAGATAAATGTATGCAATGCTTATAGAGATTAGTACGTCTCAAGGTAAATGGCCGATATTATAATATTTCTCTAGTAGCTTAATCTTTCAAAATAAGCAGTTTTCACAAAGGAGTTGAGTATGTAATAGAACTATTTTGCTAATTTCAGTTGTTGCTAAAATAAATGAAATTGTTAAAACTGATTTTTTTGCAAAACTAAAGTAAAATTGTTGCCGCTTTTTACCACTTATTATTACTTTGGTCTGCTTCGCACAATTTTATTATAAATTAAATATAAAAAATAGTTCAAATATAAATTATGTTTGTTATAAATTGAACCCAAATATAACATCTGAACTAAAATAGTAAATCGTGATAGTGGAAGAACATTTCCACAATAATCTTTACTATCAATCTAAATGAAGCGAAGATTATGTATTGCATCATTATTATGACATCATGTATCAATATAGCTATAAACTATTGAACAGAGGAAGAGCACAAAACGAAAAATGAAGGTAATAACTCATCTTCTATTACATTAAAATGTAGTGCTACTAAAGCACTTTATGGTATCTACAATTTTTTTATTACTATTTCAAGTTTATCGTCAATACAAATATTTCGTGTACAAGTACGAGGGCTGCACATTTACATTGTGCGCCTCATAATTCAAAATTATAATTTATCCTTTAAAAAGCATTTATTGTTTTTGTATATATTCTCCAAGATGTTCAACGCACTTTTCTACGCTTTTGAACCAATTTCGCTAGCACTTTTGCCATTCAGAAATGGGTACCTCCAAACAAAACTGTTAAAAGGCTTCAACAACTCCCTCAGACGTCGAAAAACATTGAACTGACAATTTCGCTAGCAATTTTGCCATTCAGAAATGGGTACCTCCAAAACAAAACTGTTAAATAGCTCCAACAACTTCCTCAAACATTGAACTGACAATTTTGCCATTCACAAATGGTTACCTCCAAAAAAAAGCCTTTTAGGCTTCAACAACTTCTGACAATTTATTTTCGATGTGGGATGTCGAAAATGAAGTAGCAAGTTAGTGCTGTAAGTTGGATGACCCATCAAATTTTAAGTTTTGTGTGATCAAAAACTCTGTTGAGTGAGCTCGAACTGTCGTACTGCAGAATAATCCGTCTTCGGTGGTTAGTTTTTCTTAAATCTTCGAAAATTCTTGTAAATAAATGGTTGTGTACCATTATGATTTGACCATCCTACATTGTTCTAAGGGAACAGTAGCGGCAAGACCAGTTTGTCTGTGTATGCTGGACCCAAGGATATCAATTCACGTACAGCATCATTTGTTTCTAGTAGAACAACAGTTTTTGAATGACCTTCTCGAAATTCGAAGCATGTCGGCGATCTCGTTATACCAGCGTTTTGCAGTGGCAAAGAATGGGACTTCATCGCAAAAAGTGGAAGTACATAATTCTATCGACATAATAGGCATAATATAAGGAAACCCTCGTATACTATACTATTTATATTTCAATTTCAACGCAAAGGACAACTTAACTGATTTTTACGTATATATTTATATATAAAAAACGTTGCGTATACGTAATACATTTCCGTTTCGTTCAATCACAGCACATCAACCCTATATTATTTCCGTAGCCAAGCGGAAATAACACACAGAGCACTTAAGCCCAAATGATAACAAATTGTATGTGTAAATGCATATTTCATTATGTATAAATATTTTCGATATTTAAAAAGCACAGATTATTTTATACAAATCTACATATTGTTTAAAGAGTTAGGAAAAGACTTCAACTGAATTACATCTTGGAGCAGTAAATTCAACAATAAATTGCAAAAAAATTAAATTTTATGAAGCAACTAATTACTTGCATTTAAAATGTCCTCAAGTGTGTCTGGCATTGATGAATGATTTCTACTTTTTGCACTAAATGTTTCCTTTGGGCAAAAATTCAAGGAACCAATTTTCAAACTTTGTTTTGGAATACATTTCGAAATTTCGGTTTCCGTATGCATATTTAATGATGCTACAAATAATTACGCCAAAACCAACGGAAATGATTTCAATCAAAGAGCTTTTATATCATAATATGAACCAAAATTAAAAAAAAGAACATCAACCTGCGCAGCTTTATGTATGTATGTACAGGATCGTAGCGTGGCGGGAGTAATCGACCAATCGACGAGTTTTATCTCCTTTCAGGTCAGCTCCGTCTACGCCTACTTTTCGAACGGGTTTTCTGTGATGGCAATCCAGCGCGCCTTCCGGAATCACTTTAATCTAGCCCCATTGGGCCCTGTCCCGGACCGAAAATCAATTGTTACATGGGTCACTACGTTCAGACAAACCACGAGTGTGACAAGATTAAGAACTGGAGTACCTCAGCTCATCAGCATTTTGCGCATTCGCCGCATTTGTCGCGTTCGTACAGTTTCTGCACAATCGCGAATTTGTACGGATGATAATGAAGGTCTTCGTGAAGTATTCAGCTCACAGACGCAGAGCTGAATACTTCACGAAGACCTTCATTATCATCCGTACAAATTCGCGATTGTGCAGAAACTGTACGAACGCGACTTCAAATGTAGGAGGAACGCATGTGCGGCGCTTCTCGAAAACGTTTCAGAGTACGCAAAAGAACTGTTTGATCAGCTCGACGAGACGAGTTGATCTAGCCCTGTCCGTCTGTCTGTCTGTCTGTCTGTGTGTTTGTTGCGCATTTTATGGGGACCAATTTTTAATGCTTTCCAGTTTAAAATTGCCAAATACACTTTCTTTTATTGCAGTTTGATAGAGTGTCAAAATTTACCCGTCATGCCCACTTTTTGGGGTAACCTCCATACAAACCCAGCGACTACTTTTGACTTCATGTATGTAAAACTTTTTTATTGTAATCAATGTCAACTCAATAATTGATATGGTAACTTCTAGTGGACGGATGCTTCACATATACATGTGCTACCCCCGCCACTTTTTGGGGTAGCCCCCATAGAAACCTATTGTCCACTTTTATGTTTTTGTATGAAAAACTTCTTTACTAGAGCCAATATTAGGCTGAAATGCGATATGGTGTCATTTTATAGACAGCTGCTTAACATACATAGACTAATGTGCGTGGCCCGCCCACTTTTTGGAGTAGCCCCCATACAAACCCAGCACCCACTTTTGTATTTTTTATGAAAAAATTCTTTATTTAAATCAATATTAGCGTGAAACTCGATTTGGTGGATTTTAGCGGACAACCGTTTCATATACATATACAAATGGGCATGTCCCGTCCACTTTTTGAGGTAGTTCCATACAAACCCAAAGCTCAGTTTTGTGCATTTGTATAAAAAACGTGAATATCAACTTGAAATTCGATATGGTGGCGTCACTTCATACACATCTGCTAGTGGGCGTGTACCGTCCACTTTTTGGGTTAGCCCCTATCTCAACCCCCTCGTTTATCTTTTACAACACGCTTTAAAATTTTGTGTGAATGGTATTAGAACTTCGGTTCAACCGAAGTTAACGTTTTTTCTTGTTTAAAGTTAATATCGAAGTAAATAGTGCTGCAAGATAAATTAATTCAGATACAACCTTTAGTGGATGATCATCTAAAGTCCACTTCTATAAATATGACAGTTTACCGTCCTTTGTGAATGCCATCATCTGATTTATCTCCATATTTAATTGTTCGCATCACTTTTCTACTACATATACCATGTATATACATCATCAGCTATTAACACGATGCCTTCTGCATACACATTATCCTTAGATTTTGATATTCAATAAGTAGTCCGCCACCAATGTAATCATGAAAACATACTGCCCTGTTTCACCCCAAGAAAGTGTTGAACGTATTTGAGAGTTTGCTTCTGTAGCGAGTTGACGAATTTTGTAGACATTCCCACCTGTTGCAATTTGTCTAACAATAGTTTTCACGGAGCTTTGTCAAATACTGCGCTGCAGTCAACGAGTTAAGCATATATGAATATATGCACAGCAAACTTTATTTTTATGGTAGCAAGTAGAATATTGTTTGCAAAATATTCGCATAATATTTTGTTATTGCAAATCCAGTTCGACAATCTATCATTCAGAATTCCCATACAAATTTTCGACACGCAATTCATAAAGGCAATGCCTCTATAGTTACTAGGGCTTTTATAAGAGTTCACCTCTGCAGAAAATAAATTATGTACAATAAAATTGAAGAAGTTCAAATATCAAAATTTATAGTGTCTGAATTTTTGGTAACTTTAAACCAATTTTAAGTAAAATTTAAAACTTCTCACACACATGTCGGGCAACAATTATGCGAAAGAATGAATTCATATACGAGTATATATCCGAACATTATATTGAGAATGAGTGCATGTGGCAAGGCATTGTTGCCAAACCAGTCGCCTAATTGTTGTGGGCGACAGGATGTGCTGCGAAGAATTTGTGTAAGAAGAAAAAATTGTACATAAAAACAAAGGGAACAATACGCAAAGGGCTCGAAGCGTTGGATTAGGGGGGTGGAGCAGTTGATGTTAGCTTCAACTCGAAATTTGCAAATTGCTCGAAACACAGCACACACTAAGAGCACGAGTATACTTACATATGTATACCCTGTTTATGTACCTATACAAAAGAAAGTATATAATGAAACACATATGACGGCACACATACACGTACATATATAACCGTATATGTATATGTATACGTATCTTACACATACCGATGCAAATAAGCGGGCATTAGACTTAAAAATCGCTGCCTGACTTTTCTGCTTCTTTCTTTACCATCTTTCGTTTTACTTCATTTTTGGATCACATCACTTCGGTTACGTTGCCTTGGCGTATGGTTGGGTTCCTTTCTACTTGGCTGCCTTCATAATGAATAAAGCAGAACACTTTATACAATGCGCCCATACGTTTCTAAGTATGACTGTCCGTCTTTCTTTCCGTCGGCCTGCCAGTCTGTATTTCTTTCTAAATATTTGTTTGTTTGTTTATTTCTAATGCGTATATTTATGCACATAGAGAACATACTCGTACATATGTATTAATTCAAATACTTGAATAATACCTGCATTACCGAGTGCATTTTAAAAAGTCTTGTATTTAAAACCGATATTGGTAGATTTTGAAAACATACGCGTAGGCGACAAAAATAATTTAAATACTCTTCACTGATAATAAACATATTTGTACTTGCACTTGCTATCTGCAAAGTCACTCAGAAGTTAGGTCGAACTAAATGGTTCCTGTGATGATGTCCAGTGATTTATCTATAATGGTGCATAGATTGTGCAACCAAAAAATATCTCATGAACTTTCGAAGTATCGAATGAGCCCAACAGGCCTCTCAAAACACATACAGTAAAAGCAAGTCTATCAATAACCAAAATTGAGGAATCCTTACATAGAAAGATATGCACGTTGGCGGCATACTTAGACATGCTGCGTGTGAAGTGCTTTCTGGTAGGCATTACTACCCAATTGCTCAAATGCATGGAGTGAACGCTGAGCTAGAAGGTTCGTCTAAGTATAGATTCGTCAGGAGTATTCTGCCCCTCTTCTGTGGATTCGAACTATCAGCAGAATGCTAAAACGCAAGTTATTCCATATGCAGGCTTGCCATAGCAATAAGCGGCATGTTTCCGCAGTCTCTCTGCGATCTAATGGACTCCTGCTGTTTGGAAGTGAACGCTAACAAAAAAGACCTTTCTGTCTTGAAAAGAAAGAATAAGATACCGTATCTGATACTACTAAAACTGAACAGTATAAGTCTGAAATTCAGGGAGAGTGCACGATTCATTGACTCTATACTTGACAGAAAACGTATGTGGAACGAAAACTCAACAGAAATTTTGGGGAAAGTCACAATTGCGCTTTTCGCAAGTAAAAAAACAATAGGCAGGAAATCGGAGTTTCCAACAAATGTCTATTGAATATATACCCATGCTTATGTCCTGCATTTCAGTATAGCGGACAGCTGCAGATTAAGTCGCTATCAGCATTCAATTCAACAAGATGGAAATTAGTGCTGAATTCAATTCTACTTCTTCCTCCACTATATAAAAAGACGGTTCGCAGCATAACAATCAAGTCGGACGATTCATGTACGGCCCATTAAAACTTTCAAACTTTGGGCGTCTAAAGCTTACAAACATACATGCATACATACACACACACACACAATATTCCCTTTTAGACTCCGTGCCCTGCAACCATTTTGAAGTATAACTTATCTCTATCGCGAGGAAGAAAGTTTGGAGATTATTTGGAAGAGTGTAGGTAGACAATTTAGCGATTTATAAAAACAAAATCGCATTAATTGGTATCATCTTTTTAACTTCCAATCCAGAACTTAGCGATAGTATAGTATATTCGATAAGAACAAGCTAAATCGACTCGCTATCTTATCCTCTATGCGATTAGCTTGCTGGTTTCACATCTTCCCGAAGTAATATAAAAATGCAATAGAAAAGCGATATCATCAACTTTATGCAATACCTACTAGAAGAATCGCATTCCTATCTTCCGCAACAAAATATGTTCACATTGATCTTCATACAAAGTGTGAATCATATATCATTCAATCATATAGTACATATAGCATTTATTATATAATTTAGTCACAATGTGTGCAACTCCTTAAAGAAAGCATCCGAGACCCCATTATTATTAATGGGGTCTCTTATGGATAAGGCTCAACATAAATAGTTGGGTCGTAGTCCCTACTATCCCTATATTAAAAACAATAATTATCAAAATGATTCTGATGGACAACTAGAAGATATAACTCCAATGCGAATTGTAAAGAATACTAAAGATTCGGTTCCATTGAACTTAACGTTTTCTCTTGTTATATATAGATTATTATAAAAATAATATTTTATATTTATTCTCTTCACACAGAGTGTGAGTAATATTGTAATTTAGTCACAATGTTTGCAATGCAATAAAGGAAACATCATAGACAACATAAAGTATATATATATATATATATATATATATATATATATATATATATATATATTCGTGATCAGCATGACAAGACGAGTGGATCTAGCTATCTCCAGCTGTATGTCTGTCTGTCTGTCTGTGTTTTTGCAGGCATCCTATTCCCTCAACAATAGAAACATTTGCATGAAAGTTGGCATAAATTTTTTGTATGTGTGTGAAGAGTATTAAAGCTTCGGTTTCATCGAACTTAAAGTTTTTTCTTGTTAGCGTTAAGTTAATTCTTAAACTTTGCATTAAACTGGAAGAACATTTATTTAAAATTGTAGGAATTATGAAGCACTTCAAATTTTTTTTTTTTTTTTTTCGACTCGAAAGGTAAGTCAAATTGATGATGTACTTGTTCCAGCCAATAAAATTCTGAGTCTATATTAAACCATTTGCTGTATCTATGTTTTAGGTTCTAACTCGTCTTATCGAACAGATAAAAAATGTTGCATAAATTGTTAACGGGAGTTACGATGCCAACTTCACCATATTGCATTACTTAAGCCATCATTAATTATGCCTGAATATTGTTTTATTGAAACTTCCTTCTCAGACCACCCTCGTACAGCACTCGCACCTGTATATATATATACTATAAAGTATATAGTATATATTAATACTCTATATATTTGTGTACGCCTGTGCGTATATATACATTTGTTTGTTTATTATGGTTACCTTACCTCGAACATTGAATTTTTATGACATTCGCTGCCACAAAAAATATAATAGCAAAATAGCACCAAGTTCGCAAATGAAGAGCGCAACTCGAAGTGAAAATAAAGAATGTTTTTCTTTCCATCTAATTTTCCATTTTCATTATTCATTACTATTGTTTGCCTTCGTTTCCCGCCTAGAGAATATGGGTGGACCCTATGAAGTGCTAAAATCGTCATTCACGTCGACGTTCGAAGCAAAATGGGGCCAACTAAATGTAAATATAATACATACGTTCATATAATATTTACATATACGTATAATATTAAATGTCAGCATATGACGTCACTACCGCATAGACGTGTACTTAAACCTGTGCCCTTAAAAGTACCCGCAACAGAGTAGACTCAACCTAAACCAACTCGAATTGACTTTTTGAACAAAAAAAACTTTGCTTGTCGGAAGTGAACCAGGCCAAGAGACCAAACAGACCATGGCATTCATTTGACTGGGCGAGTGTTAATTTGTCATATATACAAGTATGTATTTGGATTGGCTAGTTTGACTGCAAAGAAATTTTCGTGTCGCGCCGCAGTCTATTTCAAAGTTTTGCCGTATTTCCTGTACGTCGCCATTCAATGCGGAGTTAAGAATGTGGCAATTTAAAGTGAGGCCAAACCCTTTTTATCGTATTTTCATTAAAATATTCTTGTTGCGCAGGTACACCCTACGAAAGTGCTTATGCCTTCTGACCTATATTAGCTACTATTTATTTAAGTATTGCACCGAGCAGCTCAGAAATTTGGAAGAGTGGGCCATTGGCCAAAGTTGCCGCCTGCAATTTAGATCTACCAAATATTGTCGAAAAAAGGATTCCACAAAAAGAATACTAAAAGTAGTATTTGCAGTAGCTTTCGTTTGAAAGTACAAATAATGTTCATACAAGAAAACAGTTTCAAATTTATAAGAAAACCAATTAAACCAGTAATTACGTATTTCGAGATGATTTTGCGGTTTCGGAGCATACTTACAGCACAGTATACATTCAACGAGTATACTTATGCTTAATACTGAACGTTAGCTTTTAATCATGTCAATAAAGTTAGCAGACCAAGATGAGACACCAAACGTTTTGTGCTAATTTCGTGCTCTATTTAAAATTTTGTGTTTGTTCCACTTGGTCTGCTACCTTTATATTCTAAAGTTAGCAGACCAACATATAAATATAAGATTAAAGTGTGCTTGTTTTTTGTGTTAATATTCTTCGCTTTCAATTTGCTTTATCTTGAAGTAAGACTAAATTATCTTCGGTAAGCAGCTTATTGAAAAGATGACTGCCACAAAGACGACTTCGTGGTGGAATATATATTTTAAATCCACCAAAGGCTTGAATGCGTGCTTCCGTTGGAATTGTTTTTAAATTTTCACTTTTGCGGCATATAATACAATTTGCACGGGACGAGATAACTTCTTTATACGAAATTTCATGAACTTTTTCCTGTTCCTGTTCGTCCAGATTGACCGTGAAACCTGCAGCGTCATCACTGTAGTCCTCTTCAACTACTTCTACATTTTGTTGAATTTCGCTTGATTTTGGCTGCTTGGGATAGATGAGCAGGCTACAATTGCAACAAATTTCAGATCCATTTTTCAAAGGCCTGGTTGCGATCTTTGCGTATTTGTTTACATCTTTGGCGGTCAATAGAATCTTACATTTTTGTTCAGATATTATGTTTGCCTTTCCACATATTGCACATTTTGAGGGTGCCATTTCGATTTGGATTTTTTGTTCTTTGTCTTTGTGTACAAGTTGAATATGAAATAAATATGTTTTATAAAATGTTTAGCAACGCTCACTGAGTAATACAAATTGAAGTTTATTTACTTTACAATGCGTACTTAGGTAAATTAAATCAAGAATAAATAAATAATAAAACATTCGTTAGCACGGAAGCTTTAATATCTTTCACACGATGTTTTTTTTTTTATTTGAAAGAAATAAATATTTCGTAAATGAAAATATTTCTTAGAAGGTCCTATTTCTCAACAGTTATCCTTACCATTGAAATAAGATACCAAATCTACAATGTAAATCCCGCATTGGAGATGGACATCGCGCAACTCGGAAGTTAAAAATAAGCTCGAAAAACAAGTAGATAGTCATATGCATCCAATTTGTCCAATTTTGAGCGAATTTCTTGATTCATCACGTGTTACGAAGATATGCAATTGCTGGAAATAAACTGTAAATATTTTTGACGTGATAACGTCTATTAAATCGGTTGGTTTAGCGCAGAAGCATGACTCATTTCTGACGTTCCGTTTACCGTTACTACACGACACTAAACGAACGAAAAACAAAAGGCGGAACTTGTAATCGTACACATATGAATAGATGTGACGATTGTGTCGTTCCGCCTGAACAAGCAAGCGATAGACAGACCAGCGTGCACTGGCTTATTGAAAGCTATAGTTATATGTGTGTGTGCATTTGCGAATTAGTGTTTTTTAGCGCGCGGTGGGGTGCGGTATGCACATGGTAGAATATATGAATAATAACAAGTGTATAATAAAGTTTGTTTCAAATAAAATACATGTACAAAGTAAACAAAGCACGCACACCATAGATCAAGGAAGACGACAATAACAGTTACTTTTGCATTTGAGTACCAAAAACAACAACAAAAGGTTTTAAATTTGCTGGTGGTCAGTCGAGAGAGAGAGAGAGAGAGAGAGAGAGAGAGAGCGTATATTTCACTGTTTTTTTGTTGGTAACGAAACTCTTTTATATGACAAATTGTTTGTGTACTGATTGAATTATTGGAATTACATTAGAATTCAATTCACAAAAGTATGCAATTTTTCATCAATGTTTTCTTATGACGTTATCACGTAAAATTATCGTCCGTAAACCGACTTTACAGACAACCATTTTTCTTTACAACCATCTAAGTTTTAAAGTTATATTAATTCTTTGAAGCTTTCGTTCCATTTTTAAAGTGTTTAGTTAAAAAAATTAAAATGGATGTGAGTGGTGAATACGAGGCTTTAGAGAAAAATTTGTTTACTGCATCGAAAATCAGCAACAGATCACATTACCACTGTATGCAGAGAAATAAATACATACATAGATTACTATTGGAAGCAATCAAATCACTGAAAATCAAACCATTTTATAATGTTAGCTATTCATGGAACCCTTGAGGCAAAACGTTGAAAATCGTTATCAAACAGCAGATCAGCAAGAACAATGATTAAGACGAATAGAAAATAAACTAGCTTTGAATTGTAGGAATCAAATCTAGTCGCTCAATTTTTAAGATATTGATCTGAAAGTGTGTATGAAGACTTCCTATGTTCTTACTCTGAACACATTTAACAATATCCGTGCCCCGTTCACTGCTATATAAAACCCCTATACATAACCGCCGACCACTTTCGGTTTTCATAAGGAAGTCATTTTCAAATCAGTCTATTTCAGCTTGAAATTTGATTTGACTGCTTCATTTACACGGAAGGTTTTTATAGAAGTCGCCCCATCACAAAACAACCGCTTCTTATTCCGTCTTTGTACGAAAATCTTTATATTCAAGTCAATATCAACTTGATATTTGATATATCAGCTACTTACGGATGGAAGCTTCACTCATAAATTTATGGGAGTGAACCGCCCATTTTGTTGGCGTGTTCCGTTCACTTCTTAGGGCACATCCCCATAAAAACCCAACGCCCACTTTTCTGTTTTTGACAAAAACAATACTTATTTAAATCAATATTTGCTTGAAATTCGATTTGGTGGATTTTAGCTCACTCTTATGCATTTGTATAAAAAACGTGAATATCAACTTGAAATTCGATATGGTGGTGCCTTATAGATAGTCACTTCATACACATCTACCAGTGGGCGTGTACCGCCCACTTTTTGTGGTAGCCCCTATTTTAACCACCACTTTTATGTTTTACAATAATTTTTAAAATTTCTTGCGAATGGTATTAGAGCTTCGGTTTAACCGAAGTTAAGTTTTCTTTTTCAAATAATATTTGTTTTGAAATTGGTCCACTACATACAAAAGGTGAATCGAATTATGTTTGACATTACATTGATAATATCTGATATTGTATAAATTTTACACATATATGAACTAATATCGCCCATTGATCGAAACTCGAATTTTTCAACGAAAATAGTAATTAATATATGAAAGAAAATTTCGGGCGAACACGAAAAGTAAACGTTATGCTAACAAATTGACGGCTCACTTTTAGCGTCAAAAATTTAATAGTATTCACACTATCTCTGATGAAAAACATAAATAAGGATAGTAGAAGCGTATCAGTTTCAACGTATTCCTACTTTTTTCTTTACACTTTTACAATTTTCTTGAAATTGTTAAAAACTATTTCTGCGCGCCTTTACCATTGTTTTCTGTGTATATTACACTCGGGATATAATTACAAGTGTCCTTGAGTGTTCGAGGGAAAGTGAATGAATTCTGTTTGTATGCTCCAACAGGCGTGTATGAGAAAATTCGTGCCAATGTGCAAACATTTAAGATGCCTTCCGATAACATTTTGTAATATGTAATCAACTTTTTGGTAGGCATTTCAGTTGTCATTATTGTTTCAACATCGATAAGAATCAAAGTTAACGAATCTGAGCAACTCGACGCACGACAAATAGAAAGTGTGTGTGTGTGTGCGTGTGTGCGTGTCAATATTGTATAAATGTATATGCGATACTTCCATGTGTATTTGTGTAAGTCCTTTGTCCTTTCGAGAACAGTGTGTTGAGAATTTGAGTAAATGAAATCGTTTTCGTTGTCGCTTTCGCTTTCGCTTTCGCTTTCGCTTTCGATGGCGTTCTTCTTTGAAATATTTATGGCATGCAATTTGTATAATTGATTACATATTCGTGCTATGCGAACTTTTATTGTCCTGAATCTCTACATATCCATCTCTCTCTCTCTCTATCATATTTATTTCTCTTTCTATTTCCGTTTCCGTTTCCGTCTCATTCCCTCGCAATTCCTTCAAGCGTAATTTTCGTGCATTTATTTGTAATCGTAACTCATATTTTTCATCACACAACTCATCAATGACAATTACGCAAAGTATGTAACTATTATTCTAGGCAAATGCGACAAACTGATTAATATTCATAGACTATTTTATCATTCCATTCAATTTTTATTGCATTTGTTATTGTTTCACTTTTCTGCTTGCCAAACACAGCGAAAAATTGTTGGATGATTAAAAAAGATGTCAATTGTATTTGTAGTCCGCTTTCTTTAAGTATTTAAATATATATTAAAAACTATTTTGCTACTGACATAAGATTTTTTCAGTTCAAATAATTCCACTATTACGCTAAAGCAAATACGGGGGGACTAACAAAAGTTCTGTGAGTTGCACAAAAAAAAACAGACGAAAAGATTTCAATTGTGCCTTTGTAGCTTATCAAATTCTTCGTTAAACAAATTAAAAGTGCATTATATACAATATTATTTCTTATAGATTTTGGTGTACTGTACTCGAAAATAGCCTTTGAAGTTTAAGGTAAGTCCACTGTTTTAGCTATCTTTCGAGTTAAGAATGAAAATATCCAAAATTCTTATATTCAATTATTTAAATTCGGTTAAAAGTTATAAGCCGAAATCTTTCAAAAATAGCCCTTTTCATAAACTGTGCCCAAAGGGACATGTTATAAACAGGCAAAAGGCTGCGTAGTAGACGCAATAAAGTTTATATATTCTTGATCAGCATCGGAAACTTAATCGATTTAGTTATGTCCATCTATCCATCCATCTATCCATCCATCTACCTGTATATATAAAACAACAAATCCCAGAAACTATAGGAACTTGAGACTTTAAACTTGGACATTTAGATTCACCGTGACCATACTCAGATGTTTTATATTAACATTTGTAGTTACCACGCCCATATTGTGGCAATTTCATACGTAACTGCATCCATTTTCGAGTTCAGCAGACCAATTTCTATAACAAGTGACTGTAGACTAGTGTTATCTACCCATTGCTACTAAAGATTTTCCCCTTAAATTTGTCTTGATTTTTGGATATGGTGCTGTGTGAATTTCTTTTATGCAAGAAACCCACATAAAGTTACAAGTATTTTTCAAGAGTGAGCTGGCGCATTATTCAGATGCAGCGACGCAGTTTCTCTTTTTTTTCCGTTTTCTAACATGGCATTTAATTCCAGTTCCTCTGGCATCATTTCTTGTGTTAATCGTGAATCTTCGTAAACTTTAGCTTTAACCAAGGCCACATTTTCTGTCGTCGGTCGAAGACAAGAGGCTTGGCCACGCTGGAAACTTCGAAACCACTTGTAAACAGTTTTAAGAGATGTTGCATTTGTTTTATTTGAATGCAGTTTGGCATTTATTGACAATATTTACTGGTTTAAGTTGACGCCGAATTTCTTCGAATTTCTTGCTGTTTTTTTAGTGTCATTTCTTTGGACCTTGTAACAGTAGTTTTACGTTTTCTTGTCTTCATGCCGATCGATCTTCCTAAAATATTTTTTTGGATTTTTGGATTTCTCTTAGAACATTTAAAATACCAGCAACTAACCGGACTTTTGTTAGTACCCCCACTCCCCTATATAGTATAATGAAATATTTGTGATAAAGACGGCAGCTGTGCAAATTGTAATTTTCTATTCGCTTCGGTTGAATACACCCATTTAATTGTATGAATTTTATTCTATGTATTGTATATATATTGTGGGTTGTGTATATGTTTGTACATAGTCATAAATTCTGTTAAATTAGATGTAGACGAGTATGAATATTGCAAACGCGTATATTTAATCTACTCGTATAATAATATAATTTATAAAATAGTTAAATATACTCGTAGAATAGGTAATTACAACAAATTATAATTACTAAGTACTACATGTACGTTTCCATTCCATATATTTCCATTCATTATATATACTGATCAAAAATGAATTAAAATATTATTATTGCATAGTTTAAAAGTTTAATAATTACTTAATTATTTATTTATATGGCACTACAACCGTTTATTGCTCATAGCCATGTGTAGGAAGCTACCCCAGCCGCAATACTCCAATGTGCTCTAGTGCCAATTATAGTTAATACAAAGTTTTCAAAGATCTTCTTAGAGTTGGTCTTTCCAACAGATGCTCCGACGCCTTCTCGAACATTGTACACCAATTAAGTTTGGGAAATCCAAAACCTCTGTAAAACCTCTATACTAGAGTTCCGTTCACCATATAGCTTTTATAGCTCGTGGTTTATAGGGATGCCAAACACGACGCCAACTCCAAGATAATGTATCCGATGGTGTCACACTCCACGACTCTGCGACATATAGCACCTGCTAACTCGCCTTTCGTTCTTGCCGAGGATGAGCATACGTGAGTAGCATCACAGTACACAGTATACGTGCGCGAATTTAGTATCCGATTTAAAAGAGACTTATCCGCGCAGACAGCAGCAGGTCTTCTTTCTTGAAGATAGGACAAAGAAAGAGAATCGAATCGTTGGGCATATATTCTTCGGACCATAATAGTTTTTGCATACGCCTTACCAACTCTTTACTACCAGCATTGAATAATTCAGCTGGCAGTTTATTGGAGCCTGTTTTTTTATAATTGAGTAGAACTCGAAAGATCATTCCGGTGGCTATGCAAAAGAGCCATCATAGTGGTTCTAGTATTACTGTTCTATCGGCGGCATTGGAGAACGTCAAAATCCCCCCACCAGCCTTTTTGTGCAGTACACAAATCATTTTTTCTACATCATTTTCATCCCAGAGTAGTAGAGTTCCCCTTCCAAGAGAACGTTCTATATCCTCTCCTGGGCAACACCAATGATCGGAAGTTATCCGCAAGGAGACGACTATGGGGAGAGAACTACACTGGGCTATAAGCCAAAAACTAAGATAAGCAAAGTAACTTCTAGGGGGCTACAACCCAAGCAGATCGAAAACCGTGATCCAACTAGGTAGGAACCAACTTAGAATACTGTCAAGACTGCTAACATTGTTATGTTTTGGGTTTACAAAGCACACCCGAATGTAGATTCTCTGACTACGAAGTGGAGACCCCTCTACACATTCTCGCTGAATGTGAAGCTGTAGCTAGAAGTAGACTACTGATGCTAGGTAATCACTTTATTAAAAGGGAGCAATTGAAACGATTGGATCCTAGGAAAGTACTAAGATTCAATCAGTAAAGAGACTTAGGACAGGTAATCTAACTCAGCACAACAAACAAAAGATATTTTAGGTCGTAGATTTATATACTTATAATATCAATAATAAGTCTGAGAATAGCTCTTATAAGCTTTCTTCATTTAAATGAGAAGCATTCTCTCTTAATTTAAATTGTTAACACAATTAAGCTAAAGGTAATTATTAATTATCTTTCAATTGCACAAATGCACTTCATTCAAACTTAAGCATCATAAAAAACCAGTTCTCTAATTAACTTCAAAGGCAAATTCATACCCAAGTTTTTCATAATTTTATTTTTATTAAAATAAAAAGACTAATGCCCAACGAAACTCTTTGTGCAATAACTTCGTTTTCCGTTTATAAGTACTACTTATGTTAAGAAGCATTTTCATTTTAATTTCAACATTTTACGGTCTTTTTTCCGTACTTTTTAGAGATTATTCCTGCAGGCAAGTATGTACATATGTACTTCCATGTAAGTCACTCACTTCTGTACATTTACCTAACCTAGCCCAGCCGAATTTACTCTGGTTAGCTGAGCTAAGACAGGTTAAGCAAGTAAAAAAGGCTTTAAAAATATTGTACTGCAATAATAATGGAAAGGGATTACGGTAAGCATGTACAATTAAAAAAAAAACCAGAGATATAGTCGAGTACCTTATACTCTACATACACCATATTTTTTTACTACTGCGGTACAACCTTTGCGAGTTATGAAATTTCAAGTTACTTTTGTAGTAGTGCGGCACTTAGAGTATCTATACTGTGTATTTAGTATTCTATTGACGTAAAATTCTCTCAAACAGACATACGGACGGAAAGATGGACATGACTATAAGGCTCGTCTTGTCACGCTAATGCTCTATTAGGAATCCGATGCTTCCTTCGCTATGTTACATATGTTAGTTCAAAGAACACAAGACACCCTGTTATTTTTTGTATATGACATAACTAGGGAAATCGTTAACTCTGGTAGAACTGAAGCTTTCTCACATGGTGAACTCCTTTAAATCTATATTGATTATTTGAAGCCTTCATTCCATTTTTAAGGAGATTAGCTGAGAAAATAAGAAATACAATAACCGTGGAGACTATCTGTAGTGAAACTTTTATGCTTGCACTATGTAGGGTTGCATTTGTCAGCTCAGCTTAGGACATGCTCATTTATAACCATATGAAGCTTACATTCATTAGAAGCCGCCATATCGAATTTCCAATTGATATTGACTATAATGAAAAAATTTTGTACAAAATCTGAAAAGTGGTCGCTGGGTTAGTGTGGAGACTGCCTCTAAAAGTGGTCGTGATACGACCACTAATATATATATATATATATACATGTGAATCTTCTATCCATAAGAAACCTCCAAATCGAATTTAATGTTGTTATTGACTTTAATGGTAAAATTGAACATACATATAATATATATTCAGCTTAGGAACATAGAATGTCTACCCGTTTTAAAATCGATATCTCAAAAACTGAGGGACTAGCTTCGATTGATATAGACAGGGTTATAGACAAACAGACTAGCATGGCTAGTTCCATTCGTATCTTCGAACTGATCAAGAATATTTACATATATGTACTTTATGGGGTTTCTGAAGCTCTTTGCGTTACAAACTCCATGACAAAATTATAATACTATTCAAACTATGTGGGAGGAGTGTAAAAACAGTTTTAATGAAAACACATTTTATTTACATATACTTGTACATGCATAAACACGGTTTAATTAAGCTAAAAAGTGTGTACTGGCAAAAATTAAACGATGTGAAAGTATGTAGCTACATAAATTCCTAGAAAAAAAAATGTATTTTGTAGAATAAGTGATAATCTAGTTTAAAATAAATTCAGCTTTATAGAAAAAATATTTCAAACTTTAAATGCTTCAACATTTTATACAGATAAGTATCTAATAAATGCATCGAATACCGAAATAGTTACAAACCTCCACCTACAGATATAAATATTATAGTGCTAATAGCAAATTCTTCGGCATTGTACAGGAACTCTGAAGTAAATACATATTTAGTAAAACTAGTTGGCCCGCGCGAATAATTCGCAAGATCTTCGGTCACCAAATGGTATAATAATCCATTTTTTAACTTGAAATACAGTAATAAATATCAGTTGTAAAATAAAATACTCGTATGTACTTGTATAACCGGGGTATAACTTTTTAACTTTTGTTTGTTTTTGGTTTTAATTCAATATACATGTATCTACGCGTTGAGCCTCTGACAGCAATTATGATATATGTCATTAGTTTAACGTTATTCCAAAAAAAGGAAGTCCATTAAAGTTCACAATAAATAAAAAAAATATCAAAACAAAACGTCTGGAGTTTTTAATGTCAATCTGATATAGTTTTTAAATTGCCATACTCGTTATCTCCTGCAACAGGAGTCAAAAATTTAATTCCGGTAGAACTTTAACTCCAATACTTATCCAATTGTTAAAAAATGAGTTCAGGCGACTGTTTTAATCTTTGAAAATCAATAAAATAAAATCAGCAACTTTAACTTTAGAGTCGACGCTAAGTTCATTACTTACCAATAAACATTTTAGAGCTAATACTAAAAAGATTGGGATTTTTATGTAAACTTTGTTGCTCTAGTAGTGTGTAACTTCAAATCAGCTTAGTAAACGAACATAAAATTTTCATTGAAAAATGGCAATTCATAGCTAGTAACTTGAGATCCCGACTTTCTTATACCTTGCAAAGCGATGATAGGAGACAATTGTTTAAATATATTTCAATTACCTTATTTTTGAGAAATGGGTAGCCTATATCGCTGTTTAACAGAAGATGCCAGGGATTCAGTACAACATATTTAGTTGTTATTCAAAAATTACAGTTTTTGTCATTATTAATGTTCAAAATTTATAATAAATTCATGTTGAAGATCATATCTTCACTACTGTGGGAGTTATACGCATGGTTGTTTTATGTTTTTTTTTTTTTCGATTCGACATATTGTAAAATTTAATATTGCCATCTGTAAATTGATTGCTTTGTGAAGCGCAGGAGATGGTTCTATACTCCTCATAAAAGTGCTGGAACTCACTACAGATAAAGCGTTGAAGAACTTCGTTCTTATCGGCGTGTCGAAAGCGTCTTTATAATCGAAAAATAGGTGGTGTGTGTCTTTATTGTTCTCGTGGGTTTCTCCAGGATTTGGCGTAAAGTGAAAATTTGGTCACTGGTCGACCTCTTTGAAGTCTGAAGCCGCACTGATACTGGCCTATCAGTGCATTCGTGTATGGCTTGGCTTAGCCGTTTACACAGTACGCGGGACATAATCTACAATGGAAGTATAAAAACGTACACAATTTTATATAGAACAGTTAAACAGTGAAGAACGTGAACTGCAGTAACTATATAATATGTATTGTACAGTATATATATATATATATATATATATATATATATATATATATATATATATATATATATATATACAAAAATGCATTTATTTTACTTGCACAGAATGTGCAATGCAGTGTAAAGCCTAAACCACCAATGGAACATTCTCATATATTTGCATAAAAGTTTTACAGGTTCAGGTTTATTCGATCAAGTTCTTTTTTTTTTTCTAAAACAGTCTACTTTGCTTCGAATCAATTCGTTCTGAGTTGATTTGGCTGCACAAAATGACGATGACCATGTTGACCTAGAGTGAAAAGCACTCCAATGCTCAAATTTATTTTCACATTTTCTACAAATTTAATAAAAGTTTTACAAATACTGTAGCCGACGACTTAACATTGGCTTTGTTCGGATCTATTTTGCTACGTTGTAACTGCTTATCCCAAGAGGTGGTTAAGCGATTTCCGGCCAGTGTCCCACATTTTTCGTACTAGTCTTCTTTTGGTTACTCTTATTTTTTAACCAGTGAGTTTCGGCCCTCAAGCAAAACCCCATAAATTGCATGTTCAGTCGCTCGGTGAGTATGTCGGTGTGTGTACTATGTGTGTGATGTTTCCTTTTTCCTCATCTTTTTTTCTATTTTAATAAAGCACTTTTTCACGTTGAAAAAAAAAATACTCATGGCTTTCATATACAAAAGCCTTTTATCGCTTAAACCAAAATCTGTTTTGGGCTTTTACACTTTGATAGGTACTGAGCTAACGTGAAACATATTTTTTCTAGTATTTTTCATTGTATATTTTGTATAAAATTTTGTGTGCTAATTTCTCAAGGGTTTTTCGTTTGCTATACGAATCGCTGCAACATGCTATTTTACTGCTGTTGATACATACTATACTTGTATATACATACATAGGTACGAATATTATAGATATTCTTTCTTTATTTGACAGTATAATTTACCTCAAGCAGAATTCATACATTGTATTGGTTTCATAGTCTGGTATGCGATGCTCTATAGATGCTCTTACATGCCATTTGTATGTTCAATGATGCACTTGAGATTATGCAGCAATTTGAAGCATTCTATGCTAAAAACCGCAATTCACTTAACGATGCAGAATAATCGCATTAAGTACCTACCAGATATTTACAAAATCATATTTATCTGTAATAAAAATAAGAGCGTGTCAAAATAAATTGCATAGCATTATAATAACAAATTCTATATTGGCTCGTATGATCCAAACAGAATCGAAACAAATTTTTTGTAGATTTGTGGAAATCTCATAATAGACTCAAATTTAAAGCTTTAAAGTATTACAGCAAACATGTTCTTGGAGTGGATATTAGGCAGGAGACACATATTTAAAGGTGGCATCGTAGATCCCATAAAGTATATATATATATATACTCGAACAGCTCAACGATCTAGCCATGTTCGTCTGTCTGTCCGTTAGGATGTTGTTCCACACTTTTTCGGCACCTATTTTTAAGATAGCCGGTTGTAAGTCGGTACATAAACATTTTTTATTTCAGTTTAGTATAGTGTCAAAATTTATATGCTATACACACTACAATTACACTTTTGACTTTTTGTCTGTGCATTTTTTTTATTGCTCTCAATATCACTTTAAAAATTGACATAGTGGCTTTTTATGAAGGGAATGTTTACATATATATGAATGGGTGTGATTCCACCACTTTTTATGGTAGCCACCCTACAAAACACGCCCCACTTTTACCATTTTGTACGTAAAACGTTTTTATTGAAGTCGTGATAACGTCTATTAAATCGGTTGGTTTAGCGCTGAAGCATGACTCATTTCTGACGTTCCGTTTACCGTTACGATACGACACTAAACAAACGAAAAGCAAAAGGCGGAACATGTAATGGTACACATATGAATACATGTGACGATTGTGTCGTTCCGCCTGAACAAGAAAGCGATAGACAGACCAGCGTGCATTGGCTTGTTGAAAGCTATAGTTATGTGTGTGTGTGTGTGTGTGTGCGTTTGCGAATTAGTGTTATCTAGCGCGCGGTGGGGTGCGGTATGCACATGGTAGAATGTATGAATAATAACATTGTAAGTGTATAATAAAGTATATAATAGATCAAGGAAGACGACAATAACAGTTACTTTTACCTTTGAGTACCAAAAACAACAACAAAAGGCTTTTAAAGTTGATGGTGGTCAGTCGAAGAGATAGAGAGAGAGAGAGAGAGAGAGAGAGAGCGTATATTTCACTCTTTGTTGTTGGTAACGAAACTCTTTTATATGACAAGTTGTTTGTGTACTGATTGAATTATTGGAATTACATTAGAATTCAATTCACAAAAGTATGAAATTTTTCGTCAATGTTTTCTTATGACGTTATCACGTAAAATTATCGTCCGTAAACCGACTTTACAGACAACCATTTTTTTTTTTATAAAATAAAAGAAGCATGGTATTATGTTTCAAGTAAAAATACGATCCATTTAACTCAATACAACGTTTGGAACGCTCAACCAATCTATCCATCGACTTTTTAAACTCGCTTTTTGGGGTGTTCCTTAGCACCAGTGTCACGGCTACTTGAATGGCTGGAATGTCCTCATGGTTGGACTCTCCACCACAAACGATGTAAAACTTGTAAATAATATTCTCAATTGACAGTTTGAGCTTTTGGAACAAATTCCTTGTGAACAATACCCATGGAATCGTATAAAGTTATCAACATTGTCTTGATTCTTAACTTCTTGCTCGTCTTTTGACTTGCATTGTGCAGATTGTCGCTTAGTTTGAGGATCATATTTAAAACACCATATTTTATCACCAGCTATGATCGAATGAAGAAACTTTGGATCATTTTGAGCTGTTGAAATAATGTCTTTCCACATCGTTTAATTGATGTGGAACAAAACGTGCACCCACTTTTCTTTTACCCAAATCTTTGGTTAATATTTTGTAGATTGTACAGTGAGATGAATTTAATTCTTCTCTCAGCATTCTCACATTGAAATTTGCATCGCATTTACTTTTTCAACTAATTCAGCACGATTACTAGATGCTTCGGGTCGTCCAGGGTTTGAATCATCATTTAAATCAACTCGACCGTTTTTAAATCGTGTAAAGCCCGTGTTAGCTTGGGTACGACTCAGACAGTCATCATCATAACCTTTTTTTTAACAATTCGTAAGTCTCAGCAAATTTTTTACCGAATTTAGAACAGAATTTAATATTTGCTTTTTGCTCCATTATGTTTTTACGACATAACTACGAAAACTGCTGTTCTTGCATTAAAACATATGTAATTTTGTAACCTGTCAAACAATTAGCGTGAACTTAGCTGTTAAGTTTCTAACACTGCTAACGTACATGATCTATGATTTAAATTAAAAGTTCGGTTATTTTTAGTTCAATCTTGTATATTGAAGCATCAGTTCCACCGATGTTAACGATTTTTCTGCTAGTTTCCAACTAAAATTTCAACTGTTACAATAAATATGCTTAGCCTATGTGCAATGTTAAAACAATAACAAAATATTAATCACTCATTCTCTTTAAGAGTATGAAGCAAATTAGAAATGTTAGAAAAGTTAGAAATGTGCAATGGCAATGAGTTTTATAATGAGATAAAGATAATTCAATAGTAATTTAACATAACTTACAATAGTGCTAACCTATAAATTTATTGATCTCCTCCGACAGTGTGTACTAGTATTATCAGTTTGTTTGAAAGTTTTCTAATACATTAAAAGAGGCATCGAAGACCCCATAAAGTATGTATATTTTTGGTTAGTATTTCTAGCCACGACCGAATGTCCTAGCTGAAAGCTAGAGCTTTGGTTCAGCGGTAGTTAATGTTTTTTTTCAAAATTTAATCTCTAAAAGCTTAATCTAACACATGATTTCTTTTAAGTCTTCGAGTTGTATCGCTATTATCTAGTAGGCCTATTGCCAAAAAATTTAAATGATCATGTAGTCTCTCAACATACCTTGTGCTTATTCTACGTATTTCATCTTTTATGTATGGAATATTTAAATCTTTGTGAATTTGGTCATTAGCCACAAACCAGGGGGCGTCAACAATAAGTCTAAGCGTTTTGGACTGATATCGTTGAAGAATTTCAATATTTGTTTGGCTTGCTGTTCCCCATAATTGGATAGCATATGTCCACACAGGCTTTAAAATAGCCTTGTAAAGCCGAACTTTGTTCTCCAAACTAAGCTGCGATTTTCTCCCAAGCAGCCATTGATACATTTTTTTTTTGTTTTTATGTTGAGTTTCTTTGTCTTGCCTTTAATATGACTTTACCAAGTTACTCTCCGATTTATATCGAGTCCAAGTTAATTTGCGAAGTCACTATGAGGAATTTGTGAATTATTTAAAAATACTGACGGACAATCTCCTCTTCTCAGAGCAAATGTGACATGTTTCGACTTCTCAGTATTAACCTTTATTTTCCATTTCTTAAGCCATCACTCTATTTCAACTATTTCATTTTGAATATCCTGAGATACTTCTGCCGCAGTGTCTTTAGATGCAATTATAGCTGTATCATCAGCATAAGTGACTACTTGAATATCACTGACAACAGGAAGATCGGCAGTGAATATTGTGTAAAGGACAGGTCCCAGAACACTGCGCTGTGGAATACCAGCAGGGATACTATATAGTTTCGATTTTTTTCCTTCCATTTGAACATAAAAGTGTCGATTCCTTAGATACGATTTCAATAAGAGGAAAAATGGAGCAGGAAGCAGCAAATAATAAATTTAAATTACACATCAGGTATGGAGAGACAGATCTAACAGATGATCATTTCTATATTGATTCTACTACTTGAGCCGGTTTTCTTAAATATTTGTTTATTGAATTTCATATTGCAACTGTAATATTGTATTTACTAAATTGTACAAGTTATGACACAATAGACGTACTTTGTGTCCTAATTCCTGAGAACAATGTACCTAAAGAAATTATTAAAATGATATGTTACTTAATGTATTTGTAACCGCTATTTAGTTCAAGTACACATGCGGTTGTTCAATAGAAGTTAATTAAATGCTGGTCACATGATTAAATGCGAACGCCAATGCAATCCCTTGACAGCTGCTGTGTGGGCGTATACAAAACTAAAAACGTGAATGCATAATTAACTCGGGCTATAAAAATTGAACAACAAAATCAACTTGATATATAACCGCATAACATTGCAAAATTAATTAAAATTCAACCAAACCTTGCAACAATTAGCATTAAATTGCGTCCAACTAAGAATATCAAATAGATTAGTTACAACTAATTAATATAAAATTGACAAAAAAAAAAAAAAGTGTGTAATAAAAACAAACAAAAAAACTTTTTGAAATCACATAAACCAAGTAAATAAAGTTACGGAAAATTTTGCACACTATGCAGAAATTAAATAAATATCAGCAACAATTTATAAATTTTTCATATTATATAATAGTATTTTATTTGATTTCCATAGAAATTCAGTTTCTGTGATATATAAAGTGCAAATTAAAATGCACACATGTTCAATATACTATAATATGTATCTACATGTTGAAGTGTTTATTATAATGCAACAAAAATAAAAATAAAAATTAAAAAAAATACGTGGGTGGATCAAAAAAAATTTTAGTACATTTTCAACACCCAACTTTGACCCCAACTGACGTCAACTGGTATCTGTGTATAGGCTTTTGAGCCATCTGCATCATTAGCAATGTCTTCGTTAGGCAATGATACAGACAGATAGACGGAATGCAGATGAGTGTCGAAATACTTAAAAAACGCAATCGTCATATGCTTAGAGTTGCTCAGTCGCAATCAAGAGGTGTTTTTGCATCGCTGGTTAATATTGATCTATTACAAGCTACCAGAGACTAAGCAGCAGTCGAAAGAGAGTAGTTCTACTGCAGTACCCATCTGCTTTCTGTCTGTCTATTTCAATATCTGCCTCCTTTAATGTTTAATGATGCAAATTGCTCAAAATTTTAAGCTAGTATATTAACAGATGGTAGCTGACGATGCGAAAAATTTAAAAATACTTTTTAATCTACCCCCATATACAAATATTAATTTAAATACACTCAATACATTGCACAAATATTAAATTACAAGTTTACACCGAAAATTAATCATTTACTGCGTTTTTTGTATACAAGCAATAGTACGTAGAAATTTGTGCAAAATTCCTAGAAAAACAGAGACATTTTTTTTTTTTGTTTTTTAAACAGTACTGCAGCAGTACTGCAGCAAAGGGTGTACACAGCTTGTGTCAATAAATTAAAATATGAATAGATAGATAGTACACAGAAAAAATAATTGACAGTCCAAATTGAAGTGTAAATATCCTGATTTTAGCTGAAATATTAAAAAACGGTATCGATATAACAAGTAAGTGCAAAATTCCTTAAAATATTCCTTAAAATAAGTACAATTTTTGAAATAAGTAAAATCTAATTTTAAAAACAAATCTGTCATGCATAAAAGTTATAGTATAAACAAAAAGAAACGTTAACTTCAGTGAAACCACAGCAATACCATTCAGGCGAAATTTTAAGTTGTGTGCTAGAGAGCTACAGGCGTCGGCGTTCGAAGTTTTAAAAACGTTTCGCTGCTGCAGCAATCAAACGGTTAATGACAGCGCGCTCTTGTTTTGTCAAACGTCAGTCTGTTATGTTAAAAAAATTATCGAAATGAAATGCAAACGCAACAGTGTTATTGCTTTATATTTAACTGGAAAATCGCAGCCATTGTTAATGAGCTACGTCAGTTACGTGTGAACAAAATGTTTGCATATCGGACCATTACACGTTACAATAATACTGCTAGCATCAAGAAACACCATTGAGGTGGACGTCCAAAAACAGCAACATCGGCAGAAATGGTTATAAATATGAAGGCCAGAATTCAACGTAAGCCACGATAAAACGCACTTCAATTGGCGAAAACACTCCATGTCTATAAAGAAAAATACAATTGTAAAACGTAACACCCTGAACGTGGTTAGAAAATTTGTTGGGGCTACATCTAAAAGTAGGCTGAACATGCCCCTTGATAAATATGTGAAACATCCGTCCATAAAAAGCTACCATATCAACTCAGCTGCTACCAATGTGAAGGCTTTGCATGGTGTAATAATATAAGGTTTCGCAAATATTTTTGTCTTTAGTACGACAGTAAATGAGAAAAACAACTGCTTCTGATTAAGCAAGTCGATATGTAGGGTGTTTATTAGCCTTAATAGCTAAGATGGTGACACTTTGCTTTTGGTTTGTTAATTTTAAGGCTCATTTCATTCTCAAAATTACTTTTGAATACGTGTTTTTCTTTCGGCAAAAGCTTTTAAGTATTGCCATCATTAGTATTTGAAAACCGTTGTCATATCTGTTTGCTTTTGCTGCAGGATGTCAAAGCGATAGCGACAAACAAAATTATACAAATGCGAAACGCAAAATCCAATGCAAAGCGAGAAAGCAGTTTCGAAACTGCTTTCTCACTTCGTTCTCGATTCGTAT
Organism: Leucophenga montana; assembly: GCA_035044765.1. NCBI lineage: Eukaryota > Metazoa > Arthropoda > Insecta > Diptera > Drosophilidae > Leucophenga > Leucophenga montana. The sequence continues at coordinate 2,109 of JAWNNQ010000588.1, read as the reverse complement.
CGCTTGGCTCTCGTTTTATCACTTGCACTTGTTTTCGGTTTCGCTTGCACTCTGACACCTTTTGAGCGATATGGCGATAAGGTTGACATCAGAGTCAGGCGCTATATTGCATTGCAAACCACTGCTTGTACTTTCTTATGTGATCATCTAGCATTATAGCTCGAAATATTATCGCTTTATGTATCGTTCAACTTCTAGCGCACACTCTGACATCAGTCTTAGAAGCAGATATCTCAACTGCTAAAACGAAGTCAGAAGTGTGATTTGCTTTTAAAAGAGATAGAACTTCCCGACAGATTTGTTTCATCTTACTGGTAAAGTTTTGCATAAAATTCGGACTCTCTTATTTAAAAAAGGACACTTCTGATTCAAATAATATTTTGAATCAGAAGTGTCCTTTTTAATCAATTTGACCAATGAGAAAATTGTTAACAGCAGCATTATTCATCCAACCAAGTTCATTGTATTGCAAATGGTGGTTGGATGTGGAAAAATGACATATGTAATTATACCAACAATACAAGCATTCTAATTATTACAAATGCGAAAAACTACTTTTGGCTTAAAAAATGGGTCAAATGACCCAAACAAACTTATTGGATTTTAGTAAATCTTTCAGCACAATTTCACTAGGTTACACTGAGTCGATTCAGCTATGTCCGTCCGTGTGGATTTATGAAACAACCGATCTCAGTAACTTAAGATAGTTAGATTCTCCTTAGCCATACGCAGATATCTTTTATTTTATATTAAATGTTGTGGTTGCCACGCCCATAATACGGCCATTTGACCTGTATATGCAAGGCCACTTATAATCGTGCTAAAGTTTAACTACTCTTATAAAGGATATGGTGAAGCTTCGAGTTGATCCATCTTAATATTATTCTTGTTTTCCATATAAAAACTGTACATGAAAAAAAAACTGCTAGATGACAACATGTTATATTAACAACATGTTATACTAATAAATCCAATATTTTATATATATATATATATATATATATATATATATATATATATATATATATATATATATATATTTTTTTTTTTTTTTTTTTTTCATTTTGAATTACGAGTGCCAGTGTGGTGCCGTTTGATGGGGTAACACTTGTTCATTATATTACCTTGTATTGTGACTTCTGAAAGTGTACTTCTCATGCAGTTGTTATTTTTGTTATTCCGATTATTATTGTAGTCTTCACCATTGTTATTGTTGTCGTTTCTGTCGTTTGTGGTTATTTTACACAGTGCAATTGGTTGACGAACATTATTACATCGCTCCGTCGTTATTCGAGTGTTTTTATTTTCGTTATGTCAAGTGTCACCGTGAGTATTTGTTCCACTTGTTCACGTAACTTTACTATTCACTATTGCCATCTCGGTCACTCTAGCGTTTTTTTCTCTTTCATAGTGCTGCTGGCATCAAATGCCTTTCATTAGTTTCGGTTTCGCCATGGCTATATATTGTGACTACAAAGTTGTTTCTACGAGGGTAAAACAATTAGTTCTTAAAAATCCTAAGAGAAAGAGGGTGTGAAAGAAAGAGATAAAGAGAGAAAGAGGGAGAGATAAAGAGAGAAATTGAGATATAGGCAAATAGAAAAATAGAGAAATTGGGAGATAGAGAGATAGATTAATAGATAAATAAAGAAATCGAGAAATCGAGAAATAGAGATAGAAGGAGAGACAGATAGATAGATAGATAGATAGATAGATAGATAGATAGATAGATAGATAGATAGATAGATAGATAGATAGATAGATAGATAGATAGATAGATAGATAGATAGATAGATAGATAGATAGATAGATAGATAGATAGATAGATAGATAGATAGATAGATAGATAGATAGATAGATAGATAGATAGATAGATAGATAGATAGATAGATAGATAGATAGATAGATAGATAGATAGATAGATAGATAGATAGATAGATAGATAGATAGATAGATAGATAGATAGATAGATAGATAGATAGATAGATAGATAGATAGATAGATAGATAGATAGATAGATAGATAGATAGATAGATAGATAGATAGATAGATAGATAGATAGATAGATAGATAGATAGATAGATAGATAGATAGATAGATAGATAGATA